>CM029602.1:59359136-59734560 GCA_017311375.1 Mytilus coruscus
ATTGATTCTATTGTCTGAAATTGATCTAAATAAGTTCCAGGATTTTTTTTTTTGTTATTGAAGATTAAGATATATTTTGAGATGTCTATTGTTATCATTATGCATAGATGTTAGGGGAGCAGAGCAGCATAATTGAAATTTCTAATTCTCTTGCATGCTGATAGCTGATAAAGAATTAGAAAACTATTAAAATCAGTTGTGTAACCATGAGACAAACTGGTTTTGTGATACATGTATTCATCTCAGTTGTTATGAATGCTTGAGAGAAATATATGAAAAATATTGTTGTTATACATGTTGGCGTAATTCTTTTTCTTTTGTTTTTTACAGAAGAAAGAAAGATGAATGACAACACAGCAGTGATCAGGATGAAGAGAGATTTTGACAAGTTTATAAGTGGACAATCTGGCAGACTTGATCTAAGCCAGAGTGTGGGGTCAGATGACAGCAGCTTCATGAACATAACATCTGGCACAGCATTATCAGTCAAATCTATGCTGGGTAAGTGTCATGTCAGTAGCTAGTTTATTCGGAAGGTGCACAAATGACCAAAGTATTTTCATATTTGCAATTTTTGTCTTGCCTTGTGCCGAGACCGGATTTAGAAGTCAGTTTAAGGGGAACCACTTATGGTAAGTCAATGATATTTGATATGCAGTTGTATAAGCATTAGCACATCACATATGTCCGTGGAGATTGCTTGACCCTGTCCCCTTAGTCATGGTCTATTGTTTTTGAAACTTTAGATGATTTAAGTGGTAATGTGACTGATAAGGTCAAGATCAATCGTTTATGTTAAAAATGATATTTGATATGCAGTTGTATTAGCATTTGCATATTTCATTTCCAGGAAGATTATATGGCCCCTTCCCCCTCAACCATGGTTCATTGACATTGTAAATTTTGCATAGATTACATGTTAAAGTTAATGATTAGGTCAGTTAAACATGAATCAGTCTATCTAAGATCTTTATTTAATGAATTGTAATGTTTTGACAATTAAGTTCTTCCAGTTTTTTCCATTCACAATTTGTTCGATTTTGTTAAAATGAGAATTCATTTAAAAAATGTTTTCCTTTGAATAATGATTTAGTGCTATAAATCTGAAAATTTCTCCACTAAGTTTAATTCTTTTGATACAGAATTTAAGTTTTGATTTTCATTCAGTTTTTGTCTTTCTTTTGAAAATGAGTCAAAAATACACAAAATAGAAAATACATGTACATGTACATGTTACTCTTTCATGTCTATCTTTTATGCTATATTATTTATTTCAATTACTGTAGTATTGTTTGATTACAAGATACTTGTCACATATAGATACACATGACATGAAATGAAAACTAGAAGCTGACATTGACATGTTTTGATCACTTGGTAGCCATATATAAATGAATCTATTTTTGGAAGTAGACTGCAGTAAAAAGCCTCATTCTTGCAAACTTGATGATTCTGATTTCTGTCATATATTGTGTTTGCTTTCAGTTGGTTTAGTCAGTGATTTTAAAGAAGATTAACATATTATATTCTTGAGAATTGAAAAATCAGTTTTGCTTGGAACATACATTGTAGTAATTACTTCCAAGATGTATACAGATTCTTCAAAGTCCAAGGTGGCCAAGCCTTTTCTTTGCAATGTTTTATTCTAGTTTATAAACAAAAGTTTCTTAAGCATGTCTTTTTCATGTATAATATTGTTACTGTTAACAGAATGTGACTTGTATAGTCTAAGTAAGGAACCAAACAATGATTCTTTTGATTAGAACAGTGAACTCACTATTGTTTGTAGGAGACTTTTCTACAGTAAAATATTTTTTTATTGATTTATTTTATGTTATGACATTTACCCTTCATATCCTTTTATTAATAATTTTAAGGAAAAGTGCACACATAAAGCATAATATCTAGATGTGACATACCATGGTCTGCCTGTTTGCAATCTTTGATTTTACCTGGGAAGTATGAAATTTAGTCATAACTCAAATTTAAAACTCCACAATTTTTGTCAATTTTTTTTCTGGTTTATAAGCAATGTTTTTTTTTAAACAGGTCTATTTCATGTATTATTTTAATTTTGGAACAACTGTCAATATTGTTATATGTAAAATATCTTTATAAATTGTTTTCTTTTTTTACCATTTCAGAAAAAGAAAAAGACAGTATGTTAAAGGATGCTGAATTAAGTGCAGCAAGAGGAACAATAGCCAAACTTGAGGCTGAAATATCTACACTAAAAACATCAAATAAGAGAGCAAGAATAGAATTTGAAAAAGATTTGGGTTGCATCAAAGAAGGAAAGGATGTATGTTTTAAATTTGTATATTAGGTTTCTACTTTGAATAATTTAGAACAAAGTTTCACAGTTACAGTCATATTTGATGAAAAGGATGGCATTATACAGGAATAATGCCAAAATTTTCATGGAGGCTAAACTTAATCTTCAGAAGTTTTTAAGTAGATTTAGAAGCAGAGTAGACACACATAGCCACAAGACACCTAGAGGTCAGAATACATTTTTCAGCAACAAACAGGTATCTACAGACAACTGTTAATGCATTTGTATTTCAAGTTCTAAACTGTCTACAGTATTAACAGAGTTGTGAATACCGGGGTAGATTAAACAAAAACAACTAAAGATCTGCCACCAACTCAAAAAATTCTCAAAATGAAAAAACCAGTATGAGCTTGTGATTTTGTGATCAATTGTTCTGTTCTGTATTTTAGAGTAAAGTGTTTTTTCTTTGATGACTTTTGATCTACATGTTACTATTCTGTATGTTCTTTTGTGTACATTTTGTTAGTCTTCTGGTTAGAAATTAGAAAGGTGGTAGGATTGAGATCTCAAAAATTATATAGTTTAACGCCTACACATATTTATCTGCCAAATGTGATGCTAAAATTCATTTACAGGTGTATTTTTACTGTACAGAGTAAAGAAAAATTGTGAATAAATTGATTATTCAACATAATGGAAAATAGTTTATTCCTGAAACATACTTAACAAAACCCAAAGAACAGCATGTTTTTCATCCAATGTCCCAGTAAACAATTATATGCCTTTAACACAGACCAAAAGCTCATGCCTCAGTGAAAAGTTATGATGCCCCCTAGTAGTGGTTTGAGCTGAATTTCTTTGCTAGAAGTCGATACCCCTATTTCTGTGCATTGTAACAGACAGATGCAAAAATCACCACCATAAACATCAAATTCATAAACGGATATGATTCACTATGATATTAAAAAAGATGATCATTAGAAAAGTTCCTTACTTAGGGCAGAGTCAATACCATGTGGCAGGTTTTTTTTAAGTACTAGCCTCCCCCTTTTAATTGTGATCAATGGAATAACGAAAGGTACATAGAACAGAAAAAAATCTTCATATAACTCTATTCTATAGGCATTAGAGACAACAAAAACACTTTTATGAATAAAACAATAATAAGTAAAACTATATAAAAAAAATGCTCTCTTATGGCAGACTAAAACTATGATAATATCCTGCCTTCTCACATTCAAATATTTGCCACTGTACTTCCTTCATACAGCTTCATGATAAAAGGTACAGTTAGAGTAAAAAAGAATTTAAAGAAACATTTTAGTTCTGTTTTAAACCGTAAATATCAAAATTGATATTGATCCCTAATGATAAATACTTGCAATTGCAATCATGTTTTTACTATGTATGGCTTCGTTCATCTAGTGGTCTAAGAAGGTCATCTACTGTTATCACTAGCTTGTCAACATCTAGGTTTTAAGTTTGAGCAACTCAAGACATGTGGTTAACACATGTATGGTTGAGTTAACAGTAACCTGTCTTCACAAAAAATTTAAGCTTATTGACTGGAAATTGTTTTTTTCCCCCAATTTATTTCTCTTTATTGGATGCAACTCTTTTTTTTAAGAACTTGTTACAAGCCCCACTACAGCTAGCACTGGCCTAGGCTAATGGGCTTGTGGTTGATCACTTAAATTGAGTAATACATCTTTCTCCAGAAATCAGATAAGTGTGTTTTTATTTTCAGAGGGAGAGTGACAAAATGAAAGAGTTAAAATCACAGATCCATTTCCTGTCTAGCCGTGAAAAATATGCCAGAGAAGAACTAGAGGAATATAAAAAAGTGAAAGACAATTCAAGATCTGATTATGAAACCAAAATCATAGAGTTAAAAAAGGGAAATATGAAACTACAAGATGAAGTTCAAAAGGTATATAAATACATATCAGAAAAACATTTTATGAAAAATTTACAGCAGGAGTAATGTGTGTTGAGGTGTTTTGATAGCATTAAATATTGTTAATAACAAAGCATAACAACGTAATTGTGTATATTATTCTTGTCAATATGTGAATAAATGGTGATACATTGTTATCCTGGTATGTACATGTATACTAATCAATAGAAATGATTTATTTGGTGACAAGAAACATAATGAGCTTCACATAGACCATGAAACAATCTTTAAAACTGATATGTTCATACATTTAACATCTTACTGTTATTCTAAATATCAATAAAACAAATCCAGAGTGAAATGTGGCAGTTGCTATGCAATATTAATTGCTTTGAAAATATTACAATAATTCGGCAGCTTCAAATGTCATTGGAATTAAACAGCTGTTATACATATTAATCATTGCTTGACCTTAACACTGCGCATGTGTGTATTTTGAGATTTAGCTAAGGAAGACTACAATGTATATAAATCTCTGCTTTTTTCTCTTAGACGAGACAGACCTTATCTGAAAAGACTACAGAATTTAGAAGTGAGCTGTTGAAATCCCAGACAAGTTTACAGAAAAATATTAATGACCTAGAGGAAAGTCAGATTCAGCTAAAACTTCAACAAAGGTAATGTTTTAATCAGACAACTCAACAAAATTTATCTTCAAAAATGACATCGACGGTAGATTTCAGATATTTCATTAAAACTATGTTTGTTCAAATTTTGTATACAGCTAAACAAAGGTAATTTTCAATTTTGACATGGAAAGAAATGTCTAGTAAAACGACAAAATGTAAGGTTTACATCTGACAAGTTTAAGGTTCAAATCTGACAACAAGTGTAATAATGTTTGACATCTGACAACAAGTATAACGTTCACATATGACAACAAGTATGAGTTCACATCTGACATCAAGTGTAATGATCACATCTGACAACAAGTGTAAGGTTCTCATATGACAACAAGTGTAACATTCACATCTGACATCAAATGTAACATTCACATCTGACATCAAATGTAATTTTCACATCTAACAACAAGTGTAATGTTCATATCTGACAACAAGTGTAAGGTTCACATTGACAACAACTGTGACATTAACATCTGACAAGTGTAACGTTTATATCTGAAAACAATTGTGTATTCCAATCTGACAACAATGGTGAGATTCACATCTTACAATAAGTGTAACATTCAAATGTGATAACAAGATCTGACATCAGATGTAACGTTTACATCTGACAACAAGTGTAATGTTCACATCTGACAACAAGTGTAAAGTTCATATCTGACAACAATTTTAAGATCCAAATGCTATGTTCAAATGTGACAACAAGTGTAACTTCACATCTGACAACAGGTGTAAAGATCACATCTGACAACAAAGGTATTATGAATGCAAATAAATGGGCTATTCAATGAGCAAAATTATACTTGTTAAAATATCTCTTTATTGGGATTTCTGTGTAACCGTTATTAATAAGCGTTATGAAGAATTGTTATCATTAATAAGAATAAATTGTAAGAGTATTACAGTATTGTAAAATGTTACAGGAGAGTATCAGAACTAATGACAGAAATATCTGAGTTAGAAGAACACAGAACCAGAGCTAGCACATTAGAACAACAATTAAAGGTAAAAATAGTTTTATATAGTCAGATTTTTATTATGAGTTGTTGGATCCTGAGATAGCTTTGAAATACAATAGAATACAAGTTAGTTCCCTTTCCTGGAGAGGAGCACTGATTTTCTGCAATAAAGAGCCAATACTTAACAGTTCTTATCCTCAATAAATAGATAAATCATCAGTGTAGAAAATTATTTATTTGGAATGTTCTTTAGCACTTCATTAAGTCGTGTCATAACACTAGAATTTGACTTGAAAATAATATTTTGATAAAAATTAACCTCTTCGGGAGGAGTAGTACTTATTTTTGTAATATTACGATTGCAATTGACTCTTGCAGACAAATGATGAAATTGATATGTCAGTTTTGATTGTTTTGCATGAGTAAAATTTGCTTGCAAACAAACTGAACTTTTGATGAATATATTTTTGTAGAAGAACTCTAGTGCGAGTATTATTTTCATTATTTCAGGAATTAGAGACAAAATGTACTCGAATGGAAGAGGATGCCATTGTTACCAAGGCAATGAAAAGTCAGTTAACATTGTTTCCAGATATAGAGAAGGAAGTAAAGAAATTAAGAGAACAAAATGCTCAATTAAGGTAAATATAGTTTTGAGTAAAGTTTGATTTGGCTTCAGACTCCATGTCAAATGCCCTCCATGAATTTTGGGTCAAAGGTTATTCCTTGAACTTCACTGGAATAAGACTTTTCCTAGCTTTAAATGGGTGTTCGTAACTGACAATAGTTGGAAATTAGTAGAAACTTTTTCCGGTTTAGGAAGTTTTAGTGCATTTTGTATATCCATAACAAATTTATATGATAAATAAAACAGTTTGTTGACAGTTTGCATGATACTTTATATGTTACATATTTGGAAATAGTACTTTAATAGCTGTTTTAAATGTGATTTAAAAAAAATACAAGTTAGAAGGAGAATCTGGTTGTCTTAGCTCTAAGCTATTCGGTTCTTAACTATTTTTAACAAGTTAAGAAATAAATCGGATGGGTAAGTTTTGCAAAGTAGGTCAACTAGGATGAAGGGCAAAATATTTGGACTGCTACTGAGAAAAGAGGGTATGTTGTTTAAGTGTGGAATTTTAGGTTTACAACAGGCCATCTAAATCTCCAATAGAGAGTTGTTGCAAAGCACTGACTCTACAAGTGGTTAGTGTTGATAATGTTAAGTTGTATTTTGTAATCAATTTTCAAGTAAGCCCTAAAGCCATTTCCTGTTTGCTTATAGTGTGTAAATTGCTTGGGTCAAGTGGAAGGGAATGATGTTAGGTTTGATATAAAGAGCTTGACACATCAAGTGGGCACCTGTATATAGTTGAAAATGCTGTGTGGACCTAAAGATGTCTTTTGGTATTTTGTGTTGTTGGGTTCCTGTCTCAGTGTCATATAACCAGATCTTCTTTTTCATGATAAACTCGAGTTATACCATATTAAGCTATTTTTAATATGTGATGCAGCCTTTTTCTGTTTGGTGATACTATGAACAAGTAGGAGTATACTTAGCACAAATTACATGCAACTCCATATTTTATCACAATTTTATAATTGTGATATCAATAGAATTAACATCTATATTGTTTTGATTTTTTTAGAGAGATTCAAGAGAACAATATGTTGTTAAAAGAGAAAGCTGAAAGTTTAGAAAGAAAGTTGGAAAGAGCTGAGAAGATATACACTGATGCAGCTCATTTAGATACAGAGAATCTGGTTTGTTTTCAAATATTGTGGATTCATTATTTTTGCGGGATACACATTTTTGTGGATTTCCTGGGTATAGGTAAACAATCAATTTAAATGTCCAATGAAGTAAACATTTTCCATGGGTCTGTATGGAGACTTTGGCAGAATCACAAAATCAAATATTTAGGAAATTACAACTTGTTCTCAATCCACGAAAAATGATTATCCTCACTGACTTGCCTCAAAATGGTAAAAATAGCTTTCTAGATGAAAATTAAATGGTTATTGAGTAAGACCTTATAACTTCCAAAATTTCTACCTACCATGAAGTGAAGGTCATTACCATTCCAGAGTTACGTTCCTTCAAAATGGCAAAATAAATCGTTTCTTCATTGATTGTGTCAGCTTGTTTTAAACTTAAATCTATATTTATTTTTTTATTTAGGATCTAACAATTGAGCATTATTATCTACTTTTAAATGAAAGGCAAGTTCAATTTTCACTTGATGGTCAGTCTGTTTTTAATACTATACATAAAAGTAGTGATTGTTATCTCAAGTTAAATGTTTTGTATTTAAGGCACTGAAATCAAAACTACAGAAATGGGAACAGGTGGAAAAAGATGGCAGGTAAGTTACTTAAACTTCATTCATGAACACAAAAAAACTATATGTGGAATTCTCTAAAACATTTATTGGAAAATTTGTGAGGCATAAGAAATATTTTAAATTGGAAAAAAGGACCAGTATATATAAATTTCAATGCTACAATTCCTCATGCAAGTAGTATATCATAGATATATGTAGTGGTAATAATCATACACATGGAGCACAAAGTATCAGTAACAAGAAATGCTAGTAGATTTATTTACAGATTACTTAAATATCATAAAAAGTTTTTAATGTGTCAGATTGTGGAACAGAATGTGATGTCATATTCCTTTGGTTATGCTACTGAGTAAATACACTTTGAAATTAGATCAATCAACTGATACATAAACTGCTTATTGCACTCAAGTATTTACCACTGTACTTCACAGTAGATTTCATACTGCAACATCACGTATAGTGCAAAAAGCACTATCTTTTCCTATAACCAAGCAAAGGAGTTGCTTCACTAACTCATAATTTTGTCCCTAAAAATCTGAAATTTTTTCACTGCCATAATGTGGTGAAAATGTGATGAAAACATAAGTTAAAATGTCCAATAGTTTCAGCTAAAAAAGATTTTCACCAATTGCATCATTAGGGACGTATTTGTGACGTCATAATGTACATTTTTATCAATATAAAGTATTTTGACTGAATAAGAAATATTTTAAGGATAATTCTATACTTTTTCTTTATGTATAATCATTATGTCACAGCATATACTTAACACCTAACACTGCATAAAGATACATTGTTTAATTTTAAGTTGTTATTTGTAGATCTCCTTCACAGTTGGCAAAAAGACTGACATGTCTGCAGGAATCTGAAGCTGTTATGTTAGAAAGACAAGGACAGCTGCAGAGCAGGTGTGTTACAAAAGTAGTATTGATTTTTATGTTTTCTATTTAGTCCATAGACGTAGTGAAATAGATTTCTAGTAATCATTGTCAAGTCATTTCTTGAGATCAAATTTTGTAATGAATTTTCCCTCAACAGAGTTGATTACATTCAGAGTTCAGTTCCTAGATATAAAGTGACAAACAATCATAGTAGTCAGCTTAATTTGAGGAAGTGTTTTAGGGATTATAATAGCTTTTAACCAAAAATTGGTCACTCACACATAAATTTCCCTCTTTTATGTCTTTGGTTATTTGGTATTTGTTAAGAGTCTAGATCGCATAAGCATAATGACCTACAATCATATCTTCAGAAGTATACCATCCTTTCATCAAAAGTTGATCACACTTAAATAGATTTCATGCTTTATTGTCCCCAGCAGGATATATTGCAGGGGACATAGAAATACTGTCTGTCCGTCTAACCGTCAATCCTGTCTTGTTAGCACTCTCATGTGTACAATTCTTGCCAGATTTTTATGAAACTTGTATCATAATTTTCTTTCAGAAATGTCTCAAACAAGTTCGAAAATCAGTGCCCATTAACTATTTTTAAAGAGCTATGCCCCTTGGAAATATTGATTTTAAGAAAAATTGCATTATTTTACACATGATAGCCAAGTTGAAAATTTTCATCACATTTTTCTCAGGAACTACATGACAAGGATTTCTGAAATTTCGTTTCAGGGTTTATATAAGTAAGTTACACTGTGTGATGCGTTTTCAGATTCATCACTCAACAACTTCCTGTTTACCGAACACTTGTATTATTTTACATATGATAGCGAAGTTGAAAATTTTCGTCACATTTTTCTCAGGAACTACTTGACAAGGATTTCTGAAATTTGGTTTCAGGGTTTATATAAGTAAGTTACACCCTGTGATGCATTTTCAGATTACTTCCTGTTTACCGAACACTTGTATTATTATACACATGATAGCCAAGTTGAAAATTTTCGTCACATTTTTCTCAGGAACTACTTGACAAGGATTTCTGAAATTTGGTTTCAGGCTTTATATAAGTCAGCTATACCGTGTGATGCTTTTTCAGATTCATCACTGAACAACTTCCTGTTTACCAAAATATTTCGGTGGGGTATCATCAGTGAGCAGTAGCTCACAGTTTTACTTGTTAGCACTGTCATGTTTACAGTTCTTGCCAGATTTTAATAAAACTTATATCAAAGGTGTATATCAGCAGTGTCTCAGACATGTTGTTAAAAAATCTGTGCAGATCAATTAATTTTAAAAAAGTTATGCCCCTTTGAATTATTTGTTATATGGAAAATTGCATTGTAAGTGCTCTCACACATGTACTATTTTGCCTGATTTTTATCAAATTTATATGAAAGGTTCATATCTCAGTGCTGAACAAATATTTAATAAAGAGTTATGCCCCTTGGATTTATTAATTACATCAGAAATTGCATTTCATTTGCTGTCAAGCCTTCATTTTTCTAAGATATTTATTAAAAGTTTTAAAGAACTGAAAAAAATGTTTTTTATTAGTTTTTGCCCTTGAACATTTAATATGAATCAGGGTCTTCAATTCAAGTTTGCCCCCTTTCATGTTGGCACCCAACATGTTCACAACAGGTTTCCTTAAGGGTTTTGTTAATTCTTTTGTCGAAATGAAAAAGAATATTGTCATGATGATCAAAGTCAAAGGTCATTCATCCAAGAATTGTAAAAGAAAGGGAAAAAAAGATACCAAATGGCTATAAACTTGTCGCAATGACATTGCCACTACAATAACAAATAACACAAAAACCAGGCCACAAAGCAAATGTTTATTAGGTCCAAATAAATAACAATAATCATGATTTTCAAACATATAACAACAAAACCAAAATAACTTTGTAAATACTATATTTACATTTAATCAACTAATCACAAAACAAAACAATCTATAAAAAACATCTAATAATTTAACATGTATTTGAATAGAAATTGGATGCGAACGAATGCAGGGGGCGAACGTGTACGGTGCGAACGAGTTATGGGAGCAAACGGACCCAATACCCTATAATAAAGTGCAACACAGGAGACATTGCAACTATATATTCTTTTATTGAATAAGATAAAACTTTTTTATGTCCAAGTTTTATTCTCAGATACTGGATGACCTATCACATATAATTTGGTGTAATGATACATTTAGGGGAGTATAAAACTGACCAGTTTTCAGGCTTCAGTGACTGGTCTTAAGTTCTCAAATATTAAGTCAACATCTATCATATAATTCAGTGGAGTAATCTGACCATATATATGTCACTGACTTTCATTTCATACCTCAGTCATTTTTGTCATGTTTTTTTAGCTCATTTCTTGTATAATAATGGACCCAAATCATATAACTTGGTGTAAGGAAAATCTGACAAAAGAAGGTCAATCTAACCAACACTTCACACCAGTTTTTTTATTGTAGTTATTTTCTCTAGTGCATTTTAACCTGCTTTTTGAGGAATTCAGTGTTTCATATTAGTTAAAGTCCTTCAGATGCAGTAAAAATATTACTGACATTTAAGTTTTTAATTGAAATTTATTTTTCACTTCAATGACAGTTTGATTCATTATATTAGATAAGAAAAAACATATTGGGGAATTATTCATACTTTGAATCATGGATTACTTAAGTTTTAAACTGTGATATTTGTAATTTGGACAACAACAAAAAATCAGTTTAGTATTTTGCATTCATCTTTTAATAATTAAAGTACATTGAGATGAATACAGGTAACCCACATTATTACACTAGATAATTTTTAATATGCTGCAAAACTTAACATATATGTTTCTCACTTAGGAATAAGCACAAATCATTAGAATGAACAAAGGCTAGAAAAATATATTACATATTACATAAAATATTTACAGAATACACAGTTTAGAAGAACACCTGAATAGTACTCAACAGAAATTAGAAACAACTATAACTGAATTACAGAAAGAAAAGTCTAAGGTGGAACAGAATGCAGATTTGATAAAACGATTACAGAGAAAGCTTTTATTTGTTACGAAGGTAATTGAGTTTACTTATTATACCCCTCTCCTAAACAAGGGAGTATACTGGTTTACCATTGTCCGCTAATCATTTATCCTATACGCCCATTTGTCCATAACATATTTGTGTTTTTCTCAGCAGCTACAAATCAGAGTTTCTTAATATTTCGTATGAAGCTTCATATCGGTAGGCTAGCTCATGTGACACAATTTCAGTTCCATCATTTTTTTACTTTCTGTTTTCCAAATATATGTCTGTTCTTCACATTGATGCATATATGAGAATGTTTTGCATATTTGGTACCAAGATTTATATTGGTAAGTTTAACCATATACTAATCTACTTTTGGTTGTAAGCTTCCACTTTGGTATATGTATTTCCTTTCACTAAAAATAACAAGAATGTGGGTATGAATTAGTTTCGTAGTAGTTCACATTACATGTTTTCACAGACATACATTTTCTGTAAAATGGATGGTAAGTCTCTTGTCCTAGTTACCCCAACACTTCAAAATTAAACAATTTCTTTGATGTAAGTCTTAATTGAACAGAAGTGATATTCTCATTCATTGCTTGGAAATATGTTATTTGTCTAAAAGATTAGCTCACTTCTCAGAGTCAGTTTTAGAAATCTTCCTGCTCAAATATGTTTTTGATATTTAACCAGTTTTAATTTCTTGTTCTGGCCTATAGGGCTCAATGTTAGCTATTAGAGTTACTAGAAGACTGTTACAGGAAATTTTTGCCCAAATATTTTTCTCCTAAACCACTTGGATGAATAAAACCAATCTAAACTATGTTTATCCTTAGGTTACATACTTTTACAAATATTTCTGATGTTCCAGACAATCACCTATTTAACTGTTGTTACTGAAAATAGAAAATAGGGATAAAATCAATAAAGGAATCATTAAGAATGATAAAAAGACCTGTAAATGCCATATAGCTGCCTGTCCTTAGGCAAATGAAACATTTATTGTTTTCTTTAAGAATTGTGGTTATCCCCTCAACTGCCATCTTAAATTACCACCACCTTTACTAGCAATAGAAAAATTGTTGAAATATTCACAAAGAATCATCTGCAAAACTTTGGGCAATACAACACTTATGCTCACTTTTGAAAACTGTCATCAAACATGCCTGCCCTCCTTTTAAAATTAGAAAATAAGCATTAAGTTGTTGTCCTGAACCATCATCAATATGAGACATATATAAGCCAAGCTTCTTGGAACTTCTTGTTAGAAATATTTGTATTTTTCATAAAATGGAAAAAAGTTTTAAATTGAGAATGAAATCATGATGTTAATTAGTGTAGAAAGGATTTGTTTGGGTAGGACCAAAAAAACTTTTTGGAATAAAAGATAAATAAAATTGAGAATGGAAATGGGGAATGTGTCAGAGAGACAACAACCCGACCACAGAACAGACAACAACAGAAGGTCACTAATAGGTCTTCAATACAGCGATTCCCGCACCGGAGGCGTCCTTAAGCTGGCCCCTAAACAAATATATATACTAGTTTAGTGATAATGGACGTCATACTAAACTCCAAATTATACACAAGAAACTAAAAGTAAAAATAATACAAGACTAACAAAGGCCAGAGGCTCTGACTTGGGACAGGCGCAAAAATGCGCGGGTTAAACATGTTTATGAGATCTCAACCTCCCCTATACCTCTAGCCAATGTAGAAAAGTAAACACAATACCAGGTCAGTTAAAGAGAAGTCCGAGTCAAATGTATGGTAATCCTTTATTAAAAGCATCAAAACAAAATTAGTTTTTAAAAAGGAATTACCAAAAAAAATTGGACAATTTATCAGTCACCCAGCCACAATCAACAGACTTTACTAAGGAAATAGACATACAATGTACTAACAATGACAAACAATAACATACAACACATGGTCCAGATAAACTGGCATACAGTCACAAAATGTGGTAAATTGATGTAGTGATAACAGTAATTATATTAAGTCTGTCAGATCTTGTTATTCAAATATAGCTCAGCCTTCAACAATGAGCAAAACCATACTGTACAGTCAGCATATTTCAGTTTGTTATTAGATATTGTAATTTGTTCACTTTTTTAATTGTAGGAAAGAGATGGTTTTAAAAATATTCTAGATTCTTATGAAAGACTGGCATACAGTCACAAAATGTGGTATACTGATGTAGTGATAACAGTTATTATATTAAGTCTGTCAGATCTTGTTATTCAAATACAGCTCAGCTTTCAACAATGAGCAAACCCATACTGTACAGTCAACATATTTCAGTTTGTTATTAGATATTGTAATTTGTTCACTTTTTTAATTGTAGGAAAGAGATGGTTTTAAAAATATTCTAGATTCTTATGAAAGTGAAATGACCGTGAATGTAGCCAAACATGCTTCATCTAGGATACAACATTTAGAGGAAACGATAGAAAACTATCGGAAACAGGTGGATCAATTAGAAGGTGACCTTCAGAAAGCCTTCTCACAAAATGGGGCTCAAAGGATGGATAATCCACAAGTAAGTCAGAAAAATGGTACATTATATTGTATTCTTATTTTGTACTCTATTCTCAATGATAATAAAATTATTAATTCTGATTTTGTTTTTTTGGCTAAAAATGCACAGAACGTACTAAGACAAAGTCTTTATTAATTATTTTTGATGCTTATCAAAGGATTATAACTCATAATAAGTCAGTCTAGAAAATTGATTAAAAGTTATAGGTACCAGTTGAGTAACACAGGTTCCTCTGAGGATCTACTTTTGACCTTTTCAATAAGAAAAATTTCGAATAAGTTATTATAAGAAAATGAAATACACATATTACAAGTTTACTGTGATTGATTGTTTGATTGATTGACTTCAATTATATTTCAGTGCTTCAATTTTCTATGAACATCTTGGTTTACATCTTCATAGATGTTACAGGTCTAGAAATTTGTATCTGTCACATCTGTGGTGTCATTCATGATTATGAATTATTGGTCCATGCATTGATGTGTGTCAGTGTCTTCCAATTTTGTATGGTTTTCATACATTACATGTACATCATGATTGTTCACAGGGTTATAAACTAGAAATTAATTTCGAATACTATCTTGTCATAGTAGTTTGTTGTGTAAAAATTCATAAGAAATTTACACTAATCTGTTCTTTTTATTTCAGACGTATGTTCCTGTTGTTCCAGCTCAGTCAGAAGTTGATAAGAAAACTATCTTACAGCTTAGGTATGCTTATATTGATATCATCTATTGTTTTTTTACACGAAAGGAGTCAAATTGAAATACTTCATAATAAACTCAACGATATGAATCATTGCATTATTTTTATTGTCACCAGAGCAGTATGAAAAATAAGCACCTGATGTATAATTTGTGCCCGATAAAAGGTTATACTAAGGTTAGGACAAAAGACAAACTGCATGAATATGATGCAACTGCTTGGAAATATAGGTAGATAAAAAATTGTTGTTTCTTGGCCAGACAAGGTTGTATGAGAAGGATTTGAGTCTAGTAAAAACTTTACATATATATGAACATTATCAAGATAACTCAGATCTTTAGGAAACCCCCTTTTGAATAGGAAAACGCTATAAGGCCACTCAGAAATAAACCTAAATAATTTTGGATCAAGTAAGCGATCTTCTGAACAAGATTCTTTATATGCCTGTCCCGGGTCAGGAGCCTGTAGGTCATTGGGTGTTTATGGGTTATGTCTGTCATATTTGATTTTTGTAAATTGTCTTGTTATAAATTAGGCCGTTAGTTTTCTTGTTTGAATTGATTCACATTTTTCATGTCGGGGCCTTTTATAGCCAAATATACAATATGGGATTTTCTCATTGGAGAAGGCTGTACGGTGGCCTATCATTGTTTATATCCACTTCATTTGAACTCTGACGGATAGTTGTCTTTTTGGCAACCATACCAGACCTCCTTATTTTTCTAATATGGATGAGTTTTGCTGAAGACTTTAAATACTGGGTATATTATTGAAGGTTTATATTATAAATTTATTTAATATTTACTAAGATAAAATACAGACGAATTTAGATTCATTCAAAATCACTTGTATGATTCAGGATTTATTTGGGATATCAAACAAAATATTGATTAAAGAGTTGCTGTGTACTTTGATTAGTAATGTTTATTGTTAATCCATTTGTTTGTTGCATTCTATTTTTTAGAGAAAGAATATCAGTTTTAGAAAAAGAACTTGAAAAAAGTGAAGAACAGAGATATATATTAGAAACAAGAATTGAACAAAGACATTTACAGGTATCAAATGAATCAAGTAAATAGAATCTGAGAACTAGATAAGTTATCAGGAAGTTTGACTACCACAATATCAAAGTATCATCTGAAATTCACTTTGCACATAAAAGTCTGTCTTTTATGTATTGATATTTTTGAAATACAGCAAATCTTTATATACTGTATATGTCCTTTAATTCTTAATTAGATTTCTATAATGTTAACTGGTGTTGTTTCAACAGTTTCACGGTTCAATTGAGGTTATCTAAGGTCAACAAGGTGAACATGCATGTTCAGTTGTAAATTCCAGTGATATTTATTCAGTGGTTGTTATCTGCATAAATTCTGCATTTGATTTGTGTGTATTTATTTTTCGCGAAATTGTGAAAATAAATACACCGCCAAAATAAGTACATACACAATATGCAAATTCCTAGGTTATACCTAATTGCTGAAAATATGTACAAATGAAAATATAACAAATACAGGAAGATGTGATTTTACTGAAATGTTACTATTCCCGTAGCAACTGAGTCAAGTTAACCTTTTTGTTCATAAATTTGTATTTAGGTTGAGATTAATGTACTGCATAAAATTGCTTTTAAACCTTGCCTAATACCTTCTTTACAGTTTCATTACAGAAATTTTTACCTTAATTGTAGGGAGACTATGATCCAACCAAAACGAAAGTTATACATTTTGAAATGAACCCAGTTGCTATGGCAGCAAAACAAAGAGCTGCAGAATTACAAAGATTAAGGGAAGAAAATGAAACATTGAAAGAGAGAATTAGAGTCCTTGAGGAATCAGGAGGTCAAGCAATGGATGTAACAGAACAAGTTCAGAAGAGATTATCCGAACCTTCTTGTAGCAAAGAGGTTGATGGTATGGTTCTTGTTTTTTTAATGACTTTGTTATAAATCCCCATATAAAGGAAACATGGAAACTAAAATGGAAGGTGTGACATAGAAAAAAACACTTTTGTGCTCTTCAATTTCAAAGAGTTCCACAAAATGTTGCAACCAACAAAATAACAAGAAATTCAAAATTGAAAATTTTATTCCTTGTGAGATCTGTATACAACTTTATAAATAAACGCTCTACACTATTTCATACAAACTATTGTTTGCATATTAAGCAAATATTTTATTTCAGGCTTCTTTCTCCTATAAATATAATATTAATCATTTAAATTTTTTGTAGAAATAAAAGCTCAACTTACAAAAGAAGAATTAAAGAACAAAAGGTTAATGGAAGCATTCTCTAAGAAAAGTCAGGAATTTCGTGAAGTGTGTTACCAGTTAACAGGATATAAAATAGACTTCCATTATACAAATCAATACAAAGTAACCAGTATGTACGCTGAATCAAGGGATGATTTCTTTATTTTTCAGGTAAGATTTTAGTAGGATAGATGATGGTAATCATTGGCCTCTGCAGCTTTGTGATATAAGCTTTGGAGATTAACATAAAACTTGGTCAGTGATATGAATTCCTGTATAAATGCACAATATATGTACTCAGTCAATAAAATATGCAAATTATCTGTATGAAATATTTAAGCAGGGGAAAACTGAGGCACCTACTGTGTTACGTAGGGAAAACAAATAAATTTGATGATTTTCTACAATTACTTGCTGTTGATTCATTTATTTTCATGCCAATTTCCATGAAAAAAATTGTATTTTAGGGTATTTAACTTCATAGTTTGAAAGTCTGCATACAAGCATATAGAAAGTTTGTACATTGTTGTACATTTAAATTCATAGTTGACTTTACCAACAAAATCCATGATAATTGGTATCCCATGAATAAAAAAATATATCCAGAGTATCCGTATATTGTTTTTATATTGACACCAGAATGTCTTTACACTGTTTGAACTGCTTGAGTGTTTCACAGAAATGAACATACAGTTAACTCTTGTTGTCTCGAACTCGGTTGACTCGATTGAGTCGAAGTTTTCTCGTGGTCCTGAACTTTGTTCCATATAAATATATGTATTTCGACTCCTGATGAGTCGAAACTGGATGAGTCGAAATTTCGGTTTAGTCGAACTGAATTTACGGTCCAAAGGTTAACAAAAGCATTCAAAATTCATTATTTATCTCGAACTAATACACATATGTCAAAACATGACCTCCGGGATTTAAAAGGATTGAAGAGTTACTCTGACAATACACATGTAATTAAATTTCCGGTCACTGACCACTGTATTGATTTATGACATACTATTTCCACGAGTGTTTACCTAAGATTATCTTTTATAACCATGATAAATAATTAGTGATGCATTATTAAAGTTTATGAACAATTATCTAAAATGTTTTAAAAACAATTAATTATCGTGATTAACACTGATATGCTTTGATGAGTATAAAGTGGGGATTAAGACTTCCGTTAGTGATCACCTAAAAACTACTCAATCGGCGTCTTTATTCTTTTTGTATTTTCTCTTGAAAAGAAAGATTGAGATAAAAGAAAATGAAAAGAAAAAGAAATCAAAATTTTCTAAAATCTCTTGTGTCCGAGAATACTGAACAATTTTGTCTACTTTAAATGACTTCTCGATAACGCTAAGATCGATTGGAAATTACTCTCTCAGATAAAAGCTGCAGGGAATAATTGTAACTGTTCAAAGAAATAATTAAATAAGTGAAAACAAAGTTATTATAATAATGAAATTTAATTATTTTTAACATACAAATACATCGATCTGAGACCAGAATATTGATCCGCTTCCCATATTCATCTGGATTTATTTTAGCTTTACCAAGCTAAGCAAGAGTTGTGTCCCTTGGTCTGCCAAACTTCCAGTTTTCGTTTGAGTTGAACTACAGGTATCTCGAAATATTTCTCTGGTCCGGCTGACTTCGAGATAACGAGAGTCGACTGTATATTAAAAAAAATGGATATGATGTATTGATTTATGGCACAAAATTACTACACACACCAGACATAACACAAAGAAAAGGGATGGCACTTCTGTTGTTTTTTTATCTCAAAGTAAAATGTATTGAATATGAACCTCAAATGGACACCAAAATGGACTTTGCAGTAATCAATATTTATATCAAAGCAGAAGCAGGATCCCAGGAGAAGATACATTGTTAATATACTTTTGTTGATACAATGTATATTGAAACGGTTGACTTCAGGATAAACCAGATTGTTGTTTTCAATTTATAAGCATTTTAGGGAAATATATCTCTGTGTTTACAGTTTTATTTCATTATTATGATTTTATAACTAGCAATCAACTCTAATTTCCAATTACATTTTTTCCAGCAAGGTGAGAAAAATGATATGCAGCTATTATCTACAGATTTTACAGAGAATTTAGAAGAAAGTATAGACTTATATCTGTCTAAACACAAATCAATACCAGCTTTCTTAAGTAGTGTTACCTTAGACTTGTTTAAAACACAGACTTTTAAAGTTTAACAAAGAAATCTTACCTGTGATATACCAAATGTGTTCAGACTTCCAGTTGTGCTCACAATATCAGTTTACAGAAAGAATAGCTACAAATGGCACACAATACAGACAGAAACATTTTGAAAAAATATGGAGAAGTACTTTGCCATCGCTATATGATGATAAGTTCTAAGAAATTTCTCACAGGGAATTTCAGCAGCTAGTTTTAATTATGGAATAAATTGCATTGACATATATTGTAAAAGTTGTTCACTGTCATAAATGGAATCGTTAGTGGAAATAAATGAATTTTCATGTACAAGTGTATGTTTTTTTTGCTGATATTTCTTTAGTATAAAATATTTAATATTTTTATATAATGATTTATATAAGCAGTTTTCATCAAAGATTAAGGCAAAGTTACAGTAAATAGGTGATATTACTAATCATTACATGTATAGAAATTTTCCGACAACTGTGCCAATTGTGCAGTCAAAATGTCCATATATCTTTGGCTTTATACAGGTACTGACCATTTAAATCCTTGTTTGTGATGTTGATATTGTGTTTTTGTAAGAGTTTGATCTATGCGTCATGAAAGATTACATGTTCACATATTTTTATGCCCCCGTTGTAGCAGAGGGGCATTAAGTTTTACCCTTGTCCGTCTGTGCATACGTACGTCCGTACGTCCGTACGTCCCAAAATTGGTTTCCGTTCTCTAACTTGAGTTTGCCTCAACCAAATATTATGAAACTTATACACAATGCTTATTACCACAAAACACAGATCAAGTTTGAATTTTGGTGGTGTCACTTTAACCGTTTTGGCTTATGCCCCTTTATAAATGGAAAAATTGCAAAATGTTTAGTTTCCGTTCTCTAACTTAAGTTTGCCTCAACCAAATGTTATGAAACTTATACACAATGCCTATTACCACAAAACACAGATCAAGTTAGAATTTTGGTGGCATCACTTTAACCATTCTAGAGTTATGCCTCTTTATAAATGGAAAAATTGCTAAATTTTTAGTTTCCATTCTCTAACTTAAGTTTGCCTCAACCATGGAAGTATTATATTGACAGGAACTCCAACGAAAAATTAGCACATTCCCATCCCACTGATTTCTTTAAGAAAATAAAAGGTTTCGACTCAGTTCGTCAAGTACGTGATAACTCCTTTGTGGGGTATTTGCGATGCTGCCTTCGCCTGTTCTGTTAACTGAAGCTGGTCTTATCACGTGATTTGGTATCGAGAGTCTTATCTACCTACCAATGCAAATAAACAGGAAAATCCGTGGTTATTTGTGAATCGCCACATGAATAACGACACATGTTTCCGCTCAATAAATGAAGGCAAAAGCTGAAAAGATCTAAAAATCGGTCCATATTTAACAGAATGACATAAGAAAATTAACTGCATTCGAAAGAGGGCAAGCTTATTTTTAGTTTTGTTAAATATGTTTTAATCATTGAACTTGGAAATCGGAAATATCCGATATTAAAATTACATGTACCTAAAGTAGGGTGTTTATGGAAAACAATGTGATGCGCGTGTAGTGTGTAAGATGGCGAAGAATAGCTCAAATTTAAGTTAAAGGTTGTAAATTTTTATCAAATGTTACAAGAATATATATGGTTTTCTTTATCGTCTCAATGAAGAAAAATGTTATTAACGTATTTATCAAATATGTTTTAAAGACTAAAAAAGGTTAATAATTACACGCACGTGATGACTTCTACATAGCATTATCAGGTTACGGGACAGATGAATTGTTACACCTTTTATAATAATTCCAAAGTTATAAATTAAACAACCTTAAACATTCACCTAGTCCGATATTACTCTGACGTCTGACAGATTTTATTTACGAATGGCTTTAAATATTTCTGGATGCATTTAAAGAACGATCACCATGATGGTCCCTAAGCAGTATAATATTTTTTTCATTCTTAAAATTTTATCATGGGAATCAAACTTGAATTTATTTATGTGTGTAAATGCTTAACAGTTCTTAAACATCTTACACCGTATGTTAAGCAATTTATGTTTTTGTTTCTTGTTGAAGTGCATGAAATATTTGCCATTGGACTTTCAGTAAACAATTAATCAAAATATTTGATTTTTTTTTCGACCAAAGCCCTTTAACCTCCCCCGGCCACCGCTGCTATGGGGAACCAACTTTTGAATTAAATTTTTGTTGGAAATTCTTTCAGTAAACACTAATTAAAATATTTGTCAAAGTTAGCAGTAAAATGCGATAATAATTGCTGATAAGAACTTTTCTGTTTACTTTTTATAAAAATTTTATGATTTTAAAGACTAGCATGTATACACATGTAACAGTTGTGCGTGTTTAGCCAACGGTCCTCTCATGAATAAAAAATCTTACTATTTTCATTGATTGTAACTTAAACTGAAATGTTTATGGCTTATACGTGTACGTTACTCTTCTGTTCTTTTTTTTTTATTTTTTGTTTGTGAAAACAGTCGCGGGGATTTCATTTCTTTCTTTTTATTTGTTTTTATGCAGCAAAACCTGTAAAAACTGACATATTTGTCAATTATTGACATAGTCGGTAAATGTCATTTCCTTGACAATTAAGTAAACATCCGGTTATTTCAGTATGTTCCGTAATTACGATCAATCACGAGGTTCCAAACTTTATGAGTCCTATACACAATACTTATTACCACAAAACTCAGATCAAGTACAATTTTGGGTAGCGTCACTTTTATCGTTCTTGAGTTATGTCCCTTTATAATGTTGATTGCAAGCGGGGGCATCATCTGTGTCCATGGGGACTCGTTCTCCATTTAGTCAGTTCATAATTTTTACCCAATTTTTATACGACCGCAAAAAATTTTTGCGGTCGTATATAGGTATGACTTTGGCGGCGTCGTCATCGTCTGAAGACACATTGGTTTTCGCACAATAACTTTAGTTTAAGTGAATGGATCTCTATGAAATTTTACTATAAGGTTCAATACCACAAAAGGATGGTTGGGATTGATTTTGGGGGTTATGGTACCAACAGTTAAGGAATTAGGGGCCAAAAATAAGCATTTTTGTAACTTCCAGACAATAACTTGTGTGTTAGTGTATGGATCTCACTGACAATGTACCACAATGTTCCATATCACAAAGGGAATGCTGGGATTGATTTTGGGGGTAATTGCCTCAAAATTTTAGGAATTAGGGGCCAAAAAAGGGGCAAAAAACAAGCATTTTTCTAGTTTCATGACAATAACTTGTGTGTAAGTGTATGGATCCTTCTGAAATTGTACTACAAGGTTCCATATCACAAAGGGAAAGCTGGAATTGAGTTTGGGGGAAATTGCCCAAAACGTTAAGGAATAAGGGCCAAAAAGGGACCAAAAGTAAGCATTTTTCTAGTTTCCAGACAATAACTTGTGTTCAAGTGTATGGATCTTTCTGAAATTGTACTGTGAGGTACCATACCACAAAGGGAAGGCTTGGATTGATTTTGGGGGTAGTGGCCTCAAAATTTTAGGAACTAGGGGCTAAAAAGGGGCAAAAAACAAGCATTTTTCTAGTTTCAGGACAATAACTTGTGTGTAAGTGTATGGATCTTTCTGAAATTGTACTCCAACTTTCCATATCACAAAGGGAAAGCTGGGTTTGAGTTTGGGGGTAATTGCCCTAAATGCTTAGGAATTTGGGGCCGAAAAGGGGCCAAAAAAACAAGCATTTTTCTAGTTTCCAGACAATAACTGGTGTTCAAGTGTATGGATCTACTGCAAGGTACCATACCACAAAGGGAAGGCTGGGATTGAGTTTGGGAGTTGAATCATAAGGGGTTCAAAAATTTTTTTTTGGGGTGTTGGGAGGGTGTTTCTATTTTAATACTTTTATGATGTATTTAAATGGGTTTTTATGGTTGCAAAGTCCTAGCTGTCAATTTACTTTTAGAAATTACATTTAAATGCTGATGAAGGAATTTTATTTTTAGATATTACTATTAAAAGTTGCTGATGAAGGTTTTTTAATTTTAGCCATGACTATGATGTCATTTTCTATTTTAATACTTTTATGATGTATTTGAATGGGCTTTTATGGTTAAAAAAAAACATTTTTCTAGTTTCCAGACAGTAACTTGTGATTAAGTGTATGGATCTCTCTAAAATTGTACTACAAGGTTCCATACTACAAAGGAAAGACTGCAATTGAGTTTGACGGTTAATGCTAAAAGGGGGATTCAAAAAGTTTAGGGGGGAGGGGGTGTTTCCAATTTTTTTTTTTAAAGGGTTCATATTTTTTTTTCAAAATTTTCAAAATTTCAAATTTTTTAAAAGTTTCAAGAAGAAATCTTCAATTGCACAGTATTGCGCATTAGATTTGTAAGATCTTTGACTACATTTATTTTGTGTCAGAAACCTATAATGTCAAAAATTTGATCACAGTCCAAATTCAGTTAGTATCAAGCTTGAATATTGTGTTCAAATTTGCCCCAACTATTCGGGGTTCGACCACTGCGGTCGTATCAGGCTGCGAAGCATTTTATTTCATCTGGACCAGAGTTCTGAGTCACAGTATATAATTTAATTTTGGATGTAACACGTCTTCTGATTGGCTGAAAGTTTTTTGTCTGTCAGCTCATAGACATAATTTTGTCATATGACCGTGACGTCATCAATGTTTTTTCATGATTTACTCCTTAAAAAAAATGGAATTTAGAATTAAATTATTAGGAATGACTAACATTTTTCTGTTTATTCGAAATAACCTCCAAAATGTGGTGCACACTTTTAAATAACCTGCTACGCACAACATTTTTTATGTTATTTCTTCATAGACAGAAAAAATATAACAGTCATTCCTTAAATAGAGAACAACAACCTCCTGTTCTATTGATACGGTTCTGAATATTTTAACGAATATTTTTGTTGAGCCTGCAAAATTATTTGCAAAAGTGAGACTTGGTGATCCTAGATTCCGTAGTCGGTGGCATCAACATTTAGGTTCAGTCTGTGGTTAAAGGTTTTTTAGAAATCAATAACTTTGTCAAACCTACATTGAATTTTATTGAATTTGGACAGAAGCTTGTTTATGACCAAAAGACAGTATACAGAGCAAAATTTTGAAAATATTTATTTTCAGTTTTCTGTATTTTACTAATAGATGGACTTAGGTTTTTTTTACAGTTAACAAGTAGAAACAGTCTGGGGTTAAAGTTTATTACACATCAATTACTTTGTCCAACCTTCATAGAGTTTTATGAAACTTTGGCAGAAGCTTTTTAATGATTAAGAGATAATGTATGAAGCAAACTATTGAAAATATACTTTTTTCATTTTTAGTATTTTTCTGATAGATGGATTTCGTTTTTTACAGTTAACGTTTTACAGACAGTCTGAGATTAATTTTTTTTGACATGATCAATTTGTAAACCTTCATGGATTGTTATGAAATTGGACAGAAGCTAATCTTCAAGACCAAGAAATTGCATTAAAAGAAAAAGTTTGATTTTTTAAAAATTCTTTATTTTACCGATAAATGGACTCACTTTTTAAGTCAACATTACACTTTTACACTGACAGCAGCAATCGGAGGTGAGACACCGGGATCGTGAAACCCTTACCAATTTTTAATTACAATTATAACTTACCATGTTCATTTTGTAATATAAATTGGCATGGAATAAATTAGGACTATGGCGGGGGGAATCAATTTTTTTTCAGACATCTTTCAAACCAATTCAAGTTGTACTTCCATATCACTGTTTACTAAAATCTAATGGTCCTGAACTATATTCATGCATACAAGGGCAACTTCTGTCTAGTTTTTTGACTTATTCATTTATGTTTTTCATTCAGGTCAAGTTAACTTACTTATAAATATCCTTTGACATGGGCATTTGATGTTTGACAAGTTGGTTCATCATGAGAAGGCAATGTGTCACTTTCAAATGCTGATGATATCTTACCTTGACCTCAAGGTCAAATTATCGATTTTTAGGGACATTTTAGTTTCTTTACCATTATTTTCGTTTCCATTGGCTTTTGATATTTGTCATGTGGATTTCTTCTGGTTCTTTTGGTTTCTTTTTGTTCTTACACACCCTTGTTAATGCTTTAAGATTTTATCTTTTGACATAGATTAATGGTATTTTAATAGGTTAAATGTTTATTATGATCATGTCTAGTTTAATGTGACCTTGAACCTAGTGTGTGGTTGGTGGACAACTTACAATTTGAATATTTCTCTGGCAGAAAGAAATAATTGGAAAAAGATTTCTGCAAAGTTTGATACTGAGTAACGCCTCTACCACAAAACACCAACATAAATGTCCTTGTTGTCCCTTATAATTGCAAATACATACCAAATATTAAACAGGTCAAATGATGGATTTTGGGCACATCATGTCTATACCCAAACCATATAAATCCTTTTTTGCCAAGCCTTTCAAGTGCACTTTTAAGGTTTGTCTCCGAGTGTCATGCCTTACCCCCTTTTATCATAAATTGATAATTGTCTCAGAAACTGTTCTGATTCCTAACCCCTAAACCATATTTACCTGATTTTAATGATAAAACCTTTAAGTGTACCATAGGTTTGTCCCTGGGGGTCATATCTTGTCCCTTATACCATCAATGTTAAATATATTGAAAACCATTTAGATCTCCTGCCAGAAACAATATCTCTTTATTGCCATAAGATCTTTCAATTGCACCTTAGAGTTATGTCCCCAAGGATTATGACTTTCCTTCTCATATAAAGTTGTTTTAAAATATTCAAACTGTTCAGATTCCCACCCTCAAACCATTTGTATTCCTAATTGTCATGATAAGACCTTTCAAGTGCACCATTGGTTTTGTTCCAAGGATCATTTCATAAATTGTTAAATACATGTATATTGAAAACTGTTCAGATCCTTAAACCTTATACATTTACATGAATATTCTTTATTGACATAACAAGACCTCCCCAGTCTACCACAATTGGTGGCCTTTCTATTACCCAAGTGACTTCTATAGAAAAAGTGAAGAAATACTGTAAACCAACTTCTTTTTTGTGGATACTTTATATTTCGCATTTAGTCCTTTTAATACTACTACACAACCATGTATATTCCCGATTTCACATTTTCTTCATTTTTTTATTTATAGGGATTACTCATATTCACAATTTGGAAAATTATATTCCACTTGAACAGTTCCTACTAATTTAAGGATGTATCTTTATTGTCAAGATGTTTCAAAAAGGCAACACAATATTAGTTTAAGTTTTTCAAGACCTCTGGACCAGCAACTGAAAGAGTTCTTTCATAACAGTGTTACTGGATAATTCTTTATGATTGTGGGCATCAGCAATAGAAAGATGAATAAACAAAATAGCTATAGCACTCCAAACACTCTGTGGCAGGCATTTTACAGAAAATAAAAGCTGAATTGCAAGAAATATTTTAATGACAAACACAACAACAGGTGGGATATAACAGTTTGTAGAAGTAAAAGAATTAAATCATAATTCCTGCAGTTTCAATTAGACAAATTTTTCTCGTTTTTTTTTTCAAATGTTATTAAACATGTCACAAAAGTAAAATGTGTACGCTTAACTTTAAAAAACAGATGGTCTACACAGTTTGTGATTTTGAAGAAAAAAAAATATACATTTACTATGATAATTTCTCTGAAGTTAACTCGACACTGCAGGAAGTATAATGAAAAAAGTACAAATACAAGTAAAAAGTTATAATTGTCAGTATCAAAATATAAGGTGGGTAATGTTGTCTAATACAGAATTCAGAAAAAAACCATTCCACCTGTCTGACAGCAAAACAAAATCTGCTGAATTGTTCATTTTAATTTCTGGATAAAAAAAACATTACTGTAAATTCAGAAATTATTGTGTGCATTTATTATTGCGATTGTTAAAAAAGTGGACATAAATGTGAGTTTAATTATTGCGATTGCAGGAAAATCTGCACACAGATATATGTTTCAGATATCAAAATGCGAGTTCTTATTATTGCGATACTCATCACGTCGCATTATTCACATTAATAAAAACCTCGCAATAATTTCTGAATTTACAGTAATTCCATGAGCTTTATGACATTATTTTCTTGTATGTTGGTCCACATATTAATTTAAAAAATAAATGCTGAACTGAAAGAATTGTTTAATAAGGTCAATCTTTACCTTGAAGGTTAATAAAATACATACTTTCAACACAGCAAATTTAGTGTATTTGTCTGGCTTTACATTATCTAAATGTTTGTCAGCATATTACTGGGAAATTAATCTTTAATACAGATGTAATACAAACAGTGAAACTTAGACAATATAGAATAAGGAACTGTCAAACTTAAAGCTTAAATTAAAACTACTTTTAATTTCAAATTATAATTCTGGCTTTAAATATGTAAATGAGATTCAAATGAAAACCAGATTTGAATAACTTGATAAAGTTCAGAAAAGAATATAGTTACAGATCACTATTTAAATAGATATGAATGAATAGAGGACACCATAAAATTTATAGGTGTAAAAGATGTAAAAATGTGAGGCAATGTAGATTCTGAAGTTATCTGTAAATACAAGAAACAGATATTTCTCTTCTTGCTACATTAAAAAAAAATTCTAGATTCGAAGTTGGCAAACCCTTTTAAGCTTTTAAAATCGTTGTAAACAGAGATATCATAAAATGATTTTTTTTTTTAAATTATGATTGTTTCTGGAAGTTTTCAGGAATGTGTTGCATTATCATCATTGTAGGAAGATTTTAATCACATGTAACATTTTATTCACAGCCAAACTGGGAGACCCTCATTATTCAAGTTACTAAAACAGGAATATTAAAAATATTGTTCACTTCGCCCATATCACATAAAAATCTGTTTAAGATTTAAGAAAGACTTCAAAGATTTCTGTGGTAGTTTAAAGTGTACATTTAAAACAAAATTATATCATTGTTTTGGTATTTGCATTGAAGAAAGTAATAAATAATAAAGGAATTAAGATGTTACCTACCTAACATTTAACATATAAAGCATGGATTATAAAAATATATCATGTTTTGACTTTTGAGTCTTAAAAAATCTCATTTACATAAATCTTAAAGACTTCATTCACTGCCAGACCAGAAAACCTGCACAAAGAATTCTGACCTGCTCAAAACAAGTTTTTATTGATTATTTTTAGTTCAAACATTTTTATAATGCATGCTGCGAAGACAGATGATTTGCCAAGTTCTCAAGAGTTTCTTTAAAATAATTTAAATATTGGTGAAATTCAGGTGTTGAATTTCTGTTGAATAATCTGACTAAATTAGAATGTTTCCAAAATGATTTACTTAGTTAAACTAATATTGATTCAATCAATGTATAACTTATCCTTTATTTAACAATTTCACAATTTAAATAATATCATGCCTTTTAAATTCCCCCCAGTTTTAACAGTTTAATTTTCATCAGAACTTGGCTAGTTGAACAGATAAGACATATCATGCACATATTGTTCACACATCCTGTTATCTTATTTTTTTGTTAATGTATGAACAAAAGTGTTTAATATATTATAATACAAGATAGTACATAAATGCATTTGGGATTTTTATCCCATTTTTACAATTCTTCTGTGATTTTGGTATAAATAAGTTATCTTGAAAGCATTTACCCATCTGTTCAACTTAACTGATACATAACTAGTCTTTAATAATGGAATGTCAACATTAATTCTGGCTTCTGTCTTTACAAAACAACTCAAGTTTAGGATTATTTTCCAAATTAAGAAAATTTTCTTAATTTCTTTAGTTTGACTGCTTACATTATGTATGACAAAGAGTTGAAAAGAGCTCAACTTGAGATGTTTTATTTAAGATAGGCCGATTTACAAATTCACCAAATTAATACTACCTGCATAAAATCTGACAAATCTTAACAATTTGAACACTAATTTACCTGTGTTTTGTGATCTTTCTATCATTTTGTATAAATATAAATGTATATTTAATTGTGTAGTTTTTTACAATTAAAAAAAAGAATATGTATATAAAAAAATATAATAACAACCTCATATTGCACTAACAATGGAATTCTTCAATAAACTAGTGGCTCCAAGAGCCTGCATTACTCACATGGCTTACAAGTTTAACTTTGATTCAAGAAAGGCAACTTTTTAATAGCAATAGTTATAAGTTATTATGGTCACATTTGGACAAAAGCTAATCTAGGATTTGCATAGGAGAAATTTGATATAATTTTTGTTCATTTTATCCTCATGTTCTATTTTCAGTTTTATGATGGTTGCTTAGCAAAATCCATACATTAAATTTGAAACAGAACAACGTATATGTATCCTTGAGACGATGTGTGCTAAGTCTGATTCCAAACTGTATTGACTGATGACAGAAACTAAGTGATGGCAATAGCTTACACTGGCACTTTTGACCAGGTGAGCTAAGAAAAAAAATCTGTTTAATTGTAAAGAGAAAAGAAGAAAAAAAATATCTTACAACTTAAAAAATGTTATAAATACATCTCCAACAACCTAATAATTTAGGTTGTCACATGGATTTCTAGTAATTAAAAATCAATAAAACCTTCATCAAAGATTTATTGCATTAAGTGGAATTTCATTGTGTATTACTTTCAAAAATTTGTGACAAAATATCTTACTGCCATAACACAGTTGACATTTCACCATTATGTTTATATCTAATCCATTCAACTATAATGTTGACCATTAAAAATTACCATTAATAACAAATTAACAATAAATTTTACCTACAAATTGTAATACCTATGAATTTCAAGAGTTCAATTAATTGTTGGAAAACATCTTTATGGAATGTAAGGGGAAAAAACAGCTTGGAATATTTTGGGATTTCTAAATCAGAATAACAAATGATTTTCAGATAAAATTTGCTATGTGTATGAGTAATGTACAGGAATAATATTTTGTTTGTTATTTACCCTGAGGAATAAGTCACATGCAAACAGATTCAAATTTCAGTAGGAAATTTAGAGTACAACTTTTGTTTTATTTTTGTATTTAAAATGAGACATGCTTTTTTCAAAATTTTTGTCATCTTCAATATATATTTTGATATGATAAAAACTGCAACAATGTCAAAATCAATCTTCTGACTTATTTTGGCTCTTTATTTGTGTTATCAAAAATAAACTAATTAGATGGCAGTAAACCTTTTTTTATACTTTCTTTTGATAGTTTTAATTTTTAAATATACAATTATTCATTCTTAGTTTTCCAACATTGTTTCACAAAGTTGAGAATTTTAGAGGTGCATGACTACTTATTTAGTTACATGCATGATTATTTTTTCTTTATAAAAACATCTTTCATTTCTATCCTCTTAAATAACAGACTTTTTGAACTATCAAAAAGTAACAAGAAAGTTTGATAATAACATTTCAGATCTAATAGAATACACCATTATCCCAAAGAAGGCATCATTTCCATATAGATTTCCGACTGCAGGTTTATCTGTAGCGTCTTCCGAAGTACCTGAGGATAAGTTCTCGTAACCTGTCCACATCATACTCCTCGGCTGGATACTCTCCATAGTAGGCCTACAATATGTTTAAACAAATCATGATAAAACTTACTTTTGAATTCATAAATGCTTAAGTTGTGGCTTCTTTTTGTTACAAAGGAAACACAAATTCTGTTTTATTTGACCAAACTGGATCTCTTGACGCTACATCTTGCACTTACCAATGTGTGTTTAAGCTCAAATGCATAAAAATATTATAAAAAATAAATGTGGATAGTGTCCACATGTGGACACAGATGATGCCCCCGCTTGCATATCATATAGTTATAAAGGGACATAACTGAAGAACGGTAAAAGTGACGCTACCAAAATTTGAACTTGATCTGAGTTTTGTGGTAATAAGCATTGTGTGCAAGTCTCATAACATTTGGTTGAGGCTAACTTAAGTAGAGAACAGAAACTAAAAATTCAGCAATTTTTCTATTTGTAAACATGCATAACTCTAGAACGGTTGTGTATAAGTTTTATAACATTTGGTTGAGACAAACTAAAAAATTTAGCAATTTTTATGTTTATAACGGGACATAACTCAAGAATGGTAAAAGTGTCGCCACCAAATTTCGTACTTTTAAAATCTGTATTATGTAGTAATAAGCATTGTGTATAAGTTTCATAACATTTGGTTTAGGCAAACTAAAGTTAGAAAACGGAAACAAAAAATTTGTACTTGATCTTAGTTTTGTGGTAATGAATATTGTGTATAGGTTTCATAATGTTTGGTTGGGGCAAACTTAAGTTACAGAATGGAAACTAAAAATTTTGCAATCTTTCGATTTATAAAGGGGCATAACTCAATAATGGTTAAAGTGACACTACCCAAATTCAACTTGATCTGTGTTTTATCAGTGGAAGTCAAAATTAAAACATTGCATTATATAAAGTATTGATTATAGTTGATTCAACTATAATCATGGACAAAGGAAGATAACTCCAATTTTAAAAATAACTCGATATTTAGAAGAAAATAAAAATTTTGCAATTTTTCCATTTATAAAGGGGCATAACTCTAGAACGGTTAAAGTGAAGCACCAAAATTCAAACTTGATCTGTGTTTTATGGTAATAAGCATTGTGTATAAGTTTCATAACATTTGGTTGAGGCAAACTTAAGTTAGAGAACGGAAACTAAAATTTTTTCAATTTTTCCATTCATAAAGGGGCATAACTCTAGAACGGTTAAAGTGACGCCACCAAAATTCAAACTTGATCTGTGTTTTATGGTAATAAGCATTGTGTATAAGTTTCATAACATTTGGTTGAGGCAAACTCAAGTTAGAGAACGAAAACCAATTTTGGGACGTAGGGACGGATGTACGGCAGGGGCATGAAAAGCTTTCTAGACAAATAAAATAATAAAACATTGTTAAAGTATTCCTCACTGCAAAATGATTTATTTTCCTTTTTGGTACTTGTTTATTTAGCATTACCTGACTATAAGGATGACCCGTTTTATCTTAAAAGTTCACAAGTTATTATTTAGTCGATTACCTGCCTAAATATTACAAGTTAATAAATCATTCGGAGATTGTGTAAAAAATATGTCCATATCTTATCAGCTACAATGCTAGCATGAATGTTTTTGTAGTTTTCTAAGTTATTAAGAGCATTATCCTACAATCGTTCATCGATAGAACTCATTTAAATCTGCTTGAACTATCATTGAGAAGGATCTTACATATCTATAGCTGATGAAATGCTGATTTTCTAGATACCTAACAAGGTTATTGCTGATATATTTTAAGGCATTATTAATCATGACTCCTACAAAAATTCATCAAAAGGACTGTTTTAAAAATAATTTCAGTTATCCATGAGAATGATGATTGATGGTTTAAATATACTTATTCCAAAATTGATTTTTTTTTTTAAATGAATCGGATATTACAATAAACAGCTGTGCCATGAGCGCATGATACGCCCGTCGCGTTTTCAAAGAATAAAGTTCAATAACTTCTCAATCTCATATCAGGAATTTATAAAAAAATTAATCATAAATAGTTTCTGAGATACGGCGCGTACCTTTTTTACCAAACAAAAAGCGTACCTTTTTTACCAAAAAGCTCAATAAAAATTCAATAACTCAAAAATAAAATAAAGAATCATCACGAAAAAGTATACAGATCTTCAGATTAATCGAACTAATAAGTGTGTGAAGTTTTATGCAATAATCATAAATAGTTTCTGAGACACGGCGCGACATGTGAAAACCCCCCCTTTTTTTTTAAAAATAACTCTAAAATAAAATTTATAATCATCACCAAAAAGTATACAGATCTTTAGATTAATATAACTAAAAAGTGTGTAAAGTTTTAAGCAATAATCATAAATCGTTTTTGAGATACGGCGCAATATGTGAAAAAAACATACCCTGTTTTAGTTACAAAGTCCCGTAACTCAAAAAGTTTTAATCTTATTTTCACCAAAAAGTATACAGATCGTTTGACCATCATAAGAAACAACTATCTTAAGTTTCATGAAATTTGGATAAGTTGTTCTCAAGATACGGTGCGACATGTTTACGCCGGACAGACAGATAGACGGACGCCGGACATTTGTATACCATAATACGTCCCGTCAAAATTTTGACGAGCGTTTAAAAAGTACAGTTTTGTACAACATGTTGCACTATATTTTTTAGGCTATGACCTAATCAGTTGGTGGTAGGGACATGATACTACTTTTGCAATAATACCTTTTTTAAACCATGTTACATACAATAAAATTAGTACTCCAAACTCCAAAATACATACTAATACAACATAAAGAACAAATTTTAAACAAATGGCAACATTTAATTACAAAGCAGCCTCTAAGAGAGTAATCTTAATCCAAGTAACTTAAATATAAAATATTTTGCAGAGAATATATTTCTGATGTTTATGTTTGATGATAGTAAGAAATCTAACAACTACTCAAGGAACTCTTTAATAAGAAACTTTACAATAGTCAATAAAGCAAGTTTTTATTGGGACCTACTAGTACTTTTGGTGTGAAGCAGGTAGACTCTGTTGAACAGCCATGTCAAAATCAGTAAATAATTACAAAATATATCAAAGAACTCATGCTAAACTAACCAAGTCAATATAGTGTGAAATTGACCTATTCTTTATGAAAAGCTGTCAGACACCCTAGATGCATTACCATACTAAGTTAATTATTTGAAGTCCTTAACAAATATCTCAATCACATATACTTACCCTGTTATCAAATGCAGCATCACCATCTTGGATTTCTGGTTCCAAGTTCCCATTAACTGGTGTCAGTTGAAAGTCCCTTTCTACAGCTTCAGTCATTGGCTTATTTTGAACTTCAACAAATTCTTCCATGGGGAGATAACCCTCTTTCACTACTTTTAGTTTATACTTTCCATCGATCAATAGTCTGTAGTAGTCACCATCCTTGTCTGTTAAAGAGAACCAATAAGTATCATTAGATCAGGGTAATGGGTTTAGGTCAATACCTATGATTATATTAAAGACTCAACAACCAAAGCAAATTTCGTCAAACTTGGAAAATCAAGTCCAAATTTAGATGATTTTAAGCTCAGAAATAAAGAGGAAAAACTGAGGTCAGACTAAGCTATTCAATTGTCACACAAAAAGGTCTGCAAGAAGACATGTCACTTACTGGTAACCTAAACAGACTATCCCAACTCCTAGCCTTACAGCTATTGCTAAAGGTAGAAACTACAAATTGCAAATTTAGACAATTAGTCCTATGTCCAATCAAGAAAGGGAAATTTTTATCCCAACTGCATGCTACTATAAGAAAATTAAGTTGTTTTGAGTAAATAAAATGAGTGTAATTTTCTTCTGGTAGGATGCTGTTGAATACTTTAGATGCACCCTTACATTAAGAAATATAATTATAAATCACTTCCTATTTTCACATAAAAAAGAGTAACAGTTTTTGAAGTTGGTAGATCTCAGATTTAGAGATGAAACTTAAAAATTTTTTTTTTAAATGATACTGCATATTTGATTTAAACTTTTTTTTTTTTTTTAAACAACCATTTATCAAAGAATTTATATTTAAAAGTAAACAGCATATTTTTATTAACTAATTTATTTTGTTTAGTAATTTTAATTAGTCCATAAATGCTTGTTATGATTTTTTTTTTTTTCAAATTTTAAACTACAAGTTTTTTTTTTTTAATATTTTAAGATGAAACAGTTCAATGAAATGGTTAGAGAATGGAAATGGGGAATGTGTCAAAGAGACAACAACCCGACGAGCAACTGTATATATGTTTATAACTTTGTAATATATTTTACAGTTTCATAAGTCAATTTGTTTGGCTGGGTGTTGATTATTATTGTATAACAACCAATAGTAATAGTTTATTATTATCATTTATTACTGCAGGTAAGTCAATTAATGACGAGTTAAGATCACCTCTGAGTTCATAACTTGACCTATTTTAAATCCAACTTACTTGTTGTAATATCATGATTGATGTACTTGACATCATCTCCTCCACTGACCACTTTGTAGACCTTCACTGAGGCATTTCTTATAGGTTCTCCCGTCTCTGCATCTGTAACAATCCCTTTCACTCCATCATGCACCTAAAATTTAAAGTCAAATTTATACTTGGCAAACACACTCAGAAACTGAAGAAAGCATGAAGGACTTCATGTTGAGTTTATAAATGATTTCAAGGCTGCGTTTACACATCGATCAACTACTTCAAAAAAGCCTTCATCATTTTAATAATCAAGTGTATAAATACTTACGGAAATAAAAAGTGTTGTTTATAAAACTGTTCGGGTAATGTGTATTCATGTACCAAACAAAAGACAAATTTGTACCTGAAGCATGTAGTTGATAAGTGCCTCTTTGTTCTGGTGCCAGTAATCTTCCTCCTTTTCAGGTACTGGGAACTTGTCACAACCTAACTCTAGTGTGATCTCAAAACAGTTTGTCTCAAGGAGATTGTAATCTTGCATTCCTAAATTACAAAAAATATTGTCAAATTGGGATTATAATTCTGAAGTAAATGTGTAATTCTGCAACAAGCAATAGCAACACAGTTTCTGTCAGCAAGATTCATTACTAATTTTGTCTTAGTGACACCCTTACAAAACAAACAAAGGAGATTTTGACCTTTGAATTTGCATTCACATTTTTATTAATCTATCTAGTAGCATCCTCTAGATTTTTACAAGACATAAGTTTAAATGCCTATATAAATATGTACGTGATATTAAAATAAATTGTGTCCATGTGGACACAGATGATGCCCCCGCTGCATATCATATAGTTATAAAGGGACATAACCAAGAATGGTAAAAGTGACGCTACCCAAATTTGATCTTGATCTGAGTTTTGTGGTAATAAGCATTGTGTATCAGTTTTATAACATTTGGTTGAGACAAACTAAGCAGATTTATTCCTGTATTGCTATGAATCTCAGTTTATGACCAAACTCAGTAAAGACACGTCATTGTTACATTTGGTTGATACATTCAACAATACCTTCCGTTATCTAGATGATATTTTTCGTTAAATAATCCAGAGTTCTCTAAATATACTACCAAATTTACCCAATAGAACTTACTTTAACTAAATCTAACATAAACAGCAGTAGTTGTCCTTTTCTGGACTTGGACATTTCAATCTCTAAAGGAAAACTCCATACGAAAATTTACGACAAAAGAGACGATTTTTCATTCCCTATTGTTAATTTTCCTTTTTAGACGGCGATGTTCCTTTGGCTCCATCATACGGTGTGTATATATCCCAACTCGTTTGTTATGCCCGTGTGTAGTGATGTCATAGATTTTAACGAATGTAATCAATGCATCACTAGTAAATTATTAAGTCAGGGATTTCGTTACCATAAATTACGTAAAACTTTTGCTAAGTTCTTTCATAGATACAAAGATTTGATTAGTAAATTTGGCTGTACCTGTAGAAAACTGATTAAAACGGTATTTCACATCCTAAATTTTACAGTAATATTGTACTTAAAGCGCGGAAATCACTATATGATCCGTGTAAACTCATCGAACCTTTAAATAAACTTATTAGTTCAGGTTATCTTACCAATGTTGTAATTAGATCTTTGAATATAGTTTACATTGGCACTAATATCGATTTTGTCATCAGCAAATTAAAACATAACTAAATTTATTTCTTTTCAAACGGGATGTTTAAAGACACACCCACGCTCATTTTGATCTATAAAGAGGTTAAACTCCTTACTATCCTACTGTCTGTCGATACATTTATTTTTGGCATTGCACTAGTCATGTCTTCTTTGACTGTCCATGACGTTAAAATACTAAATCCCTGGGATGTGTTTTAGTTGATTTTAGTCTCTGATGCATGATTTTTATTATTAATTGTTTTGGCTTTTAACTAGCTGTCAGTAACTGCAGTACTCTCAAATCGTACTTTCTTGTTTATTTGACCTGTTGATACTAATTGTAATGCTTTTTTGTTATTTAATGTTATTCAGGGTTATATCTGGTCTATATACCAGCTTTGATAAGTGTTTGGTACTAATATAAATTTCCACTTGTAATATGAACATCAAAATTATTTATTTTGTTAAAATATTTCCTTTCTCTATTGTAACTGTATACATATACCTAACAACAAAATTATTTTATTTACCTGTGTTTAAAGTTATTGCAAATGGCTGATATTTTGTTCGAGCATATTGTTTTTCTTAAATTGTTTAACATTTCATACCGATATAACATGTTACTTTTATTATTCTTCCCTTAGTTTATTTATTTTGAATTTACATTGTATCATAGGTCAAATTTATTTGTTCAGTGTATGTTCAATGATGTTACTATGTCCTTTGATTGAGTTAAGCTATTTCAGTTGATATTTTATAGTGTGTCTTTCTATGTTGTGATGTTACACTATTGTTTCAGAAAAGGTGAAGGTTTGGTACCATTAAAACGCTTAAACCCGCTGCATTTGTTTGCACCTGTCCTAAGACAGGAATCTGATGTTCAGTAGTTGTCGTTTGTTGATGTGGTTCATAAGTGTTTCTCTTTTCGCTTTTATATAGATTAAACCGTTGGTTTTCCGTTTGAATGGTTTTACACTAGTAATTTTGGGGCCCTTTATAGCTTACTGTTCGGTGTGAGCCTAGGCTCCGTGTTGACGACTGTACTTTGACGATAATGGTTTACATTTATAAATTTTGACTTGGATGGAGAGTTGTCTCATTGGCACTCATACCACATCTTCTTATATCTATAAAGTAAGGAACAGAAAAGAAAAATTCAGCCATTTTATTTTTATAAAGGGCATAAATCAAGAATGGTAAAAGTGATGCCAACGAATTTCGTACTTAAACTGTATTATGTAGTAATAAGCATTGTGTTTAAGGTTCATAACATTTGGTTGAGGCAAACTAAAGTGAGAGAACAGAAACAAAAATTTGTACTTGATCTTAGTTTTGTGGTAATGAGTATTGTGTATAGGTTTTATAATGTTTGGTAGGGGCAAACTTAAGTTACAGAATGGAAACTAAAATTTTGCAATTTTTCGATTTATAAAGGGCATAACTCAATAATGGTTAAAGTGACACTACCCAAATTCAACTTGAACCTGAAGCATGTAGTTGATAAGTGCCTCTTTGTTCTGGTGCCAGTAATCTTCCTCCTTTCAGGTACTGGGAACTTGTCACAACCTAACTCTAGTGTGATCTCAAAACAGTTTGTCTCAAGGAGATTGTAATCTTGCATTCCTAAATTACAAAAAATATTGTCAAATTGGGATTATAATTCTGAAGTAAATGTGTAATTCTGCAACAAGCAATAGCAACACAGTTTCTGTCAGCAAGATTCATTACTAATTTTGTCTTAGTGACACCCTTACAAAACAAACAAAGGAGATTTTGACCTTTGAATTTGCATTCACATTTTTATTAATCTATCTAGTAGCATCCTCTAGATTTTTACAAGACATAAGTTTAAATGCCTATATAAATATGTACGTGATATTAAAATAAATGTGGATTGTGTCCACATGTGGACACAGATGATGCGCCCGCTTGCATATCATATAGTTATAAAGGGACATAACCGAAGAATGGTAAAAGTGACGCTACCCAAATTTGATCTTGATCTGAGTTTTGTGGTAATAAGCATTGTGTATCAGTTTTATAACATTTGGTTGAGACAAACTAAGCAGATTTATTCCTGTATTGCTATGAATCTCAGTTTATGACCAAACTCAGTAAAGACACGTCATTGTTACATTTGGTTGATACATTCAACAATACCTTCCGTTATCTAGATGATATTTTTCGTTAAATAATCCAGAGTTCTCTAAATATACTACGAAATTTACCCAATAGAACTTACTTTAACTAAATCTAACATAAACAGCAGTAGTTGTCCTTTTCTGGACTTGGACATTTCAATCTCTAAAGGAAAACTCCATACTAAAATTTACGACAAAAGAGACGATTTTTCATTCCCTATTGTTAATTTTCCTTTTTAGACGGCGATGTTCCTTTGGCTCCATCATACGGTGTGTATATATCCCAACTCGTTTGTTATGCCCGTGTGTGTAGTGATGTCATAGATTTTAACGAATGTAATCAATGCATCACTAGTAAATTATTAAGTCAGGGATTTCGTTACCATAAATTACGTAAAACTTTTGCTAAGTTCTTTCATAGATACAAAGATTTGATTAGTAAATTTGGCTGTACCTGTAGAAAACTGATTAAAACGGTATTTCACATCCTAAATTTTACAGTAATATTGTACTTAAAGCGGAAATCACTATATGATCCGTAAACTCATCGAACCTTTAAATAAACTTATTAGTTCAGGTTATCTTACCAATGTTGTAATTAGATCTTTGAATATAGTTTACATTGGCACTAATATCGATTTTGTCATCAGCAAATTAAAACATAACTAAATTTGTATTCTTTTCAAACGGGATGTTTAAAGACACACCCACGCTCATTTTGATCTATAAAGAGGTTAAACTCCTTACTATCCTACTGTCTGTCGATACATTTATTTTTGGCATTGCACTAGTCATGTCTTCTTTGACTGTCCATGACGTTAAAATACTAAATCCCTGGGATGTGTTTAGTAAGGTCTCATTGGCAACAGAAAAGAAAAATTCAGCAATTTTATTTTTATAAAGGGCATAACTCAAGAATGGTAAAAGTGATGCCAACAATTTCGTACTTAAACTGTATTATGTAGTAATAAGCATTGTGTATAAGGTTCATAACATTTGGTTGAGGCAAACTAAAGTTAGAGAACAGAAACAAAAAAATTGTACTTGATCTTAGTTTTGTGGTAATGAGTATTGTGTATAGGTTTTATAATGTTTGGTTGGGGCAAACTTAAGTTACAGAATGGAAACTAAAAATTTTGCAATTTTTCGATTTATAAAGGGGCATAACTCAATAATGGTTAAAGTGACACTACCCAAATTCAACTTGATCTGTGTTTTATCAGTGGAAGGCAAAATTAAACATTGCATTGTATAAAGCATTGATTGTAATTGATTCAATTATAATCATGGACAAAGGAAGATAACTCCAATTTTAAAAATTTCTTTAATAATGACATTGATATTTTTAGAAAAAAAATAAAAAATTGAGCAATTTTTCCATTTGTAAAGGGGCATAACTCTAGAACAGTAAAAGTGACCCCACCAAAATTCAAACTTGATCTGTGTATTGTGGTAATAAGCATTGTGTATAAGTTTCATAACATTTGGATGAGGCAAACTTAACTAAGAGAACAGAAATGAAAAATTTTGCAATTTTTCCATTTATAAAGGGCATAACTCTAGAATGGTTAAAGTGATGCCACCAAAATTCAAACTTGATCTGTGTTTTGTGGTAATAAGCATTGTGTATAAGTTTGATAACATTTGGTTAAGGCAAACTTTAGTTAGAGAACGGAAACCAATTTTGGGACGTACGTACGTACATACTTTCGGACGGACAAGGGTAAAACTTAATGCCCCCTCCTGTTTGGCGGGGCATAAAAATTGCCTTACATATTTGCTAAAGGCATTTAAAAAGTTTTCTTGGGAGATTCATACATGTAGATACCATTTCAATAGAGCTTTTTCGCAAACAAAAAATAAAACAAAAAGTGTTAATACCTCCTGGAACAGAGTACCAGTTAGCTCCATTAGTAATACCCTCTGGAAACAAATCATCCCCTGACATATCACATGGTGTACGATTTTTCTTGGCCATTTCTGTGTGATATAGAGAATAGGATTCTGCTAAAAACCTAAAAAGGAACAGAAAAGGCATATTAAAATAACGTCTAGAATACACACTGTACAAACCAAACATATATCAAAATCTGACAAGAGATTTTTGGCTAAGAAATATACACCAATAACTGGCTTTATATATATATACCATTATTTCATATTGTTAAAAGATCAACACCGATGAAGACCATTTGTTGTGCTGAAATCATCTTTTATTTATATATCTTTTAACATTTTTTTTTTACTAAAATCTATATAATGTATAATTGTTTCAGTTTATGTAGCATCTTCATTTCTAAGATAATTACTAAGTTTGAATCATTATACATATATATGATCCTCCTTTCTAATGGCCAGTGTAAAATGTTAACTGTAGCCATAGGTACTAATGTGGTTATAAAAGTAATCCAAGCCTTCTTCATCTCTAAGAAGTGAACTCAAATTCAGCATGCAATAAACAAGTTTGAAGTATTCAGTTTAGTATTCCATTCTGATACTAATTAAGGAATCGTATAACAACACATCTTGATGCATTCTGTATGCTTATTTCTCATATTGATAGCACTATTTTTAAGTCAGCTATGTTCTCTTTGCATTTGCTTTTATTATCAATTAAGTTCAAATTCTGATCATTGTCACTTCCACTACTAAACATGCTTAATTTTTGTCAATTAAGACTGTCAAAAATTTACCTGACAGCTGAAGTAAACAATCTTTGACAAAAAAGTGAATAGTATGTTTATCTTACGATAAATTTGTCAAACATTTAGAAAAGAGAATCATGCAGGAGATAACTGATTATCATAAAAATATGGGAAGTGGTTTGATTGCCAATTATCATAATAATATGGGAAGTGGTTTGATTGCCAATTATCATAATAATATGGGAAGTGGTTTGATTGCCAATTATCATAATAATATGGGAAGTGGTTTGATTGCCAATTATCATAATAATATGGGAAGTGGTTTGATTGCCAATTATCATAAAAATATGGGAAGTGGTTTGATTGCCAATTATCATAATAATATGGGAAGTGGTTTGATTGCCAATTATCATAAAAATATGGGAAGTGGTTTGATTGCCAATTATCATAAAAATACGGGAAGTGGTTTGATTGCCAATTATCATAAAAATACTATCATCAAAATACGGGAAGTGGTTTGATTGCCAATTATCATAAGAATACGGGAAGTGGTTTGATTGCCAATTATCATAAAAATACGGGAAGTGGTTTGATTGCCAATTATCATAATAATACGGGAAGTGGTTTGATTGCCAATTATCATAAAAATACGGGAAGTGGTTTGATTGCCAATGAGACAGCTATCCATTAAAGACAAAACAAAAATATTCATTTCGTCAAAAAGTAGGATATTTTTGTGTACACTCAAGTAGTAACAAGGTCCTTCATAAAACAGCATCCATAATTTGCACACACAAAGTTCCTTCAAATGATGTAATACCAGTCAAATATCATAAATATTCTCAGCCTTATTTTAACGAAGGGAAGGCTAATTATTTGTTTCAGTTGCCCTTTAGCATGAGCTGCAACTACTTATTGCATGTATACAACACCATACTCAATTTTTAAAAGTATTGCAAAAAGCTCATAATTTTGCTTGTTGTTTAAGGTACTGGCAAACATGTTGATTGGCATGTAGCATCGTCATATATAAATTTGAAACTACACAATCTGAAAGTGATGGTGGTAAAGTATTGATCTTGTGGTTTTGAGGGTGATGTGATTTGTTTATGACAGATATTTGACATACAATGGACAGTGGATGTCAAAATTCACACTAGTCATATGAACCTGTATGATTATAAAGAATTCAAGAGAAAGCATTGAAAGCTTTACTTTTGTAGGTAATAACTTTTACCTGAAAGTTTCATCATCTGGAGTTTTAGTATAATGATGTGCAGATTTGTCTTTGGTGGCATCATAGGGATAGTTAGCCACTAAATCACCACCATGTAAGTTAGATGAGAGTACAAATGGAATCTCATGCAGCCAGATCATCACAGCCTTAGTTTCAGGTTGTAGCTGTAAACAAGTAAAGAATCACATTATTTTCAAAAATATTTTTCTGGATTTTTTCATAATTGAACAGCTGTTTCCTGCAAGTCAAAGCAAAGCAGAATTATGAAGAAGCTACCCTGGTAACATATCCCAACATAAACCCAGTGGCATCTAAGTTATTACATTATTGTACTATTTCCTTTTACTAATATATGTTAAATATGAAGCAAAATGGTGTTCTATATGCATGTCTACATAGGTTACATATTGTTCACTTAAAACAAATATTTGAAAAACAAAAAAATTATCTTGTTTAAATAGTACATTTAGCAAACATTTGTTTCATAGAATGTTAAAACTGATGTAAATTATAAGGCAGTTCCAATACAGTTAACTCAATGCTAAATTTTCTGTATACTTGGCTAATAAAAAGAAATTGACTAATTTATATGAGTTATAGAAGTAAACTCTCTGAATGCTTCTACATTAAAACTGATTGAAGAAATTGCTTGTCTTTTTAACTCAATTTTGACATACAGCTTTGATTAGGTGTCTTAAAGTTGTACAAATATGATAGAGAAATATATGTATACCCCTGGTGTGTCCAGAGCTACTTGATATGGTTCCATGTGATTGTTCTTTCCTCCAGTTCTCTCATTTTCGTAAGCAATTGCATTAAGCTTTGGGAAGTTACGATTTAAATCCACATTATTTGCATTAGCTCTACCTTGTAACCAATTTTTCTTTCCATTCTGAAAAAAATAAATTGTATAACATCTTTAGAAACAAATGATATATTTTGTCTTTTTATTATGTAACAGTATTGCAAACAGTGAAGTTACTAAATACTATTTACAGCTGCTTCTTCAACATTCATACAGCTCTTGAGTACATTACAATTTGTTACTGTGTACTGTAACCTCTGGTCTACAAAGTGGGGTGTCCTGGATATATTGGAACAAACAGACAAATATACCTATTAGTATACTGTATTTTACATGGCTTTTTTATTCATAATATTTATCCACATTACCAGAATAGAAAATTTAGCAATCATTTAAATTATGATTTTTTATTACTTTTCTCTATAAGAGTATTTTGGGTTGTTTTTTTTCAATGCAACAAATGATAGATTTCATGGTCATTAAAATCTTACAAAAATGTACTAGATTGCACATTGGGTGAAATAGACTTATTATATATCATGTATAGTGATATAACTGATATTTTGGTCAATTAAAAAAGTAAGTACATTACAAATTGCAATAGGGTTGCAAAATAGCACAGTTATTGATACATCCAATCAGAATTTGCATGTGTCCGAGGACACGAATGGCCCAGCTTAAGCTTTGCAATTTTCCAAGATAAAAAGGGGCATAATTCTAAAACAGTAAATGACTCAATGCCCAAGTTCAAACTCTGTGTGTTGTGGTTTTCTAGCATTGTGTATGAGTTTCATAAAAATAGAATGAGATAAACTCATGTTAGAGAGCGGAAATTGAAAAATTTGCAATTTTCAAAGTTATAAAGGGGCATAACTCTTGAACAGTAAGTGACTCACTGACCAAATTTGAACTCTGTGAGACTTGGTTCTTACTCTTAGCATTGTGTATGAGTTTTCATAAAACTTGAATGAGAAAATCATAAGTTAGAGTGCAGAAACAAAAATGGGAAGGACAGAAGGACAGACGGTCAAGGGTAACACTTAATGCCCCCATTACCTAGTGGCCAGGGAATAAAAATAATTGCATATGGTTAATGTCAAGTTTTCTTGCATACGAATCTTAACTGTTTTTTTTTTTTACTTTTTGGTCAAAAACTTTGTGAAGGACGGGCAAACAGGAATAAATACATAAATATATCCCTCTTGAAGCTTACAAAATACAATTGTTCACTTAGATCTTATCAATGCAAAACTAGTGAATCAATATGCCTTTGCAACATTTATGACAGAACATACATTTAGTGTGGTCCTTCAGGAAATACATTATATATTCAAACCAATACATGTTAACTTTACAGAAGAGAGGCCATAAAACATCAATCAATTATATCAAAGACTAATCAAAGCTATTTATAGATGTTTGAACTTCTAAAGGCAAAAGATAGAAGCTGTAAAAAAAAAGCGTATCAGCCATTTGGTCAATTACTGCTTAGGAAGAATGATCACTTTTAAAAACCATTAAAACATTACAACATAAATCTAGCTTCAGTCCATTTATTGTTATTACATGTAAAACCATAAAAATAAATGGTATATGTCTGCAGAAGTTCAACCCTTGTTTTTATCTTATCAAAAATAGATTTTCTATAAGATTTCTTTATGACATAATATCGCAGCGCTTAAAATCAACAATAAAGTAATTTCAGATACATGTAAACACAACAATTACAGTATTGTACCAAAATGGCATATTTTTGCACTGATAAATAGAAACAATGATAAAGCAGTATCATATGTCTGACTCCTATTTCTATCCCAAATCCAACAGATTCTTTAAAAATATTATCAGTTCCAACGTTAACTCCCTTAGGCAATTTTGAGCTGAAATGGATTTGGTTATTCTTTTAGACCTCTTTTGATCATTTAGCTCCTCACATGCTTAGGTAAATGTACATCCTTGACCTTCAATCTTTTGGGGGTATGGGCGTTACTTATTAAGGTCAATCCAGAAAAGCATCTTAAACCAAAAATTATTTTAAAGTGTTATTTTCATTCATCTTGTGCAATTATTTCAATAAAATAAACTAGTGCCTTGTCAGTCAGATAAAAAAGGAATGATAGTCCCCTTCCCCAAACCAACCCATTCTATCTAATTTATATATACTGATGTTGTGGTTAAACGTCTTAATTAAAATTTAACTGTAATCAATGATTGTCATCCTTATAAGATGTTAAACAAGAATGGTTTTGCTTGAGGAGTTTCATTTCGACGGTTGACATTATATGATGAATCAAACAAATGCCTAAGTTCTACAATTAGACACCTTAAAAACATTTTATTGGAATCAGGGGTAATGTCCCTTCAGATTGTTACACCTAAATAGGGCTTGGCAAGGGTGGAAATTAAAATACATTTCATTATTTGTTTACTGCATGCTTTTGAGTGTGTTACCATCATGTGATTCTTATCTTTAACCTTGAACATATTTGTTCCATAAAAAAAGTTTGCAGTCATAACTTGATAAAACCAGCAGGTGTTAATAATATACATGATTGCTGTACCAATATGTAATTCACATTCTTTGAAATGAATTTATCTGGTTTAAAGTAAGCCACTGTTAGAGAACATGTCAAATCATAGAATGACAATCTTCAAGTCTATGAGCTGATATTTTTTCCACCCTCCACCTAGGTAAATATAAAGTCCTCTTTTTAAAATTAATTTAATAATACAGTTTTTTATGCTATTTTAAAAAACCCATTTTTAACTCACACATTTGTTCATACAGTGTATCTCCGATTTTTTTAAGCTACAATATATCATGTATATTGTGTAATTCAAAATTCCCCAAATATGTCAATTAAATACAAATGTTTCAACATCAAAGATTTAGAATTGATCCCCTTATAATATACGGTGTGAAAAAGACCTCTGACATATGACTGACTTCAATATTTTCCCAATGATTACAATTATTATTCGTTACAAACTAGATCAGGATTATTGATTTCCACCCACTTCATCGACTAAAGCATCAGAGAATCTGTCATTGTACAAGTAATTGAAAGGTTTCTTTAATTATCAATATAAATCCACTCTTCTGAGGACTACATAACCCTAAATCTTTAATATTATTAGAAGACCACATATTAGTAAATTGAACATGCTGATATCTGTCTGATACAGATATATTTATTTTTATGTAACCTATGGTGAAAGCGCAACTTTTTCTTATGAAAACAACATACACATTCATGGAAATTATATCCTGTACCAGATAGTGGGAGATATTTACATGTCTTTCAAAGATATATTTTGGTACGCTTATACTACATGAAAAATGAACCAGAGGAATTAGAATCATGAGACATGAAAATCCTTAAATGAGTACAGAAATACCATTCATGTTATAATCTTAAATGAGCATAACATGTCAACAAGTAAAAGTTGAACCATTTCAAAACTTTAAGTAAGGTGTAGACACTTGTACTTGTAATTAATATAAATGTGCTGGACACAGTAATATTCTAAACAGTCCCTCATATATAAATGATGTCAATAGCTCGAAACAATCTATTAAGACAAAATTCTTCTGAGGAATTCAAAGGAAAAATTCAAATTGAAAATATTTGGGTCAGCAGTCTCTTTTAGTCCTTTTACCATCTATTATTTCAGAAACTGAAAAGGCAAATTCAAATCTCCTGCATGGTATTTCATAAGAAATCTGAAGATGAAAGAAACCAACAATTCAGATGATAAACATGATAAATAAGTAATAACCACTAAAACTTATAATCCAAACTACTAACTAGAGACTCTAAAGAGCCTGTGTCACTCACCCTGGTCTATGTTCATATTCAACAAAGGACACTCTCCAACATTGTAGACAAGAATTGAATTCATGACAAAATCTCTGTTTTAATGATCTTGTATTAATGATCATTTATTCTGTTAGTTTCTCTCTATCTTCTTTAGTTTTGCTCAATACACAAAAGAGGGTAAAAAAATACTCAATTAAGGGCAATCACTCCTATGAAGAGTGACAGTCTACTAACTATCTGTGCAAAATTTGACTTGTTAGTAGATCTTGCCTCACTGATCATTTTTGTTATTTATCTATTTTAGCTTTGCAAAACGCACAAAAAATGGTAAAAATCGTCATTAAAGGGCAATAACTCCGATAAGGAGCTGTATTATGATTTCCTCCATCTTGTATTAATTGTAGATCTTGTCTTGCTGATCATTTATGCTTATTTTTTAAGTTTCTATCTATCTATTATAATTTTTAAGATATAAGGCAATAAAATGCTCCGCAGGGCACAGCTTGATACGACCGCAGAGGTCGAACCCTGAACAGTTGGGGCAAGTATGGACACAACATTCAAGCTTGATACAGCTCTGAATTTGGATTGTGATTAAATATTTGACACAGCATAGGTTTCTGACACAGAATGAATGTGGTCTAAGAACTTAAAAATTTTAAATTGAACATTCACCTATTATGGTCCAATATCCAAAATCTAAATACATGGTTAGATTCAGCATATCAAAGAACCCCAAGAGTTCAATTTTTGATGAAATCAAACAAAGTTTAATTTTGGACCCTTTTGACCTCAATGTGGACCAAGTTGATAACGGGCCCAAAAATCAAAATACATGGTTAGATTCAGCATATCAAAGAACCCCATATATTCAATTTTGTTGAAATCAAACAAAGTTTAATTTTGGACCCGATTTGGACCAACTTGAAAACTGGGCCCATAATCAAAATTCTAAATACATGTTTAGATTCAGCATATCAAAGAACCCTAAGAATTCAATTTTGTTAAAATCAAAATAAGTTTAATTTTGGACCCTTTGGACCTTAATGTAGACCAATTTGAAAACGGGACCAAAATTAAGAATCCAAATGCACGGTTAGATTCGCATATCAAAGAACCCCAATAATTCAATTTTGATGAAATCAAACAAAGTTTAATTTTGGACCCTTTGGACCTCAATGTGGACCAATTTAAAACGGGCCCAAAATCCAAAAACTTAATACACAGTTAGATTCAGCATATTAAAGAACCCCAAGAGTTCAAGAATAAAACCCCATTGAAATTGGTCAAGAAATAAGCAATTTATACAAAGTATCTTCTTTGCACAATACTGTGCAATTGAATATTTCTTGCAATTGCGCAATACTGTGCAATTGAATATTTCTTGCTATTGCGCAATACTGTACAATTGACAATTTCTTGCTATTGCGCAATATTGTGCTATTGGATATTTCTTGCTATTGCGCAATACTGTGCAATTGAAGATTTCTTGCTATTGCGCAATACTGTGCAATTGAAAATTTCTTGCTATTGCACAATACTTATTATATAATAATTTACACATCCTGTTTGGTGTGTATCTCCTGCCATATCATTATTATTTGCTTTTAAATATAAATCAGAAATAACCAACTTAAAATGGAAAATTTTGAAGAAAAAATAGGAAAAAAAGGAAAAAAAAAAAAGAATCCCCCCCCAAATTTTTTGAACCCCTTATGATTCATCACCCCAAACTCAATCCCAGCCTTCCTTTGAGGTATGGTACCTTGCAGTACAATTTCAGAGATCCATACACTTGAACACAAGTTATTGTCTGGAAACTAGAAAATGCTTATTTTGGCCCCTTTTTCCTAAACGTTTCAGGCAATTACCCCAAACTCAATTCCAGCTTTCCCATTGTGATATGGAACCTTGTAGTACAAGTTCAGAAAGATCCATACACTTACACACAAGTTATTGCCATGAAACTAGAAAATGCTTGTTTTTGCCCCTTTTTGCCCCTAATTCCTAAAATTTTGAGGCAATTACCCCAAAATCAAAATCAATCCCAACCTTCCTTTGTCTTGAAGTGATATTGAACCCCAAAATCAATCCCATGGTATTGAACCTTATGGTAAAATTTCCTAGAGATCCATTCACTTAAACTAAAGTTAGAGTGCGAAAACCAATGCGTCTTCGGACGACGACGCCGACGACGCCAACGTCATACCAATATACGACTGCAAAATTTTTTTGCGGTCGTATAAAAACGCTAAAAATTGGTAAAAATCGTCATCAAAGGGCAATAACTCTAATTAGGAGTTGACTGATGATTCCAACCATGTAAAACTTATTTGTAGAACTTGTCTTGCTGATCATTTTTGCAATTTGAAGTTTCTCTCTATCTATTATAGTTCTCAAATTAATAGGCAAAAAAAAAAAGTAAAATTTGTCATATAAGGGCAATAACTTCTATAAGAAGTCATTTGACAGTTATGACCTATATGCATAATTGGTAAAGCTCAACATTCTGAACATTACTGCTCCAGTCAGATTTTCTGTATTTATTAAAGTTTTCAAAATAATAGACAAAACTTGCATTTAACCACTATGTTCTTTTTTTTAGCCAAGTTGGCCATCTTGGTTGGCAGACAGGGTCATCAGACACATTTCTTAAACTAGATACCCCAATGATGATTGTGGTCAATCTTGGTTAAATTTGGCTCAGTAGTTTCAGAGAAGAAGACTTTTGTAAAATTTAACAGACGACAATGGACGACGAAGACGGATGACAGACGATGGACGACGGACACCAAGTGATGAGAAAAGCTCACCTTTGGGCCAGGTGAGCTAAAAATAAACCTATCTACACTGGAAAAATAGATTTTGTAAATTGACTAATTTCAGAAGTTTTCAAGTACCCGGTACATGTAAAATTACTATTTAAATTGTTGAACAATGGGCAAAAATCCCAAACAAATTATTACGAGTTAAGGACATGCTGCAGACAAATAATGGCATCAAATTCAAAACCAGTTTTTAATTTTGCAACACCTAGTATCTGTAGCAATTTTCCCCATAAAAAAACCTTCGCAAAAATAACAGAATTTACAGTAAACAATATTTGATAATACAGGCCGTATAAAATAGATCTGTATGAGTCATATGTGTGAACTTTCCATTTCTATGTAGAAACGGTGCTTACGGAGTATATATCTCCCAGTTGATACAATATTCCAGGGCTTGTATTTCCTATCATGAAGGGTTGCTGCTCACAAGGAAGCTATTAAACCAAGAGTTCCATGTGGCAAAGTTGAAATCATCCATTCGTAAATTTTACAGATACCATCATGAGTTGGTTAACTGTTATGGAATATCTGTTTCACAGATGACAACAGATATGTTCCAATTGTCGTAACTACAATCCTGTCCCCTTTTCCCTGAATGTGACCTACCGAATTAGACTTATCACAAACATGAGCAACACTACCGGTGCCACATGTAGAGCAGGATCTGCTTAGCTTCCTGAGCACCTGAGATAACCCCCGTTTTTGGTGGGGTTTGTGTTGCTCAGTCTTTGGTTTTCTATGTTGTGTTTTGTGTACTTTGTTTGTCTGTTTGTCTTTTTCTTTTTTAGCCATGGCATTGTCAGTTTATTTTCGAGTTTGAATGTCCCTTTGGTATCCCTTGTCTCTTTTTTCAATCCTACACTATCAATTTCCATCTACAGGTTTCTTGACAATATTATTATAAATATACCAGTTGACCTCAAGTGACAGACACAATTTTAGATTTAGATTGTGTTGGATTCAAGTTATTTTAACATTTGGTGAGCGCAATGTTCTTGTTTTGCCAGGCAAGTTTAAACTTATAATATGACAATTGTTATATAAATGAAGGTTTATTTTGCAGCCTTAAAACCTGATTTAAAATATTGCTATACCTTATGAGCTATGAAAACAGTTCTTGATCAAATGTTTAGTTTAAACAACAATTTGCTTTAAAAATAGATAAGGGTGAGGCATTTTTACATTAATGTTTCAGACTGATCTGGTGACATTTTTTTTATAAAGACATTTCTGTCACAGTAGGGTAGTAACTTTATGTGCTTATTATTTTTAAATACACAATACATAATGAATTACCAACTTCCACTCTCTACATGATCTATGATCTTTTAGTTAAAATCAATTACCATTAAATTTGTTTACTATAAAAATGTTACAATGTAATTATTTGGTTAGGGATAATTGAACTTTACTGCCATGTTATGTCTTTGGTACATTTAATTTAATGATGATACATTACTGCGATGACTAAAAATAAGCTACAGTTTGCCTACACAAAGTGATCATATATTATATTTCTCCTATCTAACTTTCCCCTAGCAAAACCATGGACTTTGGCCTTGTCCAGCATGGAGGACAATAAGACCAGGACATGACTATTTTGATTAACTTCTGTTGTGACATTACTGTCCAATGTTTCTAACTACATCATCATCTTTTATTCGTACTATGGCAAGCAGAATTTTTATACATAATACATATAATAAATGATAAGATATGGGAAAAATGTTCATGAGACAATATATCCTAAATGTTGTTTGGGAAAATTTTGTATTGGTAGGTTGCTGTCTCACTGACATTTAAACAATATTTCATTCCAAGTAAAAACAAACAAAACGACTCAGTTTATCCATTTTTCTTTTTCAATATCTATCAGGGTGTTCAAAATAATTATCCAGACACAACTTTGTGCTTTTAAGTATGAGGTATATTGATTTAATCTAAGTTCGAGAACTTGACCATTACCATGAACTTTGAGACAGACAAACCAAACTATCTATAAGCCAGGCCAGAAATAGGAAAATACTATACCAAGTACATGTACACGTATCATGCATATTGTTAAAGACATTTTATAGTTCAGAGACAGACACAACCTTTGATACAATGTGTATGTATAAAAAGGTGTAAATTTTTGTCTTTTTCTAGGGTTTTTTGTGTGATTAGTGCCAATCTGATGAGCCAACCCTTTTCCAACTGATTTTTTTTATAGTTTATAAAAATGATGAGTTGTGGTTTGATTGCCAAAGAGACAACTATCCACGAGAGTCCAAATGACATGGATGTAAATAAATTATAGGTAACTGGTCACAGTAATGTATGGTCTTCAACAATGAGCAAAACCCATAGTGTATAGTCAGCTAAAAAAACAGGCCATTCAGAAACATTTTTGTCTGGCAACTTTCAACATTTAAATTCAGCCTCCTTTCAATGACAATCTTGCTGTATCCTGTGCTAATATTGATTAACTTTTTTTTTACCTCATCTCTTTCCAACTCATTGGCCAACTTGTAACCATCTGGATTCATTGAAGGCAGAATATGAATACGAGTATGTTCAATTAGCCAACTAATTCTGGGATCATTGTCTTTGTTCTCACTAAGTAATGATACCAAAGCTAGTAATACTTCTCTTCCAACCACTTCATTTCCATGCATATTACCAACATACTTAAACTCTGGTACCCCTGCAAAATAGCAAAATTTTATTTTATTCAGTAATTCTATAAAGACAAGTACATCATTTATTTACCAATCATGGGCCCTTGTCAGGCAAGATACATAAACATCATAATACAATGATTATATTATAAAACGTGCAAGACAAGTACATGTACATATAATACTGCTATACAAACCACCTCCATGAATGCATTTGAATAAAATGAGATGTGGGATATATGTCAATGAGACTGTAATAAGTAGCCTGAAATACATGTGTCCTTCCTACTTAAGTTTGTTTGGCTGAGTCACTTGATTTATAAGAAACATATATATACATGTACATGTAGAAATAATTCTATAATATCAGTATTATACATAACAAAAAAAATATGTATATATACTGTTACAGATTTTGAGAAAAAAATTGTCCAATTGAGGGATATGGATAAATCGTACTTTATTAATAAAATGCTTCACTGAGCGCAGCCTGATACAACCGCAGAGGTCGAACCCTGAACAGTTGGGGCAAATTAATACTGTCTGAATTTGGATTATGATTAAATTTTTGACATAATATAGGTTTCTGACACAAAATAAATGTGTTCAAAGATCTTCAAAATCTATTGCGCAATACTGTGCAATTGCAGATTTCTTCTTGAAACTTTTCAAAAAATTTGAAATTTTGAAAAAAGAAAAAAAAAATGAACCCCTGAAAAAAATTGGAAAAAAAATCCTCCCCAAACTTTTTAACCCTCCCCCCTCCTTTGAAGCAATTACTCCCAAACTCAATCCCAGCCTTCCCTTTGTAATATGGAACCTTGTAGTACAATTTTAGAGATATCCATACACTTAAACACAAGTTATTGTTTGGAAACTAGAAAAATGCTTGTTTTTGGCCCCTTTTTTGCCCCTAATTCTCTCATGTTTGGGGCAAGTATCCCAAAACTCAATTCCAGCATTTCCTTTGTGATATGGAACATTGTGGTACAATGTCTGAGAGATCCATACACTTACACACAAGTTATTGTCCGGAAACAACAAAAATGCTTTTTTTTGGCCCCTAATTCCTAAACTGTTGGTACCATAACCCCCAAAATCAATCTCAACCTTCCTTTTGTGGTATTGAACCTTCTTGTGAAATTTCATAGAGATCTATTCACTTAAACTAAAGTTATTGTCCGGAAACCAAATGTGTATTCGGATGACTACGACGACGACATCACACCAATATACAAACCCCAAAAAATTTTTGCAGGCGTATAAAAATCCCTCTGATTCAAATAAAAAATTCTCTGAAACTGACATTATCAAGATGCTTGATTTCTTGACTGACAACATATTTGATACATTTGGAGGAAGTATTTTTCAACAAACAATCGGTATTCCTATGGGAACAAACTGTGCTCCTCTTCTTGCCGACTTGTTCCTTTATTCATATGAGGCTGACATCATACAGGAACTTCTTAGGAAGAAAGAAAAGAAGTTAGCAGTATCCTTTATTTTTACTTTCCGCTACATAGATGATGCTCTCTCACTAAATAATTCAAAATTTGGTGACTATATTGAACGCATCTATCCCATCGAACTTGAGATAAAGAATACAACAGATACAGTTAAGTCTGCCTCATATCTTGACTAACATGTAGAAATTGAAAATGAGGGTTATTTGAAAACAAAACTTTACAACAAAAGAGATGATTTCAGCTTCCAATTGTGAACTTTCCATTTTTATGTAGCAACATTCCAGCAGCTCCTGCATATAGAGTATATACCTCCTAGTTGATATGATATTCCAGGTCTTGTATTTTCTATAATGATTTCCTTATTAGAGGGTTGCTGCTCACAAGGAAGCTATTAAACCAAGAGTTCCAAGTGGTGAAGTTGAAATCATCTATTCCTAAATTTGACGCCATCACCAGTTGGTTGACCGTTATGGAATATCCGTTTCACAGATGACAATGGATATGTTCCAATTGTCATAACTACAATCCCATCCCCTTTTCCCCGAATGTGACCTACCGAATAAGTTAGATATAAGAAGATGTGGTATGAGTGCCAATGAGACAACTCTCCATCCAAGTCAAAATTTATAAATGTAAACCATTATAGGTCAAAGTACGGTCTTCAACACGGAGCCTAGGCTCACACCGAACAGTAAGCTATAAAGGGCCCCAAAAATTACTAGTGTAAAACCATTCAAACGGGAAAACCAACGGTCTAATCTATATAAAAACGAGAAACGAGAAACACTTATGAACCACATCAACAAACGACAACTACTGAACATCAGATTCCTGACTTAGGACAGGTGCAAACATATGCAGCGGGTTTAAACGTTTAATGGTACCAAACCTTCACCCTTTTTCTGAAACAATAGTGTAACATCACAACATAGAAAAACACACTATAAAATATCAACTGAAATAGCTTAACTCAATCAAAGGACATATTAACACCATTGAACATACACTGAACAAATATAAATTTGACCTATGATACAATGTAAATTCAAAATAAATAAACTAAGGAAGAATAATAAAAGTAACATGTTATATCGGTATGAAATGTTAAACAATTTAAGAAAAACAATATGCTCGAACAAAATATCAGACATTTGCAATAACTTTAAACACAGGTAAATAAAATAATTATGTTGTTAGGTATACGTATACAGTTACAATAGAGAAAGGAAATATTTTAACAAAATAAATAATTTTGATGTTCATAGTACAAGTGGAAATTTATATTAGTACCAAACACTTATCAAAGCTAGTATATAGACCAGATATAACCCTGAATAACATTAAATAACAAAAAAAGCATTACAATTAGTATCAACAGGTCAAATAAACAAGAAAGTACGATTTGAGAGTACTCGCAGTTACTGACAGCTAGTTAAAAGCCAAAACAATTAATAATAAAAAATCATGCATCAGAGACTAAAATCAACTAAAACACATCCCAGGGATTTAGTATTTTAACGTCATGGACAGTCAAAGAAGACATGACTAGTGCAATGCCAAAAATAAATGTATCGACAGACAGTAGGATAGTTAGGAGTTTAACCTCTTTATAGATCAAAATGAACGTGGGTGACTTATTACTGGGTTTGTACTAACATGATCAACACGATGGGTGTCACATGTGGAGTAGGATCTGCTTACCCTTCCTGAGCACTTAAGATCACCCCTAGTTTTTGGTGGGGTTCGTGTTGCTCAGTCTTTAGTTTTCTATTTTGTGTTTTGTGTACTGTTGTTTGTCTGTTGGTCTTTTTCTTTTTTTTAGCCATGGCATTATCAGCTTATTTTCTACGTATGAGTTTGAATGTCCCTTTAGTATCTTTTGCCTCTCTTTTTGAGCTAAAAAAAAAGGATACCTTTACAGTGAAGTCATCAATATATATTGACTTACATCTAGGAATTGAAAATGACGCTCAGTAGAGAATTAAGCTTTACCACAATTAGATGATTTAAATTTTCCCATTGGGAACTTTCCATTTCTGTGTAGCAACATTCCACTGCTTTATATGGATCTACTATACATTATAGAATAAAAGCCCTGTTCATTGATAATTTTCTATGTTTTCTATGTATTGTGTGCGATTTTGTCCCATGTACATTTACTCCATATCCTTTCATTTTCTATATCTACCAGTCAAAAGTTGACTTTATATACCTATACTTTAGTTTCCCATCATGATTTCCTTTATATAGGGGTAATGCTTACAAGGAAGTTATAATTTGAACCAAAGATTTCAACTGGTAAAGTTGAAGTCTTTCCTTAGAAATTCTTACTGATGAAATCATGATGAGGTTGACCACAGAAATGTTCCACTCATCATAGCCAAAATCTTGTCTTCTTTCTTTTGCTTGCAACTTTTAATTATCAAATGTGACTTAGCATTGAAATGTTTACTTGCAATGAGTTGCTAAAAATTTTCTGCAAAATTACTGAGCATTGAGAGCTTCAAAACTGCTATCGTGCACCCTCAATAAATCAACAGCGCTCTCTCTACTGTTGTATTAAAGCCAGTATTAGTATCTACAACATATTCATACAAATACACATTACTTCAAATATAAAATTAACACATTAATAAACTTACCTGGTATATGTTTTCCTGGGTTTTTGGAAAATTCTATCACCGCAAGGTCTAGACCATTTACTGATTTTTTCTTTAAACTATATTCTTTGCTTATGTCTGGAGCATTTTCGTGCGCTGCTTTAAGTACACGTCGAAGGCTGTGATAGTCATGATTGCCAAACTCGAAAAATGAGAACGGCTTTGACACTGGAGTTCCGCCGTAACATATTGCTGGAATGAACACCAACAAATGTACAATATTTATCATATCAACCTACAAAACTTCCTCCTTTCCGTGTCTGTTAAAATGTAGCAGAATGCAGATGTTCTATTTTCAATCTGTCACTGAAGTGAATCTTGTGTTTACTCTCACGCACCTGCTTATGTTTATGAATGAATGACGTTAATAGTGACGTAAATTGTTTGTGAAAGGGGACCTTTATTCATATCAATGAACTGGTGTGCATTTTTTTTTCTTCAAACTAACACAACTAATCAAAATAATTATATATGATCATTTATCAATGTTATTGAAATTAAATTAGTTTCTGAAAAGTGTATGAACAGTTTGAATAGTCATTTTAACAGCTTATAAACTTGCATGTAAAATGATGTATCCCTCCTTAACCAAATTACGAATTTCTTTGTTTATAACGCACAAAACGAATAAAATTCAGTAATGCAACGGTGGAGCGCATTGACATTGTGTAAGCGTACTTTCATTCCACCGTGTATTTATTCCGGGTAACTGTTTTCCACTAGAGAATGTAAATAGTGTGACGCTAGGGGCCGTCTTGACCCTGTTGTAGGGTATAAATGATTCGTTCATTGTTGAAGACCCTACATCAACTGTCAAGATGAAGAACAGGAATAAAAGCCCTGTTCATTGTAACCCGAATAATTCAGTCGTTATATTCCACTGATCTACGATTACTCCATTAACGCAAGTAAGAGAGATCGATTACGGGGAGGGACTGAATTATTCGGGTTATGTTCATTGGTAATTTTCTATGTTTTCTATGTATTGTGTGCGATTTTGTCCCATGTACATTTACTCCATATCCTTTCATTTTCTATTGAAAGCATCAATCTTGATATCGTTGTTTTGATTATATTAGACCGGTTTATTGTTTTTTAAAATTACATATTAAATAAATGGGTTAAAATCAAAATAATTTTCAAGGAACCAGTTTAATTAATCTGAGTCAATCTAGTAAATAATATTGATGAAGACGAGGAGGATATTTTTATAACTCAAAATACTTTATAAATGATCATGACATTGAACTTGATAAACCAGTAAATTTAAAGAGCAGATTTGTTTTAATTATAGAAGCATCCTTTGATATTGACATAGAAGATATGATTTTATATCCAAGTCGACCGAAAAGCAAATACACAGAAAAACTTCGGCAATCCAATAAATTTAAATATTACAATTAGTGACAATTTAAGAGTCATTCTCTGTAAGCATCAAAGGATATGGAATATTGATGGCCACTCATACTCTCAGAATTATGTCATATTTGCATTATATGTTGGACTTAACCTAATAAAAATAAAAATAAATTAAATTTAAACAAAATATATGATGTTGCCATGGTAACATACAGTCATAAATTTTGCCATCTGAACTTGCTTGAAATTGACAAAATGGCAAAACTGGTATTTTTGTGATGTAATAATAATATTTTATTGATCTTTAATATCTATAAACTGTTTGCACATGAAAAGTATAAGGTAAGATCTACCAAAACCTAAAAACAATATTAAATTTAGAAAGTGGAAAATATGTAATTATTGAGACTATATTGGAGGTTTTAGAAATCTTTATGGACCTCCAAAATCCTAAAATAGTACATTTCAAATTCAAAAAATCAATTTTCGCGATTTTTCCAGCAAATTTTGTTTTATCCAGATTATATCAAGACATCCAACAATCATATGGTAAAAATTAGAATGAGTAAATTTACTGAATTTTTTATAAAATTTGAAAAACTAGATTTTTCATCAAATTTGAGATTTTAACTTTTACACCCTATTGCTTGTCTTTACTTACAGTAGTGAATTTCATGTATATCAATATTAATTGTGAAACAAATGGAATATACAACATCATGTTTGTTTTAATGAATGGAAAGGAAATAGAAAATATCATTTCAAGGTCATTATTTTTGTTCAAGGTCATATAAGGCCCGAGAACACAGTTATTTCGTAGTGCATTTCTTTTAGACAATAAACGAAAATTTAAAAAATCCCACCTGCGCTTTCTCAATAATATTTTTACAGTGTGTTGTACTCCTTTTGGGACAAATTATATCAAAATTAAAGAAAACTTCATCAGCTCTAACTCAAAATATGGAAAATTTTATGTAAAGGGGGGGATCTTTTGACACCTTCCAAAATGCTAATTTTTAACCTTTTTCAGCTGGACCAAATCACTACTTAACTTTAAAATTCATGACCCAAATTTTTACTGTGTAAATTCATCCTCCTACTTGCTATTTGAGGCATAAAACATGAAGAAATAAATTTGGAAGGGCTATCAAAAAAAATTTGCAAGTAAGACACTGTCCACACTAGGGACTAACGAAAATCAAAGAACGATAACTGTGTTCCCAGACATTTTAAAGTATAAAACTTCATATATTGATTTTTTGTTTATCTATGCTACGTGATAAATTATTTTCCATTTTTTGGATGAAACAGAATTTCTTAAAATTAAAATAGCCATTAACTGAAAACCTTTTTTTATATATAAATGTTTGCGTGGATATCTTATGACTTGTTTAGTTTGGGATAAGTAAAACAACGTTCGTTCAAAGCTTTCAGCTGCTAATAGATAGATCATATTTAGTGAACATGTATCTCATTAAGGGAATTATCATGCTAAAATCATACATGTATGTGTTGGTTTGTGTGTAATGAATCAACATACATGTATATTTTTAAAAAAATCTAGAGGTTCCAATGAGTCTAAATTACTAACCAGGATTTTTAGCCTCAATAGTTTGTCATCAAAACTAACGAAATAACACTCAGAACAAATGTTCAAGGTTGCTACTTTTGGTTCTAACTGTAGTTATAATGCAATACACCCTCTTGACATATTGGAACTCTTTAGACTCTTGGAGCCATATTGGTCTTTAATGAATAAGGACAAACATATGCTTTTTTGTTATTTAATAGATATAAGAAGATGTGGTATGAGTGCCAATGAGACAACTCTCCATCCAAGTCAAAATTTATAAAAGTAAACCATTATAGGTCAAAGTACGGTCTTCAACACGGAGCCTAGGCTCACACCGAACAGTAAGCTATAAAGGGCCCCAAAAATTACTAGTGTAAAACCATTCAAACGGGAAAACCAACGGTCTAATCTATATAAAACGAGAACGAGAAACACTTATGAACCACATCAACAAACGACAACTACTGAACATCAGATTCCTGACTTAGGACAGGTGCAAACAAATGCAGCGGGTTTAAACGTTTAATGGTACCAAACCTTCACCCTTTTCTGAAACAATAGTGTAACATCACAACATAGAAAGACACACTATAAAATATCAACTGAAATAGCTTAGCTCAATCAAAGGACATATTAACACCATTGAACATACACTGAACAAATAAATTTGACCTATGATACAATGTAAATTCAAAATAAATAAACTAAGGAAGAATAATAAAGTAACATGTTATATCGGTATGAAATGTTAAACAATTTAAAAAAACAATATGCTCGAACAAAATATCAGCCATTTGCAATAACTTTAAACACAGGTAAATGAAAATAATTTTGTTGTTAGGTATATATATATATATATATAATGTTTACTTTTCAGGGTTATATCTGGTCTATATACCAGCTTTGATAAGTGTTTGGTATTACTATATATTTTCACTTCTTCGTACTATAAACATCAAAATTATTTATTTTGTAAAATATTTCCTTTCTCCATTTGAACTGTACACGTATACCTAACAACAAAATTATTTTCATTTACCTATGTTAAAAGTAATTGCAAATAGCTGATATTTTTGTTCAAGCATATTATTTTTCTTAAATTGTTTAACATTTCACAGCGGTATAACATGTTACTTTAATTATTCTTCCCTTAGTTTATTTATTTTGTATTTACATTATATCATAGATCAAATTTATTTGTTCAGTGTATGCTCAGTGGTGTTAATATGTCTTTTGATTGAGTTAAGCCATTTCAATTGATATTTTATAGTGTGTCTTTCTATGTTGTGATGTTACACTATTGTTTCAGATAAGGGTGAAGGTTTGGTACCATTAAAACGTTTAAACCCGCTGCAATTGTTTGCACCTGTCCTAAGTCAGGAATCTGATGTTCAGTAGTTGTCGTTTGTTGATGTGGTTCATAAGTGTTTCTCGTTTCTCGTTTTTTCTATAGATTAGACCGTTGGTTTTCCCGTTTGAATGGTTTTACACTAGTAATTTTTGGGGCCCTTTATAGCTTGTTGTTCGGTGTGAGCCAAGGCTCCTTGTTGAAGACCGTACTTTGACCTATAATGGTTTACTTTTATAAATTTTGACTTGGATGGAGAGTTGTCTCATTGGCACTCATACCACATCTTCTTATATCTAATAACGACACTTCTTAAGTACCTGTTCGGATACATTCTATACGGTCGGTTTATCAATCCATTTAAAAGCCCTTGAAAAGAAAAACAAACTGTAATTTTCAATAGTGATTCAGTGTACAATTTTACCTTCCAATGTGGACATTCCTCCTTAAGATAAAATACACAAAGTTTGGATTCAATTAATTTAGCCGTTCTTATCATTGTTTTATACGACCTCGGTTTTCATCATCGTCCGAAGATATTTGGTTTCAGACAATATCTTGATAAGTGTATAGAATAATATGGATCTCTATGAAATTGTATCACAAGGTTCCGTATCACAAAAGGAAGGATGGGATCGATTTTGGGGGTTAATGTCCTTACTGTTTAGGAATTAAGGGCCAAAAAACAAGCACTTTTTTGTGTCAGTACAATAACTTATGTATAAGTGTATGGATCTTTATGAAATTGTAGTACAAGGTTTCATACCTCAAAAGGAAGGTTGGGATTATTTTAGGGTTGTGGCCATAACTGTTTAAGAATTAGGTACCAAAACTCCCAAGGATTTCCTTGCTTCCAGATTAAAACTTGCGTATAAGTCTATGGATCTCCTCGAAATGGTTGGTATTGATTTTATGGGTTATAGCCCTCACCTTTTAGGAAAAGGGGAAAAAACAATACTTTTCTAATATTTTGTAAAAATTGCTATTTCTTGACCAATTTCAATGAGGGTTAATTCAAAGTTTTGAATTCTTTGTGTATAATATGCTGAATCTCACCGTGTATTTAGATTTTGGATTTTGGGCCCTGTTTTTAAATTGGTCAGCATTGTTGACCAAAGTGTTCAAAATGAAAGTTTGTTTGATTTGATCAAAAATTGAAATATTAGGCTTCTTTGATATGCTGAATCAAACTGTGTATTTTTATTTTTTTATTTTGGGCCCCGTTTTCAAATTGGTCCACATCAGGGTCCAAATGGTCAAATATTAAACCAAGTTTGAGTTTAACAAAATCTGTCATATGGTGAATCTTAACATGTATCTAGAATATTGATTTTGAGTCCAATTTTCCAGTTGGTTTAAATCGGGGTCCAAAATTAAACTTTGTTTGATTTCAACAAAAATTGAATATATGGGGTTCTTTGCAGAGCATATTATTCTGTTTTGTTCAATCAATTATATATATCAAAAGGCTTGGACAGCCTTCATGCTTGTTTACGAAATCACCCTTAAGTTCTACAAGCTCAGAAAAGGTCCGTGTAAGGAGCATCTCTGTCAAGTTTCCGATGATTTCATTTTGTGGATCCAAGCCAAAGGTCAACATGTGAGTCATGACAGACTCAAGTGATGTCAAATGATTATTTAAGAGATAATAAATGATATCAGTTGTACAAGTTTACATTGGGAAAATAATAACTGATTTTTATACGACCGCAAAAATGTTTTTGGGTTCGTATAATGCTATGATGTTGTCGTCGGCGTCGTCGTCTGCGTCGTTGTCGTCGTCCGAAGACACATTTGGTTTCCGGACAATAACTTTTGTTAAAGTGAATGGATCCCTTTGAAATTTTAAAAGAAGGTTCAATACCACAAAAGAAAGGTTGGGATTGATTTTGGGGGTTATGGTACTAACAGTTTAGGAATAAGGGGCCAAAAAGGGGCCATAAACAAGCAATTGAACAGTTTCCGGACAATAACCTGTGTGTAAGTGTATGGATTTTTTCTGAAAATGTACCACAAGGTTCCATATCACAAAGGAAAGGCTGGGATTGAGTATGGGGGTAATTGCCTTAAACATGCAGGAATTAGGGGCAAAAAAGGGGCCAAAAACAAGCATTTTTCTAGGTTCCATACAATAACTTGTGTTAAAGTGTATGGATCTCTCTAAAATTGTACTACAAGGTTCCATACCACAAAAGGAATGCTGGGATTGAGTTTGGGGATAATTACTCTAAGGGGGAATTTTTTTTTCCAATTTTTTGGGGGTTCATATTTTTTTTCAAAATTTTTGAAATTTTAATTTTTTTTTAAAGTTTCAAGAAGAAATCTTTAATTGCACAGTATTGCGCAATAGATCTTTGACCACATTTATTTTGTGTCAGAAACCTATATCATATCAAAAATTTGATCACAACCCAATTCAGACAGTATCAAGCTTGAACATTGTGTCCCAACTTGTCCCAACTGTTCAGGGTTCTACCTCTGCGGTCGTATCAGGCTGCGCTCAACGAAGCATTTTATTTTTTTATATTTTTAGACCATTCTTAAACTTTTCTTTATTTTTTAAGCCCATTATTCTCCATTCTTTATACTTAAACAGCCCATTATTCTCTATCCTTTATCTTTTTTTTTTTTTTTTTTGCCTATTTATTTGTACCCGTTATTTATTTTTTAGCCTTTATTCCATGTATTCTGCACCTTTTGCCAATTACTTGTTTAATCAAAGCCTTATCTTATTTAAGTATGTTTCACTTAAACTTTGATCCGTATCCTGACCTTTTTCATCAGGCGTTGTCTGACTATAGTATAGGTTTATAATTTTTGCTGTTTTTCGATATAGAGTGTTTTGGCCAAAATTGTCAGACATGGTTTTTCTTGGACAAGGAAAAAGGCCTAGTTTCATCAGAAAAGGTAACCAAATTGCTCTCAAGTTGTTAAAAAAACCAGGAACATAGGGTAACATGTATGTCAAAAATATTCTGAAATTTCTTACTTCCTGTTTGCATTATGCCATATTATGTTGATATTCAACTACATGTATATCCTAAAGAGCTAAAAAAAAAGGAACTTGCTAAAACAAGAAAGATAAATTATGCTTATATATGTATTTTTTTTTGCAGTTTCTATGGTGAAACTTAAATCCAAGTATTATTCTCGTACAAAGTACATTTCTAATGTCAAATATCATTTATATCAATTAGCTATCAAATCTTTAAATAAAGTTGATTGAGAAATAGGAATTTTGAAGAAGTAGCAGTATCTGGCCTTTTTAACCCTTACCATGCGGGGCCGGCCGTAATATTACTGCCTCTACCCAAAATACAATTTTTTTGGGGGTTCCAATGGCTCTCTATACTTTTAGAGGTCAACTGTATGACATTAATTTCGAAGGTTATGCATGTTCCTTCTATCTTAGGCTATTCATTGTCATGTCTCTCATGTTTAATGGTTGTTTTGAGGTCAAATACGAACTTCGAAAATTGAAATCCGATAAAACTTGGGGTTTTTAAGGGGTGGGCTTCTCTTTGATGTCTGACACACGCATTTCAGAAGCCTAAAACTTCCAAAAAAGTGTAAACCCACTAGCAATTAACAATTGATTGTGTTTATTATTGAAATACGCCAATGGATCGACTTCTTTCGGTTGCAGGCCCAGTTGCAGTAAAACAAATCGGGAAATTCCGGATTTTTGTGCAAATGCCCTTCTTCAGACTGATGTATCAAGATAAGTTTTACTTCAATTTTCAATTTAAGCACTGTTGTGTTAACTGTGGTCCACACTACATGCAGACTACAGTTGGATACATCTATCAGCATCTACTGGTCTTCCAATTCAAGAAGTAGGACGAACAATTGTCAAAATTGACACTTTTTGCACCTGATAACCAACTTTGGGGCAAATTCCAGCCAACCCAACCCCAACTCCTCACCCCAATTACCCCACCCCGCGATCTCCTAACTTAGATTTATTTGAATTAATATGCATCAGCAGCAGGGTATAGCTCATTTGCATATAATTTGCATTAATTGGCAAATTATCAAAAATTAAGCATTTTCTGAAAACAATTCACCATGGCAACGGTTAAAGGGGTTTAAATTTCGCATACCAATTTACTCATTCCAATTTTTTTCCTAAAGTTAGCCCAGATACTAAGGTTTAAGATGTGCATACTCACAAGGGTATGTAAAATTGCGTAATTCCGTAAAACTCCCTCAAAAAACCCTTAATTTTACAAATTTGACTTTCTTGCAAAATCATTGTTTTCGTTCATTTCAGACGACTGTTTTCAATATTCAGGTGACAGATAAATTAATACCCTAATATATCATTTGAAAGGTAAATATATGGACATTTCAACAATACATATTTTTTAATATATTTGACTATGTTTCGGTTCAGGCTGGGTATAAAAGTACGTTATTTTGCAATTTTCGTTAAATTTGCCAAGTTTATTTATGGCAATTTTGATGTAGTTGCTATGGCAACCAATGACACAACTTTAAAGAAATTGACATAATTTTTAAAGTTTCATGGTATTGTCAACAAAATTACATAATATGAACGAAATCTGGTGATAGCCATGGCCAACTGATTTTGATGCTTACAGAGAATGTCTCTTAAAAGCATATTATTTTATAGATTTGCATAGAAAAAATATTTAAATCTTATTCGTTAATAAGCATTATATTGTTATATTGTGTTATCGTGTGTTCAAATGAGTACTAATCACTTCATCAATGTATGGATCTAAAGCACTAGTGTAATTAATCCCGGTATAAAATAACTAGTGCAACCATTCCGGTACAAAATCACTAGTGTAATCATTCTTGGTTCAAACACGCTAGTGTGAACATTCCTTGGATGAAAACTCGCCACTTTTTACATAAATCAACTATGCAAGTTTCGAATACACTAAAAACTATTAAGCCACATTTTATATATATTTCCCCTTAAAAAAAAACCTTTTTAGAACCTTATAATGACTGGTGGATGTTTTACACAGGACCCGGATAGAAAAACCTAGTGAATTTTTGTTGGTGGATAAAAATCACTGGGGATTTTCTTCCTCCGGATAAAGAACACTGGCGGAATCAAACCACTGTTACATACAAGTTGAAAAGAATATATAAAAATATCAATAATAGAATAATTGTATCCTAAACTGTATATTATATATATGATGTAACAGTATATGCAAGGTTGTATAGAATGCAAGAGTAACCTGATCCTGATCATAAGGTCAAAAATTGACACAACTTGTCTCGCTTGTACAATAGATTCCTCTAGCGGTACACCATTTCTCATGGTAATTTCTCACAGTACTTTGAAAATTAGTTTAGGCGCAGGATCGGGTATCAGGGCTTGTCAGTTCTTGAAAACGCCCTGATTTGGTTATATATTCCCCTATAATTTGTGCAGTTTTTTCGTATGTTTCTCTCTTTGATGGTGAACGTAGTGATTGGATGTCTAGTGGAATGTTAACTATTTCCAGTTGTCTTTTCAAGTCCTGTCTTTCCTGATGGTATCTTGGGCAGTATATCAAATAGTGTTCTGTTGTTTCTTCTTCTCCGCATTCACAATATGGCGTGAGGGATTGACCTAATTGGTTTCTGAATTTGTTTAGCCTGTTGTAGCCTGTTCTTAGTTCCGATAATATTCTTCAAATTTGAGTGTTAGGGAAGTCTAGTTGTACTATTTTCCCAACAATAGGTACCAGATCGTATAACTGTCTCCATGTTTCACTGATTGTCCATCTGCTTTGCCATTTCAGTTTTGTAGACATCTTGACTGCACTTCTAACATTCGACATAGTTATGACTATATATTGGTCATTTAGTGATGAGGCCTCCTTTGCAGCATCTTTCGCCAACTGGTCCGCTATCTCGTTCCCGGCTATATTAGCATGGCCTAGGATCCAAGATAGGGTTGTTAGTATGCCGTGTCTCAAGAGTGTCCCCATACTTTCTCTAAATGTCTGTTATGGTGTCAATGTAGTTTGAAGATTTCCAGTGCAGAGTCAAGATGCCTATAGCAGTCTGGCTATCTGATAGTATTTTGACCTCAGAAAACTGGCCCTTAATTGATGAAATGCAGTGCTCCAGAACCATAAGGATAGCTACAAGTTCGGCAAGTAGTATTGATCCTCTGTTAGCTACGGGCCTCTTTAAGCTCACGCCTTGGCTATTTCCAGAATATACTACCGCCCCCGCCCCACATGGTCCTGGATTACCCTGACAAGAGCCGTCAGTGAATGCCACTACAGTTGAGTCTGTGCTGTCTCCTAGTAGGTCCTTTACAACCTGTTTACTTTCGACAGTTTGCTCTGCAGTTCTGTTCTTTGAACTACCAAGTCGACTCCAGTAGCTTGGTGCTCTCATCAGCATAAAATCTGCACCAGCTTTGTATGTAAATTCTGGTTCTATGAGTTTAATATCCACCTTTGTAGCTTTGAACATGTCTACAGATTGGTTAATAGCTTTACCAAATGGTGACTCTTGTTGTTCATAAGTATCGTTGTTGGTTAGATACTGTTCCAGTTGTTGTTTATTGGTTCTGCTATGTTCTTAGATTGGATTTTTGCCAATTCACGCACTGATATTTCTTCGATTCTAAGGTCGATAGGTTGAATATTGGCTTCGATTTCCATTGCCTCTCTACCTGATGTTCCTGGTAGTCCAAGGCATAATGACAGGCCTTTTCTTTGCACAGATTCCAGTTTTTTCATATTGTCTGCAGATGTTATTTACCAGACTGGACATGAATACTCCATGTCTCTTACCATGCTGTTGTAAATTTGGAGTAGTTTTGCTCTTGATATTCTTCCCGTGCCCTTTATATCTCTTATTACATATATTGCGTTGCTTGCTCTTTTCTGCATTAGGCTGATGTGGGTGTCAAATTTTAATTTCTCACACAGAGTTACACCGAGTAGCTTGGGTGTTGGACTGTATTTAAATTTAAAGGAGTTGACTTTTAATGTTTTTTGCTCTGCATCTGCGTTGTCTTTTGAAATAGACAGACTTCACATTTTTCCAGGTTTACATTAATTCTCCATTTTTGTGTCCACTTTAATACTGTTTTAACATCCTCTGCATTTTTTTTCTTTCAACTTGCTCATGTCTTTTCCCTTGTGCCATAATGTTCCATCATCTGCAAACTTGCAGTTTTCCCCTTTGGTGTTATCCATTATGTCAGCTATGAAGATGTTAAAAAGGGCTGGTGATAGTACTGACCCTTGGGCCAAGCCGATTTTTGTATCAAACTGTTTTCCCAAGAATATTTAGCATACATCTGGGTGTTCTATTTGTGAGGAAACTGTTTATCCATAGCCAGGTTTTCCCTTTGTACCTAGCTTATGCAGCTTGATCATTAACCCCTCACGCCATATTGAGTCGTACGCCTTTTCTAGGTCCACTAGCCATGCCAGTATTGATTCATCCTCGTTGAAACCATCAGCTATAGTTTGGACTAAACGGAGTAACGCATTTTTTGTTGAGTGGTTGTTTTCTGAAACCTTTTTGGGTTAAATCAATTAGTCTGTGACCCTCAGTATACGCCACGATGCGTTCTAGGATGACTCTCTCCATTAGTTTGCATATTACGCATGTTAGGCTGATAGGTCTGTAAGAAGAGGAAGAGTAATACATGTAGCTGGTTTTCCCAGGTTTTCTTAGGAACTTTACATCTGCCATTTTCCATTCTGTTGGTATTTCACCTTTTTGCCATATGATGTTCATCATTGTTACTATGGCTTCTGTAAACTTTTCACCTGCATGTTTGAAAAATTCAGCAAACTGCTGATCCGGGCCTGGGGCAGTCCATGTACGTAGGCGCCATATAGCAGCTTCTACCTGATCTTTGCTGATTTCTCGATCAAAGCCATCTCGTTGTTGGTCTGTTCCATTATTTTCTTTATAGTTGTTATTTAATTCTATATATTCTTTGTTGATCTTATCATAGAATTCTTTATCAAATGTATCAGGTATTAGGTGGTTCCCTCCAAAGAAGATTTTTTGTAGAAGCTCAACTTTACCTTCATTGTTGAATATGGGATCTTTATTTTCAACAATTAATGGTAGCACTGAATTATCTTCTGTTTTCATGGACATCTTTTTGTAGGTGTTCCAAAAGTCTTTTGAGTTTTTAGCCTGGTTTAACTAATTGACAAGGTTGTTACTCCATTCATCTTGTGCTTCTTCTTTTGCTTTGTCAAAGTTATCTTCTGCAGTGATTAGTCTTTGTTTGTTTTGTGGTATATTCCTCAATCTATATTGTTTCTGGCAGTGATTTAAATGTTTCTTGGCAGATGTAACAGTGCTATTCCACCAGCATGGTTTTTGGTGTTTCCTTGGTTTGATTTATTTGTTTCCCTCATAGGTAATTGGGACATTGAACCCTCTTTTTTCTCTTTTTTTTGGTGTTTCGATTTTATTTTAGTAAATTAAAATTTCTTAAATATTTCAAAATATTCAGTTTAGTTATTTAATTTGTTCATGCTCCTATATCTATACGATTTTATAATTACAGTAGTTTATACGTGATGCCCCTCTATTCTTGTGTCGAAAATAAGAATAGAGGCGCAGCATGTATAAGCTACTGTTATTGCTAGAGCATGAACACATCAGTCAAGTGAAAATAAGTTGAAATTAAAGGGGAAAAAAACCTACTCTAATCGACGAGGAAAAAAAAAAAAAAAAACAGTCCATGCCCCAAACGCCTGTGTTTTCACTTACGGACGAAATTGTAGTCAGGATAAAGGCGCTTAAAATTTACTCAAGCAAAGGCAAGACAGCAGATTTACCCAGATCAAACAGGATGTCAAAAAGAAAGGATTTTAGTTAATTATTTTGGTTCGAAAAATGAACTATGTGTTTCTATGAAGGAAGTTAGAATTTATTCGAAAAACTCTATATGGTCTAAGTACTCATATGATCCGGCCCGTTGATAACCAATCGAGTACATATATACTCATAGCAACGGGCCAGACCATATGAGTATTTAGACCATATAGGTATTTTTCGAATAAATTCTAACTTCCTTCATAGGAACGGGGGTATGGTCGGACCATATAAGTATATCCATATGGTCATGACCATACGCGTATGGTCCAAATACTCATATGGTCTGGAACATATATACAATTATGATTGTAAATTGTTATTGCCCCATATGGGTCCATAAAATCAAAGACATATAGTACAATTTTACCGTATTATATGTTTCTGATGAAATATATGTTTTGATTTGATTAGATTTACATTAATGAAACACAAACTTGAAAGATAATCATAATTTACTTTATTCACTTCAATATGGATTCAGATCAAAAGTGAGCGACCAGACGACTCTACTCACATTCACTCAACAAATTTTGGATTATATATGGCAAATTGTAAAACAAAATTTCAACAGTGGGAGCAAGAATTGCTAATGTCATTCAACTCTGACAAATGTGAAATGTTCGACATAATTTGCAAACAAAAACTTATCATTTGTTTATATTCACTTCATACTCAAATACGAAAGTAAAATATCTTGACATTACCATCACAAATGATGTTACCTGGAATCAAAATCGCACATAGATAACATTTCAAATTACGCAAATGCAGCACTAAGACTTATCATGAGGAATGCAAACCCCGACAACATAACAAAGACTAAAGAATAAGCCTTTTTTTAAACTTTAAAATATAAGACAGGCCAAAAAATTTTCCATTGTAACCCCTGACAGAATTGATGGATTTTCCGTATCTAGGGAAGAGACAATAACTAAATAAAACCGAAATGAGTCAGAGAAGAGCTGCCTGTTATACTTTAAATCAGTTAATTGTAAAAGTAGTATAAGAGCCATTCTTGAACGCCCAACCTGACCAACTCTTTCAACAAAGACGAAATATTGCATCAGTCACCATGCTCAACAGAATTCAACACCAACTAGTTCCATTGAAGGTATCAAACAAAGATTTTATTTGATACCTTCAATAGAACATATATTTGTAGAGCCAATCTCCCCCATTAACTTTCTATCTATTTTCCGGCCTTTTTTCCTCGCGCAAAAAGTAAACATAGTAGATAAATAAAATATACGTCTAAAAGGTGTACATCACCAAAACAATGATAACAAGATATGAAACAAAAAATACAAAATTCAATAGACATTTCTGATAACAAATATCCTTCATCAGTATAAGCAGCTTGGTGTAAAATGGCGTCACAAGCTATGCTAATTTTCAAAAATCTTGACCATTATACAAATTATAAACACCGAATATCGTTTGTAAAAAAGTTAAAGTTACAGTTCAATAATGTTGAACTTATACAAATTAATTAAAAACAAAAGATAGAAAGTTAAGAGTTTTATAGTATTCTATAATCTTGTGGACTAGATAGCAATTAAGTATTTTCAACCGGCTGGAGTGCGTAGTTATTCATCTCAAAATGAAGTAACACATCTAGTACTGCTTGATTTTAACTACCTCTTTTCGTGGATCCCATTTGCCGCCAACATTTTCAACTTTTGTATCCAAAATCTTTCCCGACTGACTCTTTCCCCTCTGGACTATGAACTGTTTAGGTCAATGATAATGATAGTCAATCGGTTCACATCTGCCTTAGAGTGACCAGGAGATCTCAAATGTCGACTGAGAGAGAGGTCTGGCTTACAGTCTTAGTCACTACGATGGCCATTCATACGTTTGTGAAATGGTTGTTCTGACTCGCCAACATACTGTTTGCCACATTTACACTGAAGAAGATATACAGTGTTTGTACTTTTACAAATAACATTGCAAAATATGGTGTATGTCGTATCAGTCGAGTGGCTGTTGAAAGTCTGGGTGTGCAGTATTTGCTTACAAGTCGACAGACCTCGTTTGTTCCCATGTATAACACAAACGGAACTCCTTTGGTGACTTTTTTTCTCGTTATACTGTAAAAACATGTCTCGGCTGATGTTGTTAGCACGAAGCATTCATCGATGTATTTTCTTTTGTAACCCCTGTTTGTTAGGTGGCAGTGAAGTTCTTTTTTTGCTTTGTCATAGTATCATTGGTAGAACAAATACGCTTAATCCTAATGGCCTGACTGTAAGGAATGCACCTGGTACAGTGATTTGGTTGATAACTCTGGGTAGAATGATATTTATATTTGTTGGCTTGCAATATAGATCTGTAGATATGATTGCATCATTCACTTGTGTAGTAGTGTCAATGAATATCATCTTAGAGGCAGAAATTTCATGAGTGAATTTTATTGAGCGATGAGCGTTGTTTGCATGCTCAATGAAAAATGATGTTCTTGTTCAGTATTATCCCACTTAATGTCAATGTCGTCAATAAATCCGAACCAAGAAAAAGGTTGGTGTTCCAATTTGCCCATAAAAATATTGGCATAGAACGGGCCATCTTTGTTCCCATTGCTGTTCCATTAACCTGGAGATCAGTAGTAGAATTAGGGTTATTGTTAGGGTTATAGCCAACAGCCAAGTATTAGACGGCTTCAAGTGTGCTGTATTATCAAAATCTACATGTACGTTTTGTATCTATACATCAATTATCATGATTAAAGGAAGTAAAAAACAGTTTCTTTGACATTTATCATAGATATAGGCACAGTTTAAATATTACGTTCCGTGTAGCACGTGCCATCTTCAACATTTTGAAAATAAGTATCCCTTACTGTAGATGTGTAGTGTCTGGAACACAGAAATATAATAAAACGAATTTATCTTGGCAAACGGAATACACTATAGAACGTCGTTAAAACATTGCTTCCAAGACTAGCAATATATTGCTGTAGTTATCTGGAAGCAGCATGAAAAGTGGATAACATAGTACATACTCGAGAAGTCCATTACTGAATAAGAAGGGATTTCTGGTTTTACGTATGTAACATCTAACCAGTGTGGAGTTTACTTCTAAAGCGGCTCATTCCATTTAATTCATGGATTCAGGCTGTCCATAAACAATATATCGACACCAAACCTCTTTAGCTATATATTTACGTAATATATAACGAAATAATTACATTCAATGTATGTTTCATTATAATACGTTATTTTGATTGGCTAACAGCAATCTCGCGTCATTCGGAAATTAACCTTCATTTCAAAATGAAATGTAACATTCATGATGACACGAGCTTCCACTATGAAGTGCACAGGTAAATAAAAGAACAACTTGATAGAAATCGTGTTTTCATGATCCTAGCAAAAAAATGTAATTATAAATATTGAATGCTTCTTTTAGTAATTTTATAGGAACATAAAAGCGTTGACCGTGCGCACATTTTTAGACTGAAGCGCTTTCGCGCTTCATACAAAATGTACTTCGGTCAACGCTTTTACACCCCAATAAATTTACAAGAAGAAGCATTCAATTCTTAATTGAAATATATAATGGCTCTTTGAAAATATTAAGCAAAAACGAACAATTATGTATGTACAAATGTAATACAATTTAACAGTCTGTGCCTCCGACTGGAATGGTCTTTCACTATCAGACAGACCAGGCAGGAGGGTTGTTGCAGACTATCCTCTGAGTGGGACGGTATGCTCTGTCAAGTCTGACTTGTATCAGATCAGCTCATACGTTTACTCTGTACCCAGTGCAAAGTGTCCTATCAAAACTAGTATCATTGCTCTAAATATTTAATCTAATGTATCACACTCTGTTAATCTGTTTGTCTTTTCGTTACAAGAATATTGACAGAAATCCAGTGCTTTTACTGCTATGGGGTGTGTCATGGCCTTGGTGGGGTTCGTGTTGCTTAGTCTTTGGTTTTCTATGTTGTGTCATCTGTACTATTATTTGTCTGTTTGTCTTTTTATTTTTGGCCATGGCGTTGTCAGTTTGTTTTCGATCTATGAGTTTGACTGTCCCTCTGGTATCTTTCGTCCCTCTTTTACTACCCACGAGGGACTCGCACGGTCGGTATTCAAGTGATATTTCTAATCTGCTTATATACCTTTCGTTGAATACATTATTTCCTTAATATTGTTGTTCCCTAAATGTCCCTCTAACTGAACATAAAAGTTCTTTATGAAAACCCCTTAAGTTACTTCTCCGCCAAACATCTAAATCTACACAATGCTTTCTCAAAAATAAAACATGGTATATTCCTGCAAGGAGATTCTACTCTAAATTTGTATTAATAACGACCAATAAACATTACATATCTACGATTTTGTTATCATTAAATTAAAATCAAACTAAATATTATTGTTATGTACATATGCACATTCATGGCTCTACAATCTGTCGATACCTGTATCTTGGCATTGCACAAGGTCATGTTTTTCTCTGACTGTTTATGACGTCTTTACACTAAATCCATTGGATGTTGGATGTGTACTAATTGATAATTTAGTCTTAGATGCATGATTTATTTTTATTAGTTGTTATTGGCTTTGAACTAGCTGTGAGTAACTGCGAGTACTCTCAGAATGACAGATCTGTGCTAAGTGTCTTGTTCTTGTTGGGATGTACAAGTACCCGTCCACGTCCACTTTGTGTTTTTGTTAGATGTATTTCTATTTGTATCCTTCTGATGAGTTAAGCCTTTTTCAACTGATTTTTATAGTTTGTTCTTATGTTGTACTGTAACACCACTGTCCCAGGTTAGGGGAGGGTTGGTGCCTTCAAACTAGTTTAACCCCGCCACATTCTGTATACGCCTGTCCCAAGTCAGGAACCTGTAATTCAGTGGTTGTCGTTTGTTGCTTTGTTACATATTTCTTTTTTGTTCATTATTTTGTATATATGTATATAACTTAGGCCGTTAGTTTTCTCGTTTGAATTGTTTTACATTTGTCATGCATTTCGGGGCATTTTATAGCTGACTATGCGGTATGGACTTTGCTCATTGTTGAAGGCCGAACGGTGACCTATAGTTGTTAATTTCTGTGTCATTTGGTCTGTTGTGGAGAGTTGTCTCATTAGCCATCATATCATATCTTCTTTTTATAATTACACGTTTGAATATTGTTGCTTTGTTTCTGTACAGTGAATTAGATCTTCTGTTTCCGCGATTTGTCATATGTTAGGCAACGAGAGAACATAGATTCATCGAATTATATCTCCTGGTCATGATTGTAAAAATGAATATCTAAAAATCTGTCATAAATAGATTTAACCTGCCAAAGAAGTTGTCTTTCTTAAGTTTTTTTATTATTATTTTGCAGAATCAGGTGCTAATGATTAAGTCTTTGATACTTTTTGTTCAAATTAATAAAGTTACATTTATAGACGAATTTTAGTATACAGAAAACATATTATAAGCTATGCTGAGCTTTTAAAATCGTACTATTACAAATACAATATTAAAACGTGACATGCTATTCACCTGTATTTCTATTCTATATATTAACGATCGAATATTTGTGAATTTTAACTTTAATTAAATCGTATAAATATGAAGGACTCTTTTGTTTACAATTTAAAAGTTATAGATATTGCTTGTTATATTCTGACTTTAAGAGATCATTTAAGTTTTCGGACATATACAAAATATTTTGATATGAGCCAGCATAATCTTCATAAACAAAACTCAAGGAACTATCTGGAAATTTGTTTTTGAAGATATGGGGACGATTATCTGATATCCTGGGGGTGTCTGCAGGAGGATTTTCTGGATTGATTATTTATTTTCATCTGTTGCTTCGCATGTTTATTTGTATTTTCACGTATGTACACATTTGATTCCGGCATTTTGTTTTGCAGAATATTCATTTCCATCCTCTCTCGTGCAAATTTACTTATTTTCAGCAGAGACATATAATATTGTATTATATGTCTCTGTTTTCAGTTAGTATTTATTTTCAGAATCCTCCTCTTTCGTTTTGTACACCAATCTGTAAAGTTCGTCTAACTAAATCTGAAAACCGAATATTATTTTAACAACAAAATAAAAAACCGTAAACACCAAAAAAACAAAACTACAACACGTTTATAATAAAATCAATCTAAGTAGAGAATATGATACTCGTATGTTTCAGCGGAGTTTCTAATTTTACATTATATAGAAGAAGATGGATACAATGGTCGGCTAATTAGAAACAATATTGTATTTTGGTATTTAGCCACACCATTTTGACCTACAAAAAATGGCGCTATTGGCAACATGTGCCAAGTCTGGAACATTTGCATTTTCAAAATTTGGTTTATTTAAACTTTGTCCCTCTAGTTATAGCATTGGGTAAGACATGTATTTTGTGTCTTTTTACAAGAAGAATCTATAACTGACACAACATGGCTCTTTAGCAAAATACAATTAAAAGACAACATTCACCTTAAAAATTCTTTGTATTTACATTACCGGCTTCAGAATGTCTTCAAGAAATATTAACAAATTATGCATTACGTATTTTTGAAGATCGGTTTATTTTCTCCTTTTATTGTTTACATTTCTCTGTACCTGTATCGGCTCTCTGACAACTTGGATTATACTTAAGGTTCATATAATGGCCATGTTTACACCAATATGGCAATAAATCTACTCTTGAGTACGAATAGGGGTCTGTTCACCTTAGGTCCATTCACACTGGGTCCGTTTGCTTTCATTTTTGTTGAGCCTGCAACTTTTGTAGCAAAAGTGAGACATAGCGATCCTACATTCTGTTTCGTCGGCGGCGGCGGCATCCACAAATATTCACTCTGTGGTTAAAGTTTTTCAAATTTTAATAACTTTCTTAAACTATCCTGCATTTCAACCAAACTAGGACAGAAGCTTGTTTATAATCATAAGATAGTATCCAGAAGTAAATTTTGTTAAAAAAAAAATCCTGTTTATCCGTATTTTACTCATATATGGACTTAGTTTTTCTGCCAGTTAACATAACATTCACTCTGTGGTTAAAGTTTTTCAAATTTTAATAACTTTCTTAAACTATCCTGCATTTCAACCAAACTTAGACAGAAGCTTGTTTATAATCATAAGAAAGTATCCAGAAGTAAATTTTGTTAAAAAAATCTTGTTTATCCGTATTTTACTTATAAATGGACTTAGTTTTTCTGCCAGTTAACATTACATTCACTCTGTGGTTGAAGCTTTCAAAATTTTAATAACTTTCTTAAACTATCCTGGATTTGTACCAAACTTGGACAGAAGCTTGTTTATGATCAAAAGCTAGTATCTAGAAGGAAATTTTGTAAAAATTTATTTCCTGTTTTCCCGTATATTACTTATAAATGGACTTAGTTTTATTCCAGTTAACATTACATACAGTCTGCAGTTAAAGTTTTTAAAACATTTATTAGATTCATAAACCTTCTTGGATTTTTACCAAACTTGAACAGAACTTCTTACAATCAAAAGATGTATCTAGAGGAAAATTTTTAATAATTTTTCCCCATTTTTGTTGAGCCTTAGACTAACAGCAAAAGTAGGCGAGACACTGGGTTCCGCGGAACCCTTACAAATTTTATTATTCTATTTTTTTTCTTGTTGTATAATCTATATTACTAAATGAATAGAGTTGAAATTGGGTGTCGAGTTTTCTTCTTTCACATAAAATCCACAAATTTTGTTTTATACCATAAAGAGGTAATGACCAGCGTAGTTTATTATGTGTTCATTTCAAGATCTTTTGGGGGGTATTTGGGGGTTAAAATCGGAAAGAAGTCAGTTCAGATCGACCGTCCTTCAGGACGTTCGGCTCTGAAATTTACGTGCTGTCATCATTTCTGTCATTGCACGTCTGCCCGGCAAAATTAAATTTTTATTTCGTAGCAGATACGGTAAATATTGACCTTACACCGAAACACTTCGTGATACACATTCCCTTGATGCTCTCAACAATTTAACAACTAACGAAGTCCAATTTGTTAGCCGTCATGATGTAAATACGATGAATCAAAGAATTCAACTTTATATATAACTAATATAAGACAATGGTGTTGATTAAAAATTACATCATTCAAAGGTCTTTTGTTTTCCACATAATATTATTACCAATAATTAACAAGTTCCGGGTCGAATCCGATACCGATACCAATAGTATATGTCTTCTCCTTCTCTTAGTAAATTCTTCCCTTGTCACACATTAATTAAAAGCAGGGGTTTATCTGGGTATTTTGGGAAAAAGGACCCTGGCCAGTTTTGGGAATTTTTTAACGCGATTTTCAATGAAATTGGGAAAAACAACCAATATACCAGATGTTAGTTTAAGTGTGTTTAGTTCATTAAAAATTTTCTTTTTTGGTGAAAATAAAGTAAGAAACTACATGAATGCTATTAATAATTCAATTTTCTGTTCCTTTTTGTTTTTAAATTTAACAAGCCAGTCAAGTTTATTTAGTGTCAAAACAAGTTCTTAAAGCACACATGTGATAAATATTTTCCCCCCATCCCTTTTTTTTATTTACAAACTGAAAGGCATTAACAATAAACATGGTTAATATAATAAATAATTCAGGGATAGAAATAAGATGTATTTTAACTGGCCAAGCAGGCTAACATTGTATAAAATCCACTTGCTCTTCCAGATTTTTACTGGCAGTTCAAAATTTAGAAGAAATTACCTCTTGGATCTGTAGTTTACCTTATAAAATCATATAATATCAACAGTCTTTAGTGATAAAGAAAAGTATTGTCACATTTTATTTTATTTTGACATGAAAATTTGTGAACTAAAATAATTTTGAGTTTCTGTATGAAATATTTCCCATTTCTTTTTTCTTTTTCATATATCTTTTCTTTTTCAATTTTAGTGTTGGATTTTCAAAGCTGTCACATTCTTGGATTTTTTAAAAATTTATTTATTGTATTTAATCGGCAAACCCAGAATTGTAGCCTTATCCGTTTCCGGAATCTGATCTGGTTTTGTAATTTTCTTCACTTCCTGTTTATGGCAGCCATTGTTTGTCAATGTTGTTCTGTCAGTCATTATGTTTTAACTCGGATTTACACAATACTTGCTAGCGATTTTCGGCATAAAGCTAGCGGTTGAACAAAATAAACATATCTGTCATGAATAATAAAGATGAAAATAAATTTTGTGTTCGTTTGGGAATTTTGCTCCCAAAATTGGGAAAAATGTAGGGTTTTTGCCGTTGGGAATGGGTCCGAATACCGGACCCTGTGGAATGCTAGAAAAATCCATGAAAAGACCTTTCTTAATTTTAATACTACTTATTTTAAAATAAAATATTATGAACTTAAATACTAAAACAAAAAGGGTATATGCATTCCTTCATAAAATATTATTGTCCTAATAATATACAGAAATGTGAAAACCGTAATTGAATACTATTTACATCTCTTAGTGCAAGTGAATTAAAATCCATAAATAAGGCGAACTGTAGGTCACGGATCCGCGATGTCGCGGGCATGTTCTAGTGCTCAGGGATGTCACTAGGTTTTGAAGTAGCAGGATAAAAAATTAAAGTAGCAGGCAAGGATTGCGGACGGCATAGACGTCCGGTGCGACGAGCTTGCTCGTCGCCCATCACGGCGAGGGTTTGGGGCGCTTAAGGCCCCAGAATTTTTTCTAAAATGGTGCAAAATCCTGCATTCTGGGGCTCCTGAACTCTTATTTAGTCCTAATCAAACACCAATTTTTTAATGATGATAAGTAAATGAGCAGCAAGATGGTCATATTTTCTATAAAGTTGATCACATAAATATTATTATCACTATATCAAGACTTTCAGCTAACAAGTAGTTGAAGTTGTTTGAGGAAAATGATGAAGGCATGACTCTGTAAGACATGGTGATCATTCAGAAAAGATTCAAATTTGATCTTATTAGTTGAAAATTTTAATTTAACTGTAGACATGCAATTATTCAAATAATTCTAACCCATAGACAACATTTTTTTGTATTTCTCAGTATTAATAATTTCACATACTTATTACAATAAATCAAATGATGAATTGGACTGTTGCAGGCAAAAGGTGAGTCTTTAAGGATGTACTTTGGCGAAATTAGAAAATGTGGAATTTAAAATTGATACTACATGTATAAGTCAGAAGACTTCAAGAGCATTTAAGTTAAGAAGCAAACTAATGGAAAGAGAAGAAATCTACAATCTGCTTAAATTTTGGTATATGACCTTTTATGAGTTTTAATTGAAGTATTATATATGAAAAGAAAATGGGAGTCATGGGGCAAAATATTTTACCCTGTATCGTAGGAAAAAACCAGAGTCCAAACATCTGACAGAAATTCCAAAACCTGACCTAAGTTCATCCTTAAATGCATAATGCAGGGCTCACACTACTTCAGAATCATAGGAGAAGTGATGAGATTTGAAAGAGTTTAAAGCTTGGTTTTTACTACCTATAGCACAAAGGGTCATATGTAAATAATGTTCTTTTTATATTGTTCAATTCATATCTGAGTATACAATTAAAGTAAAAGTTCAAATTCAAAGTTGTTTAAGTTTAGGTTCTTGTGAGAAACTACCAACTAAATATCTAGCACTAAAAAGATTTTTTTTTAAAACAAAAAGATAAAGAAATTATAATATATAAATTACAATTCAATTAAAAAACTATCTTGTTTATCATGTTTATGAAATTCAGTGTTTCTCATCAAAAGATATACAAAGTTGAGCTGGGCCATATATATTGATATTAGTATTATAGTCCCAGAGTTAATTAAGCAAGTTTAATCAATATTTTAAACAATCCATATATATATGGAATTATATACATTAAGCAAGTAAATCTAACAAAAAGTCTGTTAATGCGTGTGGAATGCGTAATTTTTCCGTTTGGGACCAATTTCCTTGTCAGCTGTTCCATTCATGCGTCTGTAGTTATTATTGTAAAAATACGGATTTCGGTCATAGCTGGAATTATTTGAAAAGAGTATGTTAAAGTTTGTTGAAAATTTTGAATATATCTATGTTGTATTGCTGTTACATTGTACCAAATAACTATTTTCCTTTGATCTGCACTGTAGAGTACATTGCAGCAATACAAGGTATTAAATATAAACAACTGAAGACCATGTTATCCGCATGTATTTATCTTTATTGATAAATTTTAACAAATTCTAAACAACAGTTATAACAAGATCCAATTAGAAATTCGCATCACACACCAGTTATGTCCTTAATTTTTTACACTACACTATTATTTTAAAAAGCACATAATTATATGGTAAATGTGTCAAAAAGAACTTGAGATCCAAGAAGCCAAGCTGTGTGTGTCAAAAAATAATCCCAGTTATGACTTAAAATTCGTACATCGTTGTTTTCACTCATTCCAAGCTGACTAGTTTATTTAAAAAAAAACAACGTTAATTTTCATTATTAATCCAACAGACAATTAATACAAAAGTAAGTGAGCTCAAAGACATCATAATTACACCTAATCAGCATTCTAAATTACAATCAACAGTCATAAAGATTAATTCTAATTAAAACAAATGTAAGAATGAAGTCCATTAATGCTCTAAAACAATGATTTTTCATGAATTTCGAGAATATATATTTTCTTTAGTATTGGTCATATAATGAATATGTTTATTAAACCTTAATACCACTATATTTATTAATTTTAAAAAAAGTAGGGCGAACAAACCCAGGATGAATGGACTCTTAGGGGGGAACAGACCCAATACCTCTGAGTACAGACAAACCAGTGCATCTAGGAAAGTTTTAAGGCATGGCTAGACCTATATACTGATATATAAAAGTTATATGTAGTCTATGTTCTAGAAAATTAAAAACTTACCTGGATTTGATGTAAAATTGAGAATGGAAATGGGGAATGTGTCAAAGAGACAACAACCTGACCAAAGAGCAGAAAACAGCCGAAGGCCACCATAAGGTCTTCAACACAGCAAGAAAATCCCGCACCTGGAGGCGGGCTAGCCCCTAAACAAAAATGTTTCCTAGTTCAATGAAAATGGACGTCAAACTAAACTCCAAAACATATAAATGAACTAAAATTAAAAATCATACAAGACTAACAGAGGCCAAAAGCTCCTGACTTGGGACATTCGCAAAAATGCGGCAGGGTTAAACATGTTTTGTGAGGTCTCAACCCTCCCCCTATACCTGGATTTGATGTGTATTTTTTCAAGTCTGCAGAAGGTAGCAAAATAAACAAACACTTGAGTTTCATTTGATATGGTCCACTCAGTTACACGGTTTAAATCACCTATAGTTTGCAGATATCTATTGTCCATCTTTTGTCCAATTAGTCAATACAACTCTTACTCACAACATTTATTATATGAGGGGAGCTTCTCAAACCTTTCCCAACTTAGTTTATTTTGGCACCATCTGCAGGAATGGAAAAAAATGAATAGCAAAATCAAGTTAAGTTTTTAATATTCTAAAATTTAAAATGCATTTAAATTTTATATATCTAGGTCCAGCCATGCTCTAAACTTTTCCAGATGCACAGGTTTGTCTGTGTGAAATTTATGGTGTAAATACGGCCATATTTGCTAAAAGATTATGATGAACCTTAAAAGAATCATAAATTACATTAGCAAGATAAATAAAAAAGAAAGTTAAGACTATTTCCAGCTAACATGGCTAATATTGAAAAGTTACTACTTGCTTTTTTTTTGTTTTCCTTTTTAACCGGATTTTCGAAGGAAATATCGGTTATTAAAATGGTGATGTACGGTGGCTGGGCGGATCTCTGGCGGCTACCAAATAGTGTCAGCACAATAACATGAAAACGCTTTAACAAATTTTTTTCAAATTTAAATATGTTGTTTCCTGGGACTTAATGAAGGTCTAGTTCAATTTTCAAGATTTTAGTGTATCTCCTTTGTGAGTTATTGCCATTTTTGTCGAGCCTTCGACTTTAGTCGAAAAAGCGAGACATAGCGATCCTACATTCCGTCGGCGGCGTCCACAAATATTCACTCTGTGGTTAAAGTTTTTGAGATTTTAATAACTTTCTTAAACCATCCTGGATTTCTACCAAACTTGGACAGAAGCTTGTTTATGATCATAAGATAGTATCCAGAAGTAAATTTTGTAAAAATAAAATTCCATTTTTCCAGATTTTACTTGTAAATGGACTTAGTTTTCTGCAGGAAATATTACATTCACTCTGTGGTTAAAGTTTTAAAATTTTAAAAGTTGCTGAAAAACAAAAATAAGTGTAAAATGCATTTTATAATTAAAGTGTAGGGTTGGACATTTTGGTGCCGTATTCTCCATCAATTGTCTATTATGAAATGATTGGATGGATCCAAAGCTATGTACTAATTAATATATTTGATGTGGGATTTGTCAGTAAAAATGGACATGGGAAATTCTCGTTTGTTGTATGGTTAGTTAGCATAACCTCACAGATTTCTTGTTGTAAACAGGATATACGGCTATTCAATGAAATTTACAATACGACCGCACGAAGAAAGACAAACAAGCAATTTTCATCCAAATGTTTGGTTGAAATGTTTCACCCAACAAGGGAAGTGAGGGTTCCAAATCAACCAAAGGCTACGAATGAGTCGGAATGAAGTTGTGAATGACGGTCGACACATGGAGACATATAGGCCACACCCAGCAGGCAGGTTGCAGTCGGGCCTTGAAAAAGTATTCAATATATCAGTTCGCGAAACAGACATTCCGGTCAGATATGGGATTCACATGCAACCCCCCCCGCCAAAAAAAAAAAATTACGCCTGATTTTTATTCATCATATTCATTTAATGCTTAATAATTCTGTTGAAAATATTTTTTTTCTAATAGCAAAAAGTGGACAAGATTATTGTTTTCAATCCAGATACGGCCAGAATTTTTGTTTAAGGCAAAAATCAGGGTCAGAATTTTTTCTCTAAAATATCTCAGACTACCCCCTCAGATCAAATGGTCCGTACCTTAGACTTTAAATCTATATCTATATCTTACTGACTGAGAATCACTATTCAGCAATGTTACAAATGGGCTGGGGCGTGTGGGGTTAAACATGTTTTCGTGGGTAAATAATATTGTTGTGTGGAATTTTTTTCATGAGAGTGTAATAGAGTATTACTTTCTGTTGGGTGGAATTGTGAAATAGAAGTCAATACGTTCTTGCTCAATACTTTGTCGCTTTGAAGGCGTCATGCTTGTCATCCTCAACCTAAGCAATGTGTTACTGTAATTTGAATTTCAAAATGACTCAGTGACGTTTTTTCGACGAACTGGTCAACTCCACCGTAGAGAATCACATGACTTTGACATAATCAATAATATATTACAGTTAATACGAGCGAAAATATCTTTATAAGTAAAGAATTGTCGATAAAAATTAAATACACGGAAATGGCAAAGTTCACGAAGTCTAGTCTGATTAATCATTTTACCAAAAAAAAAAAAAAAAGTGCAAGCAAAGGGGCGACGCCTCACGCCCCCTCTGGATCCGCCACTGCTTGGACAGAAGCTTGTTTATGATCATAAGATAGTATCCAGAAGTAAATTTTGTAAAAAAATAAATCCATTTGTTCCTTATTTTTCTTTTAAATGGACTTAGATTTTCTGCCAGGAAACAACACATTCACTCTGTGGTTAAAGTTTTTAAAATTTTAATAACTTTCTTAAACTATCCTGGGTTTGTACCAAACTTGGACAGAAGCTTGTTTATGATCATAAGATAGTATCCAGAAGTAAATTTTGTAAAAAAATAAATCCATTTTTTCCTTATTTTACTTTTAAATGGACTTAGATTTTCTGCCAGGAAACAACACATTCACTCTGTGGTTAAACTTTTTAAAATTTTAATAACTTTCTTATACTATTTTGGATTTGTACCAAACTTGGGCAGAAGCTTGTTTATGATCAAATGCTAGTATCTAGAAGGAAATTTTGTTTTCTTCCAGTTAAGATTACATTCAGTCTGCAGTTAAAGTTTTTAAACATTTATTAGATACATAAACTATCCTGGATTTTTACCAAACTTGGACAGAAGCTTCTTACAATCAAAAGATAGTATCAAGAGGAATATTTTTATTGATTTACTTCCTCATTTTTGTTGAGCTTACCATTAACAGAAAAAGTAGGCGAGACACTGGGTTCCGTGGAACCCTTACGAATTTTATTAATATCCAAAAGTAGAATTTTTAAATATTTTACTCTTGTTATCATGTAATGATCTGTCTTATCTCAGAATAAAAATTGGAGTGACAGATTTATTTGAAAATTATCTATAATTAATTAGATCTGGGTTATATCTTAGCATATGATAATCATTGGAGTGACAGATTTATTTGAAAATTTTCTGTTTCCTGATAAGATCTGTAGGACTGTATATATAAAGTTTGAAATTTACTAGTAGGCCTGTATAAATGAAGTTTGAAATTAACTGTTCATTATTAGACATTTTGAAGATAATTAAGTCTCCCTAAACCATATATATTCTTACCCCCACCCCCCTCAATTTGAGAATGTGCTTTTATCTTGTAAATGGTTGAGATCCCCACCCCTAAACCATATATTCTTGTATGGGACAATAAAACAAATCAAATGAAATATTGGGGGAGTCCCCAGGTTCACCCCCACCCCCTTCTTTTTGAAAACTTGTAAACTGTCAAGATCCCCACCCTGAAACCATATATATTCTTGTATGGGACAATAAAACTAATCAAATGAAATAAAAGGCCAGTCCCCTGGGGTAACCCCCATGCCCTCCTGTTTGAGAACTTGTAAACAGTCGAGATCCCCACCCCTAAACCATATATATTCTTGTATGGGACAATAAAACAAATCAAATGAAATATAAGGCGAGTCCCCTGGGGTAACCCCCACCCCTTTTTTTGAAAACTTGTAAACAGTCAAGATCCCCACCCCGAAACCATATTTATTCTTGTATGGGACAATAAAACCAATCAAATGAAATATAAGTCGAGTCCTCTGGGGTCACCCCCAGCCCCTCCTGTTTAAGAACTTGTAAACGGTCGAGATCCCCACCCTTAAACCATTGGCGTCACTTATGCATATCACAAACCAATTTGTACTGGACTTTGCCCAATGTCAGGCGACCATGGGAATGACGAATTATTGGAGCTTTGTTTGCGAGACTTCGTAACAGCATCCTGTTACAATTATTTCTTGTTACTGATAAGTTTTATAGATTTTGAAAAGACATTGTAGTAATGATAAATAAAATTTCGGATTTTTTTCTTCTTTTCTTTAATATAGTGTTTGAAGAATTTTGTGGCAAGTTTGTTTGTTATTCTGTAAAAACTAATTTTCTGAATGCTATTTTTTTTTTTTTTTTGATGAAGTGAACTCCATTAAAACTAAGCTTATATTGTCTATTAATAAACATATATTTAGATTTCTGATTTTGGGCCCAGTTTTCAAGTTGGTCCAAATCGGGTCCAAAATTAAACTGTGTTTGATTTCAACATAAATTGAATATATGTAGGGTTCTTTGAAATGCTTAATCTAAACCTGTATTTCTTTTCATTATTAATAAAATAATACCACATTGAGGTCCAAAGGGTCCTAAATTAAACTTTTGTTTAATTTCATCAAAATTGAATTCTTTGGTTCTTTGATGTGCTGATTCTAACAATGTTTGAGTGTTAAATCATATCTAATTTTAGAGAACTTATATATAGTCATCACTGGTTGTTGTTATTATATTATTGATTATAATTTGAAAAATTGCATCATATCTTATTTTAGAGAACTATTTATCCAGTTTGAGTTATTTCCCTTTGCACAGAAAATATTATGGATAAAATTAACCTGTGTTTCATTTCAACATAAATTAAATATATATAGGGTTCTTTCAAATGTTGAATCTAAATCTGTATTTAAATATTAGATTTTTGGGCTCAGTTTTCAAGTTGGTCCAAATCAGGGTCCAAAATTAAAATTTTGTTTGATTCAACAAAAATTGAATTTATGGGGTTCTTTGAAATGCTGAATCTAACCATGTATTGAGAGATTTTGGATTGTGGGCTCCTTTATCAAATTGGTCCACATTGAGGTCCAAAGGGTCCTTAATTAAACTTTTGTCTGATTTCATCAAAAATTGAATTCTTGGGGTTCTTTGATATGCTGATTCTAATATGTACTTAGATTTTGGATATTGGACCATAATAGGTATTTAAATGTCCAATTTCAAATATTTCAGTTATTTGACCACATTCATTTTGTGTCACAAACCTATGTGTCAAATATTCAATCACAATCCAAATTCAGAGGTGTTTAAGCTTAAATGTAGTGTCCATACTTGCTCAACTGTTCAGGGTTCGACCTCTGCAGGAAAGTCCGGTTTGCTGTCCAGGGACCGCGCTGTGCGTCGCCAATGTCGCAATTTGCGATTTTTTATTTCATCTGGCGACAAAATACGGCTGCTGGCGATATTTCTGGCGCCAACATTTTCCTATGTAAAAATTTTCATTTCTTGACAATATCGATCTTCATGTTAATTGGTAAAAGTTAAAAAAATTAATTGTACAAAATTTTAACTGGCGACAAGTTTATGACTTTGTTTACAACCCCAAGCTAACCAACTGTTACAACAGGTGTCATAATCTGTTGTTACAGGTAATCCATTTATCGGATGGGTCATTAATGATCATCAACATTAATTAATTCAAATAGAATTGGTCAATCTGCATTTGTCTATTTCATTTGAAGAAATGTTCATCGACAACACAATTTTCAATGTTTACTGTAGTTAAATGAAGAAAACATAATTGACAGGAAGTTGAAAACCATAATCAAATTGTTAAAAACATTGTTTTACTTGTTTTCCAGTACAAATAATAGCAAATTCAAACGAAATTTGTCTTTGACTGCCCTCAGTTATGATACTGAAAATAACAAAACGACCGCCATTATTGGTCATGTTTACTTCTTCTACGTACTGTGTATAATCCTCCAAGGGGCCTCGGTGGCCGAGTGGTCTAAGTAGTTACTACTGTAATCACTAGCCAGTCAACACTGAGGTTGTGAGTTCGAACCCGCTAGTGCGGGTGCACTCGACTCAATCTTAATTGACTAGGATTGTCAGTTTTCCTATCGAAGGTCGGTGGTTTTCTCCGGGCACTCCGGCTTCCTCCACCAATAAAAACTGGCCGCCACGAAATAGCCCAAAAGCGGTGCTTAAAAGTGGCGTTAAAACACCAAAAATAAAAATAAATAAATAAATAATCCTCCAAAGAGGGAGCACACCCGAATAAATTAGATAACTCACTTTTACTTTTTCCTAGCATTGAGATACCTACTTAAGACATGTCTTAGATATGGCTACATACTTCTGGCTTTAGAATTTATATGTTTGGGTCTTTTGAGTTATGGGAAGAGTTAAAGAGGGTTTAGTAGCAGGATGGGTAGGGTTGGTAGGGTGCCTTGGTTTACAATTATTTCTTGTTACTGATAAGTTTTATAGATTTTGAAAAGACATTGTAGTAATGATAAATAAAATTTGGATTTTTTCTTCTTTTCTTTAATATAGTGTTTGAAGAATTTTGTGGCAAGTTTGTTTGTTATTCTGTAAAACTAATTTTCTGAATGCTATTTTTTTTTTTTTTTGATGAAGTGAACTCCATTAAAAACTAAGCTTATATTGTCTATTAATAAACATATATTTAGATTTCTGATTTTGGGCCCAGTTTTCAAGTTGGTCCAAATCGGGGTCCAAAATTAAACTGTGTTTGATTTCAACATAAATTGAATATATGTAGGGTTCTTTGAAATGCTTAATCTAAACCTGTATTTCTTTTCATTATTAATAAAATAATACCACATTGAGGTCCAAAGGGTCCTAAATTAAACTTTTGTTTAATTTCATCAAAATTGAATTCTTTGGTTCTTTGATGTGCTGATTCTAACAATGTTTGAGTGTTAAATCATATCTAATTTTAGAGAACTTATATATAGTCATCACTGGTTGTTGTTATTATATTATTGATTATAATTTGAAAATTGCATCATATCTTATTTTAGAGAACTATTTATCCAGTTTGAGTTATTTCCTTTGCACAGAAAATATTATGGATAAAATTAACCTGTGTTTCATTTCAACATAAATTAAATATATATAGGGTTCTTTCAAATGTTGAATCTAAATCTGTATTTAAATATTAGATTTTGGGCTCAGTTTTCAAGTTGGTCCAAATCAGGGTCCAAAATTAAAATTTTGTTTGATTCAACAAAATTGAATTTATGGGGTTCTTTGAAATGCTGAATCTAACCATGTATTGAGAGATTTTGGATTGTGGGCTCCTTTATCAAATTGGTCCACATTGAGGTCCAAAGGGTCCTAAATTAAACTTTGTCTGATTTCATCAAAATTGAATTCTTGGGGTTCTTTGATATGCTGATTCTAATATGTACTTAGATTTTGGATATTGGACCATAATAGGTATTTAAATGTCCAATTTCAAATATTTCAGTTATTTGACCACATTCATTTTGTGTCACAAACCTATGCTGTGTCAAATATTCAATCACAATCCAAATTCAGAGGTGTTTTAAGCTTAAATGTAGTGTCCATACTTGCTCAACTGTTCAGGGTTCGACCTCTGCAGGAAAGTCCGGTTTGCTGTCCAGGGACCGCGCTGTGCGTCGCCAATGTCGCAATTTGCGATTTTTTATTTCATCTGGCGACAAAATACGGCTGCTGGCGATATTTCTGGCGCCAACATTTTCCTATGTAAAATTTTCATTTCTTGACAATATCGATCTTCATGTTAATTGGTAAAAGTTAAAAAAATTAATTGTACAAAATTTTAACTGGCGACAAGTTTATGACTTTGTTTACAACCCTGTTAACCAACTGTTACAACAGGTGTCATAATCTGTTGTTACAGGTAATCCATTTATCGGATGGGTCATTAATGATCATCAACATTAATTAATTCAAATAGAATTGGTCAATCTGCATTTGTCTATTTCATTTGAAGAAATGTTCATACGACAACACAATTTTCAATGTTTACCGTAGTTAAATGAAGAAAACATAATTGACAGGAAGTTGAAAACCATAATCAAATTGTTAAAAAACATTGTTTTACTTGTTTTCCGTACAAATAATAGCAAATTCAAACGAAATTTGTCTTTGACTGCCCTCAGTTATGATACGAAAATAACAAAAACGACCGCCATTATTGGTCATGTTTACTTCTTCTACGTACTGTGTATAATCCTCCAAGGGGCCTCGGTGGCCGAGTGGTCTAAGTAGTTACTACTGTAATCACTAGCCAGTCAACACTGAGGTTGTGAGTTCGAACCCCGCTCGTGCGGGTGCACTCGACTCCAATCTTAATTGACTAGGATTGTCAGTTTTCCTATCGAAGGTCGGTGGTTTTCTCCGGGCACCGGCTTCCTCCACCAATAAAACTGGCCGCCACGAATAGCCCAAAAGCGGTGCTTAAAAGTGGCGTTAAAACACCAAAAATAAAAATAAATAAATAAATAATCCTCCAAAGAGGGAGCACACCCGAATAAATTAGATAACTCACTTTTACTTTTTCCTAGCATTGAGATACCTACTTAAGACATGTCTTAGATATGGCTACATACTTCTGGCTTTAGAATTTATATGTTTGGGTCTTTTGAGTTATGGGAAGAGTTAAAGAGGGTTTAGTAGCAGGATGGGTAGGGTTGGTAGGGTGCCTTGGTCATCTTTTTCTGTATTCTTTATTTCTAATACAATTTTTCACTATTCTAAACACCTCTTATTCTGTTTTCTTCATACAATTACCCATTTTTTCTATTTTTTATTTCTTAGTTTAAAAATTCTCTATTCTGTAGCATTTACAGACCATAAGCTAATGTATATTCTTCAACATACTGACAAAGAAAATAAAGTACACATGTCAGTTTTGTTGTATGTATAGAAACCCTATGCAATAACTTACTTAGTGTAACATGTTAAATGATGTAAAGTGCAGGCTGAGTGCATAAGAAATTTAAATTGAACATAGTTTAAATTTTGATAGAAGAATTAAAGACTCTAGCTGGCTCTAAAGTTTGCTCCAAGTTTTCAAAACTGGCGACGAAATATAGGAGCTGGCTATTTTTCTGGCTCCAACTTTTTGGGAGCCAGAGCAGCCCCTGCTGTCACTCTGACAGCCTCTTGTTTTGATTGTGTATTACATGCACGACTTATTTGAATAAATATGATAACAGCTGAATGCTGCCACCTGTATAATGGACACATTTTTAATCACCTTTAAACTAATTACTGACATCACAGCATATGCACTGTTGACACCATTTTTATCACCTTTAAACAAATTACTAGCACATATATTGTTGACACCTTTTCAATCACCTATAAAACTAAGTGAGAACATGATAATAATAAGCCTGTTCATATTACCAACTTTTAGCTCTAAAAGTATATAGTTTTTCAAAAAGCATATTAAAGTTGTAAAATCAAGCTTACAATCTGTGTTATTTATGGAACAAAGATTGTTTTATTTTTTCTATGAACAACAAATTCATCGGAAAATATCTAATTTTTCCTGAAATTACACCGATTGTAAGCATGATTTTACTTCTTTTAGTCACCTACAGTTTTCCAACCAAATCCTTGAAATTCTAAAGTGAATTTGTACAGTCAAGGATATAACTCTAAAGGGTTATTAGAGAAAAATAACATACAATTGTTATTGTGGACTAAAAAATCAAACATATGTATGTTACATGTTTCAAAGGGACAATATACATCATTAGTTTTGTTAAAATGTATACAAGTTTTATTGATATTACTGTTGTCTTTATGTATACTTAACTATAGAAAGATATAGCAGTTCATATTTTTCCAATCATGCATAGTACACCTATGTTATTACAGAAAAAATATGCCTGTAATAACTAAAGGGTGTTATTACAGCTTCTCTTTATCACTCCAAAGCATTTGCTCAGACATACATCATGTTTAATTACAACATATTTTAATTCATTGTAAGAAATAATGATCAAAGGATGTAATGAGGTTCTGCGCAAGTTGCCCAGTAATTCCCAAGTGCCTCATATAATAAGTTACATGCCTTTAATAACTAAGCCTTGTTATTACAGCTAAGATTATCACTTAAAAGCCTCGTCCCATTGATTTACCATGGTTAATGATAAATGTATTAATTTAATTTAAAAATTAGTTATCAAGGCTATGCATTTAGTTTCTGCGCAAAGTTTCAAGAGTTCCTTAGAGTCCACTAAAAATTAAAATGTTGATGATTTATTTTACAAATAACAAACATATGTTGTTACAGATTTAGAAAATTTAAGGATTAAAGAGTAGACAACTCATAAAAATATCTGTAATATCACATGTAATATATTTTCTGTAATAACCCTATAGAGTTATATCCCTGACTGTTGTAAGAATTGATATGCTATGCCATATAACTGAATCTCAATGACACTAAAATAACTATGTGTACTGTGTAAATCACAAAACCATAAAGTGCTCTTTCTTCTTTGCTTCATTTCTCAAATTTACAGTGAGAACTTCCAACAAGGAATGAAAGCTCACACCTGACTACAGGGCCTAATCTAGGATTTTTGAGAGGGAGAAGTGACTTCTCCTTCCATGAGAGAGAAGGGAGAAGTGAGATTCCATTACCGTTTCGGTTGCATAGTGTTTTCGTGCTTATCACTAAGGAAATTGTTATAGATGCAATAAAAAATATACTTTAAGTTTTTTCATGTTATTGTACAAAATGTATATATAGAAAGTTCTTAATAAAAAGGTTTAGACAATATAGTTGTTATTTATTTATTGAAACCATTTGTACTGTCAACTTGAATTTAAGTCTAAATAAAATTTGTTGCTTGGGACATGAGGGAGTAGCCTAGTAATATTATGATGCATTAAATTCATGTGCATCTGCCTCAATTTATTTTTAAAAGTCCAGAAAAATAGGACTCGCAGTTTACCTGATGAATTTCACATGACTGGGAATTGAATTTATATCACCACTTGTCATTATTTTGTAAAACCTTATTGAATGTCCAGGACATCATGTTAGTTGTAAATTGAGATTCTCGTTAAAGATTGTAATCCTATAAATGAAGATATCTCTCAATCGCATATTAATTAACCGATAAAGAGCTAATTTCTATCATTTTTTAAAGATATCTTCCATATCAACGAAATGGTCGTCGAAAAAAATCCACTGCTGATCACAAGCTGGTCGAGTGTCGTACGTTTGCAATCACATTATCCATCAGCTGTCTTTCTACCTTTTATATTTCAATTTTGATTCAATGAATATAATAAATCTACCGTTAATTCCCACCCTTAACCAATCGAATAGTACAATTGATCGACTCTTAATAAATTAAAGTAAAACAAATCAGCTGAGTGATTACGCAACATCCTCAGACGAAAATCATCGTAAAATAATAACTTATACAGACAGTCAGTTTTCCGTTTGAATAGTTTGAATCTTATATCCGAGGATGTTCAAAGTCGCCGTTTTATTTATTTAATTTGATCATCGACAGTATTAGTCCTGGGTCGTTTCGAAAATCTCGATTTTCCTTGTTAGTCGCCATTTTTTTTCCACCTGTGCGACTTGTAAATCACAAGTTGTATCCCTTTTACCGATTTTGATAGCGATTTGACTTCGCTATGAAGTCAGTCGACCGGCGAGATTTAGCGATTTTCAAAATTCTTTGGCGACTTAAATCGTCATTTCGCCAGCAAGATTATGGCCTGGACTATGTTCAAAACAGACATTAACACATTTTTAAACTACAGTGGTGTATTGTCAGGTTGTGTAAAATGTTGTACAATTCTAAAAAAACAAGGGAGATATGACTTGTTGAATTATACTTTACAATATAATGATTTGTATAATATTTCTTTTCACAGGTCAAGTATAAACAGAAATTATGTAACAAAGAAAGAAAAGATTGATATTCACAGTCTGCCCAAGGCTCCAAAAAGACCAATGACATCTTATTTGGAATTCTATAAAAATCATTATAATGAAATTGTAGAAAATAATAATCTTCAAACAGGTATGCATTTACAGTAAACAATGTTTATATGCCTCTTTATTCCACAATGTATAGTTATATCCATGTACATTCATTTTTGAATAAAACAACTATTCATATTATTAAGAACATAATTCATTTAGCTTGATACAAATCATTTTCCGTATAACTGATCTTATTGTGAATACGTTAACAAATCGTTTTTGATCCCAAACAATTATGACCACCATTTATTAGTATCTACAGCACAAACAGTAGAAAACCTAAAAGCTTTTTATGCCCCCACTGTAGCGGAGGGGGCATTAAGTTTTACCCTTGTCCGTCTGTACGTACGTCCGTCCGTACGTCCGTACGTCCCAAAATTGGTTTCCGTTCTCTAACTTGAGTTTGCCTCAACCAAATGGTATGAAACTTATACACAATGCTTATTATCACAAAACACAGATCAAGTTTGAATTTTGGTGGCATCACTTTAACCGTTCTAAGAGTTATGCCCCTTTATTAATGGAAATATTGCAAAATTTTTAGTTTCTGTTCTCTAACTTAAGTTTGCCTCAACCAAATGTTATGAAACTTACACACAATGCTTATTACCACAAAACACAGATCATGTTTGAATTTTGGTGGAGTCACTTTAACCGTTCTAGAGTTATGCCCCTTTATAAATGGAAAAATTGCAAAATTTTTAGTTCGTTCTCTAACTTAAGTTTGCCTCAACCAAATGTTATGAAACTTATACACAATGCTTTTTTCACAAAACACAGATCAAGTTTGAATTTTTGTGGCGTCACCTTTAACCGTTGTAGAGTTATGCCCTTTGGAAATGGAAAAATTGCAAAATTTTTTTTTTTTTCTAAATATCAAGTAATTTTAAAATTGGAGTTATCTTCCTTTGTCCATGATTATAGTTGAATCAACTACAATCAATGCTTTATACAGTGCAAAGGATTAATTTTGACTTCCACTGATATAACACAGATCAAGTTGAATTTGGGTAGTGTCACTTTAACCATTATTGAGTTATGCCCCTTTATAAATCGAAAAATTGCAAAATTTTTAGCTTCCATTCTGTAACTTTAGTTTGCCCCAACCAAACATTATGAAATCTATACACAATATTCATTTCCACAGAACTAAGATCAAGTACAAATTTTTTGTTTCCATTTTCTAACTTTAGTTTGCCTCAACCAAATGTTATGAAACTTATACACAATGCTTATTACTACATAATACAGATTAAGTACAAAATTTGGTGGTGACACTTTTACCATTCTTTGTGGCGACACTTTTACCATTCTTGAGTTATGTCCCTTTATAAACAAAAAAATTGCTGAATTTTTCAGTTTGTCTCAACCAAATGTTATAAAACTTATACACAACCGTTCTAGAGTTATGCGTGTTTACAAATAGAAAAATTGCTGAATTTTTAATTTCTGTTCTCTACTTAAGTTAGCCTCAACCAAATGTTATGAGACTTACACACAATGCTTATTACTAAAAAACTCAGATCAAGTTCAAATTTGGGTAGCGTGACTTTAACTGTTCTTCAGTTATGTCCCTTTATAACTATATGATATGCAAGCAGGGGCATCATCTGTGTCCACATGTGGACACTATCCACATTTATTTTTGGTGGAAGAAGACTTCAAGTCTTCTGAAGGCCTATGGTGCCGACTTTAAAATCATTGAACCACCTCCGTATGCCGCATCCGTTTCTGTGTATTACAATTTCATAACAACTTCCGATTCTTGACACCGATTTTTACACATGATTAAGCATCTGAATCATTTAATTTGTAAATTAGGATTGAAAAACAATCACTATCGTTAATATTTACCCTTTTATTTATGTAATTTATTAGATTTCATCTCATCTACATGAACGTTATTTGTTTACTTGTAACCGGATGTTTTTAATGTAGATATTTGTAGTACCCATGCGTGAATTTGGTATCGGGACAACTCGCCCTGTTTACATGTTCGCCCTTGGTCTGTTCGTCCTGAGTTCTTTCGCCCGTATAGTACGTTCACCCTGTGTTCATTCTCTTCACTCTGATCTTACACAACGTTTTATAATACGTCCTTGCATTTATTAAAAAATATTGATATTAAGGGTATCGTTAAAAAAGCTCTAAAACACGATTTAGTGAAAATCATCTGTTCCTTATTTTGTTCCCAAGGTAAGACAATAGGTTCAGCCAATCAAATTCTGTGTTTCTCATGATCAAATTAATAAGCCAATCAAAAACGTTTTCTCTGAAGATTATTCTAACATGCTAGATTTTGAACTTGTGTTGTTTTCATCTAGTACTTTAAAAAAATACTTTTAAATAATACAAGTGAAAACATCTCCGTTTCTACTTGGTGTTCCTAATTGGAAGGAAATACGAAGAAGAAGAAGTTGTAAAATCGTGAACATGGCATGTGAATTTTCATCTGCAAGGAGGTTCTTACACAGCTTAAGGATAAAAGCATGACTGATTGACCAAATTCAATGATGCAGTACTACCATAAAGATAATAAATAGTATTTTTTTCACTAATTTATTGACATTATACTTTTTGTAACATATGTTATTTTTGTATTCAATTAAATCATTTAAAGCACAATGTACTATTCTTTTTTCACAAAGACAAACAAACAGGTTGGGACCCCCACCCCCACCCCACCCATTATGAGTGGTGTCCCTTAAATGAGGACTGTCCCTAAAAAAGGGTCATTTTACTGTTGAAAAAAAGAAAGAAAATTTTAAGATTTTTAACTCAAAAGTGGGAAAATTCATTATATTTGGAACAACTTTTCTAAATGAGGGTCAAATTAATAAAGAAGATATAAGTTTAGAAACATCACAAAATTCTTTTGACATGTTTTGACACTTTAATACTTGATAGATGCATAGTTCTTGGGGAAAAGTTTCATCAAATAATATGAATATAGAGGTGCTCATTTTTTACAGTGGGTTGTAATGTTCTTCTAATGAGGGTGACACATCTTTGCATAATTCAAAATTGGAAATTTCAACAAGCATCTAATATTCTTACACAAGAAAATAAACCCTGGTCTGCTAGCTACATGTTCATCTTTTCTACTGATTTAAAACTTAAATCATGCAAACGGACTTAAGAAAAAGGCATGTAAGCTCATCATAAAAATATGACACTTTTTCAAGACAATCCAGATCGTGCAAAATACTTCGCTAAAAATTGTAACCTTTAAAATTGTTGTCGCACACTAAAAACCCCCATGGGAAATTTCAAAAGTTGGCAGGTATGTAACAAGTCTACTAGACCGTTGGTTTTACCGTTTGAATGGTTTTACACTAGTACTTTTGGGGCCCTTTATAGCTTGTTGTTCGGTGTGAGCCAAGGCTCCGTGTTGAAGGCCGTACATTGACCTATAATGGTTTACTTTTATAAATTGTTTTTTGGATGGAGAGTTGTCTCATTGGCACTCACACCACATCTTCCTATATCTATTTACTATTTTTATACCCCATTTATGGGCATTATGTTTACTGGTCTGTCCGTCCGTCCTGCTTCAGGTTAAAGTTTATGGTCGTGGTAGTTTTTAATGAAGTTGAAATCCAATCAATTTGAAACTTAGTACACATGTGTTCCTTATGATATGATCTTTCTAATTTTACTGCCAAATTAAAGATTTTACCTAATTTTCACGGTCCACTGAACATAGAAAATGATTGTATAGATTGGAAATCCATGTACTTATGACACATTCTTGTTTGAAGAAAAAAAATACTTCATAGCGATAATGGAACAAAGCAAGCTGGGTTAGTGGGGCTGCTTTTATGGTAATTCAAGTTACCTTTTAATTTATTCACCTTCTTCCACCTCAGAGCTATCAGCTCTTTGATTTATTAATTTTGGCAGTGATGCTCCAATTTCAGAGTTACTTCATATCAAGGCTTCCAAAACGGTCATATATTCCAGTCTTGACTGAAACTTTCATAAAAAGTCCGGCTGCTCTCAGCCTCAAACAGTCAAATAGAATTGGTTTGCCACTTTTTGTTATTCAAGGCATTTTCATAAAATGGTCAATTCAATTTTTACCAACTATCGATCAATAAAAATGTCCGTTTGGGCATTTTAGTTTATAATTGTGGCAGTCTATTTCACAAAGATATTTCGGTCATAATTGGGTGTAATAAAACAGATGCAGCATATTTCAGATACTTTGAAGTGTCTCAGTTAGTCATCCTCTGGGTACATAAATGTATGGCTTGGTCTTTAGCTTGTGTACATCAATAAAAAGTAGAAAAAACACGTTTTCTTTTATTTAAATAACAACAAGCTGTCAAACAATTATCCCTTCAATCAGTTATATTGAAGCCATAAATCATTCACTGATTACAGGTTTGTTAACTTTGATGAGGTGTCCTTAGCTTGTCTTTATCAATAGAATACATGATGCATACATTGTAACAATGTACATTTGTACATAAAGGTGATTAGGTAAACGAGGTCAAACATGTAAGCGTGTACTGAACAACATCCTATTTAATTACGCTTTATAGATATTATTTTAAATGAGCATTCAGTTTAAAAAAGTATCCTGATATTTAAAAGTTATTCTTCAAATAAGGATATTTATAAGTATGATATATATTATTTTATTTAACACTGTGCATCGTGTTAAATACTGGGGTACTCTAAAGGGGAAAATTTATAGAAATATATAGGAAAAACACCGAGAATAGCTTCGCTTAGGTATACCAAGCTGAGTTGTCCAATAAATAAGGGGGGGCGTTCTCTATTCTTGTTTTCATATTTAAAACTGTTTTTATAATTGAAATCATAAAGAAGAATATCCAATCATGACAATCTCCGACTGTTATAAAGACTTTGTCTCAAATTGAACTTTACAAATCTGCCATCATGGGCAAACGTAAACGTGACGATTCCGATCAAAATTCGAAATCTGCTAAAAATGCTAGAAGCTTTAGTCATAAATGGTTACAACTGTTTTTATGGTTAAGATTTGACAGTATGCTAAATGCCATGTTTTGTGACATTTGTCAAAAACATAAACCTAAAAATAACTTTGTAAAGCCTGGTTCGACAAATTTTCGAAAGTCAGCCGTTGTAGAGCATGCTAAAAGCAATGACCACATTCGAGCTCTTAAATTAGAGACAGCTTCCAAAAGTAATCCAATTGTATCAGTATTTGAGAAAGTTCATGAAAAGACTGACAACGCAATGTGCACCTTGTTCTGCAATGCTTACTTTATTGCTAAAGAAAACTTACCAATGGACAATGCTCCGAATTTATTCAGACAATTTCCAATATTATAGACAAAGAGGTGATGTCCGACGTAAAGTAAAGTTCTGCCGTGGGAATTATGATCGACGAGTCAACTGATCTGGCTACGCAAAAACATTTAATTTTGTACTTATCATACCTCAAAGCTGGTGAACTGAAAATTAGTTTTACAAAACTTTTGAACTTGTCTTCTGGTACCGCCTTGTCAATTACTGCACATATAATTGCCTATTTAAAGTGTAGACTTGTCTAAAATATTCGGCATGGGGTCTGACGGTGCGTCAGTTATGATAGGAAAGCATGGAGGTGTATCTCAGCTTTTAAAAGACACTTCTCTACACTTAGTAGAGGTTCATTGCGTAGCTCACCGCCTAGCATTAGCCTGTGTCGACACGGCAAAAGTGATTCCGGACATTAATTTTTTAGAATGCATTGTTAGCACTGTCTATTCGTATTACAAACGTTCACCCACAAACCTTGCCGAACTACAATCATGGCAACTAATAATAGATGATCCATTGTTAAATCCGCTTGACATTCATAAAGTCCGCTGGCTTTCTATGGGAAACGCTTTAGACAATCTCCGCCGTTCTGTTGTTTCCATTGTAAACATGTTAGGCGACCAGAGTGACACCGACATCGTGGCTAATTCTCTTCACACCAGTATACAAGTTCTTTTTCATGCTCTACTTTTTATCCGACCAGTTTGGTAAAATTAATCAGCTCAGCAAATCACTTGTCTGATGCCACCGTGAAACAATTAGTTGACTCTTTTCTCATGGCAATACAGGCCGAGTACTTAACCGAGCTTCCTTCATTTGGACCATTATGTGCCAAATTTTTTAAATCAACAGACCAATCTGACAGCTTCAACACTATCACCTTTAAACGTAACCACCGTGACATTCATCTCAAGACAAGAGTGGTGCAATGTGCCCAATTGATACATGATAACATTCGTGACCGATTTCCAGACAACAAAATTTTGAAGCATTCTCTTTATTTGAACCGTCAAACTTTCCTAGTAGTGTTGCCGATCTTCCTCGCTACGGTGAACAACAGTTAGAGTGTCTCGGATACCATTATAGTATAGTCAACCAAGAAGAACTACAAATAGAATGGGGCATACTTAAGTATTTGATCTTCAACAACTACAACAGACTTTCGTTTGCCGATCTGTTGACTGCAATTATTTCAAGAAAAGACCAGTTCCCAAATGCAATTTCGCTAATGGAAATTTCACGTGTTTTGCCAGTTTCTAGTGTTGAATGTGAAAGGGGTTTTTCAAGGCAGAACATTATCAAGACAAAACTAAGGTGTAGTCTAGGTATTGACGCTTTAGATCAACTTATGAGGATAAGCTAAGTAGGTGTAGATGTTAAAGACTTCGACCCTGTTCCTGCTTTCCGCAAATGGCAATCCGTTCATAACCGCCATGTTTATCAGAACAATGCATTTAGCAAGCTCATGAATGTAAAATCTTAAATTAGACTAATTGAACTCTAATCTTGTGCTGTGATCTGTGCTTCTTTTCAATGTGCTCATTGTAATATTTATTGCTTGTGTTTGTCAACATTGTGCTCTTCTGATATTTTATTGTTGTTATATGCTTACATAAATTATCATGTTATTATTCATTAAATTATTTATCAACTGAGTATGTTTTTATTTATTCCTTATTTTCTAAATCAGGTTGGGAAATTGTACAAAGAAAAATGTTATCACTGTTCAGTAGATTTAACACGGTTTAAAACAATATCCTTCATTGGGCCTCCTCAGTGTTATCTATAAATACTGCATCAGTTGTAAAAGTCACGTGGTCAGGTAATCAATACACAAAAAGAAAAGTATCACGTGTATTGATGATCAAGTTATACTGCAATTAAAGCCAACATCAACAGTTTCAAATAAGATGGCCTTAATAATTTACAAAGTGTTAAGTACTCACAGAGAGAAGATAGATTATATAAACAGAAACAAAACATGAGAACAGTCTGGTACTGAAGCTGATTGATGCAATGATGGTTACTGTATTACAATACACAGAAAAATGACACAATACCGAGGATAATATTTTAAATAATTTTATTGTATATAACACTACTAATTATATAGACACATATATCAATTTATGCATCCTCTCAGTTACATTTAAGTGTCCAGCTGATCATTGACCGTCAGAAATATTTCTTTGAAAAATGTCTGGCTGTCGTAAGGAAATTTTGGAAGCCTTGCTTCATATATTGTTATCCAGACATCTAATGGGACTGCTAGTTCAGAACTTTGGATATTATTGAACCAGCACAAAGATTTTGATTATATAACATTGGAGGAAGGCTGCTTATTTTTACTTTAAAGTGGCATTAGCTAAGATTTACAAAAAATTGAAAAGCAATTCTTTTGGTTTCAAGTTTTAACAAAAGCGGAATTTTGAAATAATATTTTGTTATAAGCAGTCAGTTTAGCCCAAATTTTTTTAAATAAGTTCAAAAACATTGCTGATGTATAGTTGACTTGCAAGTCAATAATTTAACCTCATTGAATCTGTATTCATGTGACCTTCAATTTAACTCCTTAGCTAGAGATGGTTCACGCATGTACTAGGCGTGTTCAGCTATTAAAAGGAAAAGAATGTCAACATTGAAAATGAAACAAGGGTGAACCATTTGGTTGACTGATTCAATCCACATAAAATCGTTCTTATACAGGTAAAAATGATATTTAACATATTTTTTAACCTATAATATGAATTCAAACAGACCTAGAAAAATCCAGTTGCATGTAGTCACTATCTATTTATATTTATATTTATGATTATACTGGGTTATATGAACGTCTGCAGTCTTCGGAGGTCATCTCCATGGTTAATTAGATGGAATCTAGACTAAAATACACATGAAATGCTGATGTAGTCCATGTATTGTTAATTGTTTAATTAAGACTTTTTGTAATTTGGATATACCTTTTAATATGCTATGAATTGAATATGAGAATTTGCATCAAATCTGAACATGAATTTAACTTTCATTAGAAAAATATGAAATAAAATAAAATAGTGAAGACATCTTAAAATAAGGGTTTTAACAGTTGAGTAATCCTAAACAGAAATTGTGGAAGTTTTAGAATTGAGCTTTTTTAATCAGTGCTCGATTCTGATTAGGTATGTTGCCTTGGTAATTCAATATTGTTTGTTTCTATAAACACATCAGCCACATTTTATATCGGTAGAATTTCAAACCAGATCTTTATATACTTTATGAATATATATCCCATGATTATTGTCAGGTAATGATTCATGTATGATTTTTCCAATTTGTAAGTATTGGACAATTACAAAATGAATTTACTAACAGCAATAGATTCAGATTGAGAAAATAGCTCTCAAGGAATAGTTAAACAAAACACAATTGATACAACTAAAGTAATTTTTACCCATTTTTATTTTCAAGACAAAAAGAAAGCATCAAAAGCTGTACAGATATGTAGTGGTATGTGGGAATCTTTAGACGATGTTACGAGAAAGGTAAAGTAGAATTTCTGCCTGTATTTTATCCTATGAACAAACAGTATTTGTTTCTCAATAAGGTGTGATTATGACAAATAACTTAAGTCTTGATATTTTTAATTCAATTTTCTCATTTAAAATGACAATAGCATCTGAATGCATTTTCTTATTTTCAAGATTTTGAAGCCTCACTGCCTAAGTAGTGCATTATTAAATTTAGAGTAAATGTATCTTTCAAATGTTGTTAAGTTGTTGGTCAATTGATTGTTGTGAGCGTTAAAAAATATAAAGAGATATCCACATACATGTACATCCAGTAGCATTTCATCAATGTCTCCCCTGTCGTCAGCATTTATGTGCAGTCTGTGGTTTAAGTTTTTTCAGACTTCAATAACTTTGTCAAACCTTCCACGTTAATTTATATAAAAAGAGTTGGACAAAAGGTTCTTCATGATTAAGAAATAGCATTTGAAGAAAATGTTGGATTATTAATTTTTATGCCCCCGCCATAGCAGTGGGGGCATTAAGTTTTACCCTTGTCTGTCCGTACATACGTACAGTGAGGGCATTAAGTTTTACCCTTGTCCGTCTGTACGTACATACGGTGGGGGCATTAAGTTTTACCCTTGTCCGTCCAAACGTACTCCCCAAAATTGGTTTCTGTTCTCTAACTTGAGTTTGCCTCAACCAAATGTTATGAAACTTATACACAATGCTTTTTACCACAAAACACAGATCAAGTTTGAATTTTGGTGGTGTCACTTTATCCGTTCTAGAGTTTAGCCCTTTATAATGGAAAAATTGCAAAATTTTTAGTTTCAGTTCTCTAACTTTAAGTTTGCCTCAACCAAATGTTATGAAACTTATACACAATGCTTATTACCACAAAACACAGATCAAGTTTGAATATTGATGGCGTCACTTTAACCGTTCTAGAGTTATGCCCCTTTATAAATGGAAAAATTGCAAAATTTTTAGTTTCCGTTCTCTTACTTAAGTTTGCCTCAACCAAATGTTATGAAACTTATACACAATGCTTATTACCACAAAACACAGATCAAGTTTGAATTTTTGTGGCGTCACTTTAACCATTCTAGAGTTATGCCCCTTTATAAATGGAAAAATTGCAAAATTTTTATTTTCTTCTAAATATCAAGTAATTTTTAAAATTGAAGTTATCTTCCTTTGTCCATGATTATAGTTGAATCAACTACAATCAATGCTTTATACAATGCAATGTTTAATTTTGACTTCCACTGATAAAACACAGATCAAGTTGAATATGGGTAGTGTCACTTTAACCATTATTGAGTTCTGCCTCTTTATAAATCGAAAGATTGCAAAATTTTTAGTTTCCATTCTGTTACTTAAGTTTGCCCCAACCTAGGCCTAAAATAAAATTTCATTTGTTTGGCATTGCTGCCCGACCCACTGAAAAACTTGCCGCCCAAATAATTTTATGTGCGTTTCAAAAATTTTATTTTTTTTTATTTAAAACAAATCGAAATTGTGTCGGAATTTGATCGTATCCGCCGAGTTTGTTCCTGGCTTTACTTATTTCAAATCACGATCTTAAAAGCACTTGCCTTACACTGTATTTGGAGCAAACATTTAAATGACATGGAATAGAAAAAGTCTGCTAAAAGTAATGTCAGAGAGGCCGGCAGGTGGAAGCATCACCCTATGCTGCAATGCATTGGTTAATGGAGATAGATTTTATCAAAAATCTAATTTTCAGCTATTCTTTGAAAGAAACGTTTTGAGAGACCTTGTAGAGGACTCAAATTTTATCTTTTGTAAAGCAGAAACAGTTGATGTCTGCTTGACTTTGTCGCTTCATGAGATGGAAGCTTTTCACCGTGACATCATAGAACAAATATGCGTGGCTCTTACATTTGTTGAATTTATTAAATATTTGAAATTTATCATTGACAAATTTTCCCTTGAACCAGAGAACAAAGTATCTACTATAGTCAGAACCACAATGATGCATTCAAGATAATTATGGCTGAAATCACCAAAGCTAAAAGACCAAAAAGGTCCCAGATTTACAGGTTTATAGTAGTTTTGTACCAGTAGATGCTAGCCTGGTACAAAACATACATATTTTAAAGACTAGCATCTTGTGTCAATTGAAGTACTTCCCCCTTTTCTTGCCTTTCTTCATAACATGAATAAGATAATTCTTAAAACATAAAAGATACTGACAGAAACATATTTATAAAGTATCTAGATTACTAGTGATGAATAAAATCCCCACTTTTCTGCAATTCTAAGGGCTCATTAATTTATCTGTATTCATGTAATGCGTGTCCAGATTTCTGTTAATCAAACAAGCATTACAACCCATAATTTATCTGCAAAAATTGTCTGTCCTGCTGCAAATCCATTTTGAATTTATCATATGTTTTAAACCTAGTCCCGAAAAATATTGCACTTGGATAATATTAGTATAAACACCATGTCTATTTGTGCCAACCTTCCAAATTTTTAATATTTTGCTATCCTAATTTGGTACAGATCCTTTATCCTCAAAACTTATAAGGGACAGTAGGCATGTTTGTATGGTAGTTTGTCACACCTTACATGTATGATTACTAGCCTCTAGGTGTTGGTTTGCGCCCTAGTTGGGCAGTTGCAAAATTAAGGTTTGATTTTCATGTCATATGTGATAAGGTTAGTCAGTTTCCTCCTGCAGGTTGGCACTTTCATTCAAGTACTACGGTTTAGTATGCCAGCAAAAATGACTGCCATGAAATTACCCATCTGGTGTAGAAAGTGATGTTTATAAAATTAAAGCAAACAATCAAAGTTTTAAATCATTGTCTATTTGTACAAGGAGCTGTAGTGGTTGAGCCATTTAAAATATGGTAATTTTACCAAACTGACCACAACATCAAGATGTGACATCAGGTCTCTGTTCAATGGGCAGTCCCACAATTAAAGTTAAATTTTCACTTCATATATTTTATATGGTTAATTTGCCAGTTTCCTGCCTCAGTTCTATGTTTTTTTCTGGGTACTTTGGTTAACTCTGCCAATAAAACTGACTGTCTTACATGAAATTATCCATATGATGTAGAATGTGACATTGACGGTTGACCCCTTTCAAAGAAACCATCAGTATGTACACAAAACAATGCTGCAATGCTTTAGACACCATTGATCTAGAGACTTCATGATTTACATGTATAAAGCTTTTAAATATAAAAAAATAATTTCCCTACCTACCTATCCACCTGCTGATAGTGTGGATTAGCAATGCCAAACAAAATTTTTTAAGGGTGGCCCTAACATTATGAAACCAATACACAATATTCATTACCACAAAACTAAGATCAAGTACAAATTTTTTGTTTCCGTTTTCTAACTTTATTTTGCCTCAACTAAATGTTAAGAAACTTATACACAATGCTTATTACTACATAATACATATTAAGTACGAAATTTGGTGAGAACACTTTTACCATTCTTGAGTTATGTCCCTTTATAAACATAAAAATTGCTGAATTTTTCGTTTCCGTTCTCCAACATTAGTTTGTCTCAACCAAATGTTATAAAACTGATACACAACCATTCTAGAGTTATGCCTGTTTACAAATAGAAAAATTGCTGAATTTTTAGTTTCTGTTCTCTACTTAAGTTAGCCTCAACCAAATGTTACGAGACTTACACACAATGCTTATTACCACAAAACTCAGATCAAGTTCAAATTTGGGTAGCGTCACTTTTACCGTTCTTCAGTTATGTCCCTTTATAACTATGTGCTATGCAAGCGGGGGCATCATCTGTGTCCACATTTATTTTTAATTTGCGGTCGTATATTGGTATGACGTTGGCGTCGTCGTTGTCGTCCGAAGACGCATTGGTTTTCGCACTCTAACTTTAGTTTAAGTGAATGGATCTCTATGAAATTTTACCATTAGGTTCAATATCACAAAAGGAAGGTTGGGATTGATTTTGGGGGTTATGGTACCAACAGTTAAGGAAAAAGGGGCAAAAAACAAGCATTTTTCTAGTTTCATGACAATAACTTGTGTGTAAGTGTATGGATCTTTCTGAAATTGTACTACAAGGTTCCATATCACAAAGGGAAAGCTGGAATTGAGTTTGGGGGTAATTGCCTGAAACGTTTAGGAATAAGGGGCCAAACAGGGGCCAAAAAACACATTTTTCCAGTTTCCAGACAATAACTTTGTGTTCAAGTGTATGGATCTCTCTGAAATTGTACTGCAAGGTACCATACCTCAAAGGAAAGGCTGGGATTGAGTTTGGGGGTGATGAATCATAAGGGGGTTCAAAAAATGGGGGATTTTTTTTTTCCTTTTTTTCCTTTTTTTTTTCTTTAAAATTTTCCATTTTAAGTTGGTTATTTCTGATTTATATTTAAAAGCAAATAATAATGATATGGCAGGAGATACACACCAAACAGGATGTGTAAATTATTATATAATAAGTATTGTGCAATAGCAAGAAATTTTCAATTGCACAGTATTGCGCAATAACAAGAAATCTTCTATTGCGCAATAGCAAGAAATATCCAATAGCACAATATTGCGCAATAGCAAGAAATTGTCAATTGTACAGTATTGCACAATAGCAAGAAATATTCAATTGCACAGTATTGCGCAATTGCAAGAAATATTCAATTGCACAGTATTGTGCAAAAGAAGATAATTTGTATTATTTCTTGACCAATTTCAATGGGGTTTTATTCTTGAACTCTTGGGGTTCTTTAATATGCTGAATCTAACTGTGTATTAAGTTTTTGGATTTTGGACCCCTTTTTAAATTGGTCCACATTGAGGTCCAAAGGGTCCAAAATTAAACTTTTGTTTGATTTCATCAAAAATTGAATTATTGGGGTTCTTTGATACGCCGAATCTAACCGTGTATTTAGATTCTTAATTTTTGGTCCCGTTTTCAAATTGGTCTACATTAAGGTCCAAAGGGTCCAAAATTAAACTTAGTTTGATTTTAACAAAATTGAATTCTTAGGGTTCTTTGATATGCTGAATCTAAACATGTATTTAGATTTTTGATTATGGGCCCAGTTTTCAAGTTGGTCCAAATCGGGTCCAAAATTAAACTTTGTTTGATTTCAACGAAAATTGAATATATGGGGTTCTTTGATATGCTGAATCTAACCATGTATTTAGATTTTTGATTTTGGGCCCTTTATCAACTTTGTCCACATTGAGGTCAAAAGGGTCCAAAATTAAACTTTGTTTGATTTCATCAAAATTGAACTCTTGGGGTTCTTTGATATGCTGAATCTAACCATGTATTTAGATTTTGGATATTGGACCATAATAGGTGAATGTCCAATTTAAAATTTTTAAGTTCTTAGGCCACATTCATTCTGTGTCAGAAACCTATGCTGTGTCAAATATTTAATCACAATCCAAATTCAGAGCTGTATCAAGCTTGAATGTTGTGTCCATACTTGCCCCAACTGTTCAGGGTTCGACCTCTGCGGTCGTATCAAGCTGCGCCCTGTGGAGCATTTTATTCTATATTTTACTGATAATAAACTCATCATAGATACCAGGCTTAAAATTCACATTGTTTATGGCAGCAATCACAGGAGAGACACAAGGTTCAAGGTTTGTAACTTATTTTTTAATGAATGTTTTTTTTTTTAAAGGAAGTAAAATATTTCTTAATGTAAGCATTTTTATTTGGTCTTTTAATATTTGAAGGGGTATCAAGACCGTGCACACGCAAGATTAGAAGCTTATAAGGAGGAAATGCAAAAGTTCAAAGATAGTCTTACCCCTGAACAAAAGGAATTACTGAAGGAAGCAAAGAAACAGAAAAGAGAAGAAAAGGTGAAAAAGAAAGAGAAAAAAGAAGAAAAACAGGTATGTATCATAAACATTTATGGGTGTGTGTGTTTATACAGACAAACATGGTCTCATCTATACAAATCATGGAGCAGGTGTATAATTTTTAGAGCTATTATCAGTATTAATAGTTAAGCATAGTTAATCATTAATACTAAGCTACAGTTGAGTAAATTCTAATTTCTGCATTTGCAGAGAAAGCCAGTTTTTTATCATACTGAAAAACAATGTTACAAACCCCTGGAAATAGAAGGTTTTGGATGTTCAAACTTTTTATGCCTTAAGCATTTAGTTCTGTGTATTAAAGTTATATTAAAGGAAAAGGAAGGATATGGATATGATGTTCAAGACACAAAATCACTAAATACACTTGGCCAATTAACAATTTTCATCTAAATGTCAGTGAAGACTTCAACACTTCCCTGTAAGTTTGATACAGCCCCCTGGCACTGATTAGAGCTGAATTCTTTGCTTGATGTCAGTCATGCTACATCTGTGCACAGCTGCAATGTTATATTGACAAAATTAAAAATCTAAAAAATACTGTAATACATAAATTGTCATACTAAAATTGTCTATGAACAATCTCTCGCCAAACACAGAAACAATACAAACACCTGGACAACCACAGGGCACACCAAAATATGTGTTCAATAACTTGGTAGCAATAATTCATAATACAGCATTTAATTTTGGTGTTCTGCATAACAGTTGCTGTAAGGAAATTTTGCCAAAATAGTGAAAATAAACTTAGTATACATACAATGAGATTTTTGGTAAAGAGACAAATAAAATTACAAAAAATAGATAATATTTTAAGAATTATTTATGCATATATTGCAATCAAAATCTAAAATGCTAATTATTGTGTTGTTTATTTTTTGCATTAATAAACTATACAAAAATGTTTGCCTTGCTGGAAAAACAGCTTTTGGCATCGTCAAAACCGCAATTGATGGCAGAAACTCTTGATGTTTCAAAGAGTTTGTTCCATTCTGTTATTCAGATATATATCCATTATTGGTCTGACGTCTGGAAATGTCCATTTAAATTTCTTTATGATACATGTTAATTGGCATTTGATACAGCTACAATCTTCACGGTAAACTTTTTAATCCACAGGCCAGAAGCTCAATTTTATGAAAATGTTAGTTGGATTCTGTTGGCCTATAGAGAAGATTTTTACAGGCCCGAAAGCAACTTTATAAGCCTGGGCTAGTGGGCCTGTGGTTAAGCATGAAGACTGCAGCTATTTATAGTTACTGAAAATTTTGATTATAAATTTATTTCTTATTTCAGAAGAATGTAGAGCATGGATTACCTAAGAGACCTTTATCGTCATACATGTTTTTTGTGAATAGTAAAATGCCAAATCCATATTCAGATAAGTCTGCTACAGTAAGTATTGATAACAACACTATCTTTAATGCTTTTTTACTTGTAACAACTCTTACTTAAGAGGATGCTGTGAAGAATGTATGAATATAAAGCCATGTCAGTTTGGGACATTGATTGTTAATTGAAATTGCCATGACTCTCATACAATTGGGAGTTTGGCACACTTCTAAGACTTGCACAACTTGCTATTTTTATTTGAAAGTGCTTGTACACATGAACCAAGCCACTTTAAGATTCAATTTCCAATTGTTCACATAGCCAGTACATATGGATATTGATTTAAAAAATGTGCCTTTATTGCTAGAAATAATTTGTAAATTTATTAAGATTTAGACACTATGTAAAATGAGCATTTTGTAGTTGATAGTCATACATTAAAATATTACAAATTTGAATAAAAGTAGATGTGGGGTATGCGAGACAGCAACCCACAAAAAACTAAAAAAAAAGACAAGAGGTCAACATACAATAAGACCATAAGTCTGTATCTGACTATGGAAACCTATTACAAAATCTTATAATGAATAAAGAAAAAGGAGACAGCAGAAAAATCTGCAGTTAATCATTCTAGTTTAAGCTTATTCTAAGTCTGATAGAAATTAACTTAGTCTTTAATTTTGAAAGTGCGTGCATATGAAGAATATTAATAAATTGCAATGTTTCATACAAATTGATGTGTGTGTATTAATTACTAATAAATGACCTATAAATATCTCAGTGAGCAACATTTTAATGGAATTGATGATATGGCTATTTTCAGAGTTGTTGTGATGTTTTGTATTTATACTAATTGTTAACATATTTTCTGTAATCAGGCAAATCTTTGAAGACAGGTCACACAATTCCTGCCACAAAAATACAATGCAAATCCATTTTTTCTTTGTACATGTATGATATCAAACAGTTTCTTAAAGCTGAAAAATGCAATTTAAACCATTATTTGTTTCACAGAACTATGCTAGTAGAACATGAAACAATTGTGTCTTTGGAAAGAATAGGGTTAGTCTGGAGAGATTCATGATTATATTTTAGATATGTAGTCGAAAGGTGGCATTTATTTCAGTAATGCAGGCCTCTTTGTGCTTCTGGTTAACTTTTGTTGCATTAAAATTATTTCTACAATATTGGTAAATGTGTATGATACTTGACATTTGATCCTTTTCCATTGAAAACAGATTAATGCTTTTATTTTATTTTTTAAGGAATATGTGCAAATGCTAGGACATGAGTGGAAAGAATTGTCTAAAGAAGATAAGCAGGTACAATATGAAAGAAAAATGAAGTCATAATTTTATTATCAGAACACATATCACACTTTTTAATTAGACAGACATAGATTATTTTGTCTGTCCCTCTTCTCCAATAAATAAAGATAAGAAATTTGTATTCTCTATTTAATCAGCTTTTTAAATGACAATGAATGATAGACATTCCAATTATAGTTGTGTGAATTGACTATAGATTTTTGACTGAAAAAGAAAGGATTTCATTATACATGACTGAACTTATTTACAGATTGATGTAAGGACTGTTTTTTATCTTTCTTTTTCTATCCAACTGCAACACAGAATTGCATTTGTCAAATCTCTATATGTCATGAAAAGTCCCAATATTTTTTTTGAATTTGAAATTTTCTTGGAAAACATGTCTCCTGTTTTATTATTGAAATGGTGTTTTGGTATTTTATACACAATATATAAATTAGAATTTTGTAAGAATTTAAAGACAAATAAAAAATTTTATATAATGGTTGTTGGGATCTAAAAAAGTGCAATCCTCTTTAAGAATTTTTTCTAGAAATATCCAGTTAATAGATTTGAAAAGTTGACACATTGTTACCATTGATGTACACATACAGGAATAACAAAAAAATATTTTTGATCTATTTTCTTGCATTTGGCTGCTGTATTTGAATATACCCACCCATAAGTGTTCACAAAATAATTGAATTCCAACAATTCTTTACTCAATCATTTTTTCAGTCTTTTGAAGAACTTGCTGCTGAAGCTAAGGAAGAATACAGCCTGAAGATGACACAATGGGTTGAAAATATGGTCGAACAAGGAGATGGATCAGATGTAAAAGTGTCATTATTGCAAAAGGTAAAAAAAAATCCTTTTAAGTTGTAATCCATAAAAAATCAGACAGTTTTGAGAATACAATGAAATCAGATGAGTTAGAAAATCAGTACCGATCAATTTTTTTGTAGGACTTATATCCCTTTTAAATGTCATTTATATTAAAAGTTATGACATTTATATCAAAAGTATGTATCAGCAAGGCCTTATATGAGGTCGATAGTCATCGCCATTTGATTATTTTTGCAGGAGAAAGAAATTTTATTGGAAATTGCTTTGTAAGCATTCTCACACCAGCATTTCTAGTAAAATATTTATGAAATGTAAAAAAACACCAAACAATTATGTAGTAGTTTTTATACGACCGCAAAAAAATTTTGCGGTCGTATATTGGTATGACGTTGGCGTCTTCGTCGTCGTCGTCGTCGTCCGAAGACACATTGGTTTTCGCACTCTAACTTTAGTTTAAGTGAATGGATCTCTAGGAAATTTTACCATAAGGTTCAATACCACAAAAGGAAGGTTGGGATTGATTTTGGGGGTTATGGTACCAACAGTTAAGGAATTAGGGGCCAAAAAGGGGCCAAAAATAAGCATTTTTGTAACTTCCAGACATAACTTGTGTGTTAGTGTATGGATCTCTCTGACATTGTACTACAAGGTTCCATATCACAAAGGGAATGCTGGGATTGATTTTGGGGGTAATTACTTCCAAATTTTAGGAATTAGGGGCCAAAAAAGGGGCAAAAAACAAGCATTTTTCTAGTTTCATGACAATAACTTGTGTGAAAGTGTATGGACCTTTCTGAAATTGTACTACAAGGTTTCATATCAGAAAGAGAAAGCTGGAATTGAGTTTGGGGGTAATTGTCCAAAATATTAAGGAATAAGGGGCCAAAAAGGGGCCAAAAATAAGCATTTTTCTAGCTTCCAGACAATAACTTGTGTTCAAGTGTATGGATCTCTCTGAAATTGTACTGCAAGGTACCATACCACAAAGGGAAGGCTGGGATTGATTTTGGAGGTAATTGCCTCAAAATTTTAGGAATTAGGGGCCAAAAAGGGGCAAAAACAAGCATTTTCTAGTTTCAGGACAATAACTTGTGTGTAAGTGTATGGATCTTTTGAAATTGTACTACAAGGTTCCATATCACAAAGGAAAGCTGGGTTTGAGTTTGGGGTAATTGTAACTGTTGAGGAATTTGGGGCCACCAAAAACAAGCATTTTCTAGTTTCAGACAATAACTTGTGTTCAAGTGTATGGATCTCTGAAATTGTACTGCAAGGTACCATACCACAAAGGGAAGGCTGGGATTGAGTTTGGGGTGATGAATCATAAGGGTTAAAAATTTGGGGGATTTTTTTCCCCTTTTTTTTTTAAAATTATCCATTTAAGTTGGTTATTTCTGATTTATATTTAAAAGCAAATAATAATGATATGGTAGGAGATACACACCAAACAGGATGTGTAAATTATTATATAATAAGTATTGTGGAATAGCAAGAAATTATCAATTGCACAGTTGCACAATAGCAAGAAATCTTCAATTTCACAGTATTGCGCAATAGCAAGAAATCTTCAATTGCACAGTATTGCACAATAGCAAGAAATATCCAATAGCACAATATTGCGCAATAGCAAGAAATTGTCAATTGTACAGTATTGCACAATAGCAAGAAATATTCAATTGCACAGTATTGTGCAAAAGAAGATACTTCATATAAATTGCTTATTTCTTGACCAGTTTCAATGGGGTTTTATTCTTGAATTCTTGGGGTTCTTTAATATTCTGAATCTAACCGTGTATTAAGTTTTTGGATTTTGGGCCCGTTTTAAATTGGTCCACATTGAGGTCCAAAGGGTCCAAAATTAAACTTTGTTTGATTTCATCAAAATTGAATTATTGGGGTTCTTTGATATGCGAATCTAACCGTGTATTTAGATTCTTAATTTTGGTTCCGTTTTCAAATTGGTCTACATTAAGGTCCAAAGGGTCAAAAATTAAACTAAGTTTGATTTTAACAAAATTGAATTCTTAGGGTTCTTTGATATGCTGAATCTCAACATGTATTTAGATTTTTGATTATGGGCCCAGTTTTCAAGTTGGTCCAAATCGGGTCCAAATTAAACTTTGTTTGATTTCAACAAAATTGAATATATGGGGTTCTTTGATATGCTGAATCTAACCATGTATTTAGATTTTTGATTTTGGGCCCGTTATCAACTTTGTCCACATTGAGGTCAAAAGGGTCCAAAATTAAACTTTGTTTGATTTCATCAAAATTGAATTCTTGGGGTTCTTTGATATGCTGAATCTAACCATGTATTTAGATTTTGGATATTGGACCATAATAGGTGAATGTCCAATTTAAAATTTTAAGTTCTTAGACCATTCATTCTGTGTCAGAAACCTATGCTGTGTCAAATATTTAATCACAATCCAAATTCATAGCTGTATCAAGCTTGAATGTTGTGTCCATACTTGCCCCAACTGTTCAGGGTTCGACCTCTGCGGTCGTATCAAGCTGCGCCCTGCGGAGCATTTAATTGCAATTGGAAGGATAAGATAATGGAACACTGTTCATACACATATTATTTATACATTGAACATGTGTATTTTAGACACCTGATAAAAAATGGCACATATGAATTATACATTTGTTGTGCTTAATATGTAAGTCTGATTGCATGTTTGTTTGGTAAGTTTATTTTTTGAGACATATGACAAGTATTCATGAATAACTGTCTGAAGACAACCTTTAATTGATTGATTGTTTAGTGTTTAACACCACTTTCAGTACTAATGTGCTATTTGTTGGGGTCAGTTTTTATTGGAGGAGGAAGGTGGAGTGCCCAGAGAGAACCACAACCTTCGGTAGGAAAACAGACCATCCTAATCAAATAAGATTGGAGTCCAGCACACCTGCCATATGGGGGATAGGAACTATTAACCTCAGTGTTGACAGGCTAGTGATTCAGTAGTTTGAATACTTTAACCACTCGTCCACCGAGTTTGGTAAGTTGTAGCTGAATTGGGATATATATCGGTAAGCAGATCCCTCAAGATATGGCCTCCATTTCAAATGTATGAAGTTTATTCCTAAGCTTTATAAGTAAAACTCTGGAAGTCCTAAGTTTTTCAAATTTTAAATATTTTTATTATTGCAGGAATTAGAAAAACTAGAAGTTCCAAAGAAAAATACCAGTGGTTATCAAATATATCGACACCATCACAAAGAGGTAAATAGTTTATTTAATTAACACGTTCAGCCTATATGTAAGATCAGTTATAGAAGTATTGTATACATTAGGATTGACAAGGAAAGAGAAAGTTATCAAAGTTTATTAACAATATATTGTAAAAGAGGGTTAAACAAAAACATCTGATCACCCTCATATTATTTCTTGTTTTTTTTTTTTTTTTATTTCATTGAGTAGACATTTGATCTGTGCTTAATTTATATTTATCTATCTATAAATATTTCCTGTTCAGCAGAAGCCTATAAACTTTGAATGTCTTAGAAATAAAGATTCTACCAATATATAATGTGATGTATGATATTTCTCCTCTTCAGACAGTTTCACTTTGAAGTAGAGAAATATCATATTGCATGAGATCCTGTGGGGAATCTGTTTAACTTTTTATTTTATTCTTTTATTTTTAGGGACCACTTTGGAGTACATTATCGGATGAAGAGAAGGAGGTAATAATTATGATTATAATATATTTCTCTTTTCGTACTTTTTAAAAATATAATTTAGGAAACAATGTGATACACAGATAAACAATTTTTATATTGGTGGCAAAAAATTTAACACTTAAAAAAAAACTGTAAATGCTAGATTCTTCAAATCTTTGATACTATTTTGTTATTTGTATGTTTATTCTGACTGCTGCATGGCTGACAGCTTTTTGAGTTAATATTTACCATCGTTTATCCTCAAATAAGTCGCTTAGCTTTTCAGGCTGCTGCCAACAGAGTCCATGCCATAACATATGAACCCTTCTTCCAATGGGTTTCAAATTATAATATGTTGTTACTGATGACAAAATGAAGGTCGAGTTTGATATTGACAATTTCACTTTTACCGTTTAGGAGTTATGGTCCTTGATCTATTGGAAAATGATGCTTTATGGTGCTTCCGAACAACTACTTATGACCCACTTGACCAAAGGTTTTCAAATTATTATATGTTGTTGGGGATGACAAAATGGAAGTCAAGTTGGATGATTTTCAATTTTTGCAGCTCATTTCTTGTTTTATTTGGGTTTGGAAAAATAAGCCGTATTTAATGAAACTAGAGTTTAATTAGTTCTGTATTGATGTTTATTCATCAAGATTAATAAAAAGAGGAAAGGTTTGAATTCTCAGAAAAATTAGTTTATCCCTGCCACATGTTCATGTGACTGTCGAAAGTGTGGAATCATATCTAGTGGTCATCAGTTTTATCTAAATGCATTTTATTCTTTACTGAGATTGATGTTAACTGAAAACTCTGGTTTTGTTTATTGAAATTATTTACAACTTTTCTAGACTTGGGAGAATTTAAAATTTGACTTGTCTATTGTTCAAGATGTATAGTGTACTTTGAAGTCTTGTTTTTTTTTTTGTTACTGACATAATACCCCACATCTCCCTTTATTCATGTGAGGCTATAATCAAACAAGATTTCCTATTAATATGCAACTCTGTCTGATTCTACATTCACCTCAAGGGTATAGAGTCAGGTAGTACACAGACAAAATAGAACGGTATATAAAACAAAAACAAATATTAAGTTTTTCTTGTAGAAATGGGTCAAAAAGGCAGTCAAAGACCTACATCGCTACGAAAAAGAAATGGAAGAATGGTACCAAAAGATTGAAGATAAGGGAAAAACTGACTTTGTGGAAGAGATGTTTGAGCTGATTAAAGCAAATAAAAAGAAACCAACGAAAAAATAATCTGCAAAATTTGAAAAAGCTAAAGTGAAGCCAAAGAATCCAAAGACTGAATTGAAAGAGAGTTCTTAAAGGTGCAAAATATCATTGTATTTGTTGATCTGGAAAGTCAGGAAAAATGTTCAGTATAAGATGAATGTAGAATTGATTACTTCCACAATTTGTTGTTGATATCAATTGGTTACCGTTTATATTTTTAATGTAGAACCAAACCACTTGTGGTCATAAGATGGTCTTTTACTTCCCTGATTGTAACTATCAATCAGCATTATTGTCAAGGGAAATAATAGTAACCTTCTTTGGAACATGTATGCAAATTTAAGTCAGATCACCATTCATTTCAGTGTGGAATGTGATGCCAGTGAGGACAAAAACAAACATGATTGAAAGTTAGGTTGTAACATAGCTTCTTATAATTAAGTGAGTTATGACTCATTCAATGGCAGTGATATTGAAAATTTGTGTGTATTGAGGTGCTTTTGTATATCAAATGAAAAGATTTTCCTATCACAATATTTTATATTATGTTCCTATAAACATGAATATATGCTATATATTGAATCCTTAGGATGTTGACATAAGAGAGGGTGTGATAGGATATGTTTAGCCCCTCATTGAAAAACAACTGGAACATATTAAAAATTATAATTGATTTGTCAAGTTTGTTACAAAAATGCTTTTATATATATGTGCTTAAATGTTGAAATGGTGATCTATAATAATCAATCAATTTCACTGGTGTGCAAATGGCTCTCTTTTAGAATTGAGAACTATATCTTTGAATTCACATTGTTATTTTATGATATGAAGGTTCTTATATTCTTTTCCACAGATTCATATATATCGGGGAAAAAGATGCATCATTGTTTTTGGGAATGAGGGGTTTTAATAGTACTAACTAAAAGGGCAATTAACTAATTTGATCATACCTCCTCCTATATAGGAAATATATGTTTAATTTTATACCTCCTCTTATATAGGAAAGATTTGCTGTTATTTGTGTATCATTATATTTCACAAAGTGTTTGTTATATTGTATGTTTTGACCTGTATTTTTACTGTATGGAGGAATTAACATCAAATGTGTTCATTTTGATTGATGGATATTGAGTGTATGCTTCCAGTGGTGTTTGTCTGTTGTTTCATTTTAACTGGAGGTGTACCACACTCTTGACAGGATAGAAACTAGGTGAATGGTCTTATAATAGTTTACAGTAATTGTGTGGCAGTTCAGGATTACAACTACATGAATTGGTCCGAAAGTTGAGGAAAATGTATGTAAGGTAGTCCAGGATTATGATTTATATGTAGTCTTTCACAAATTAATTTTAATGGTCAAGTGAATTAACACCTTCTGATGGTAAAAGCTGATCAAGTAATCAAGATGGATAATCTGTTGTCTTAAAACCTTAAAAATATAAACAATAAAAAAATGACTATTATTTTGTCGACAGAGTGGCATCTTCAGTCTGAAAATTGTTAAAATTGAGGCAGTTTAGGACTGATTACTTAAATGATCTGAAAATTGTTAACAATGTATTTCGGTTGTAAGATTTATAATACTAACTTGACAATCATGTTAGTGTTATAGTAGAATACACAACAACTTTATATCTTGTGCCTTGCAATAAGAAGTCACATGATTTTCTTTGAGCCACAAATTTTCTGTATTTTGTTTATACAATGTTTTAGAGATAATGGTATGTATGTCATTGAGGCACCAACTTACCATCAATTTTAAAGATGGGACTGAATTGAGATATAAGTACTAAAAAATATTAAAATTGTGAAATATTGAATTGTAAAAAGATCAAATTGATATTGAAACGCTATTTACTTGTTGTCCGAAAGATTATTATTATTATTACATTAGAATTTATATTAATTTTTATTATTAATAGATATACATTCAACTCAAGGCGACTAGTCCTATGTAATTACTTTGACCAAATATGTGTTCATAATAGATCTGGATATTAAACCTGTTTGTCAGACAAGTGTTTGTTACTGTACAGAGCATGTAAAATTTGAGATGGGGAACATATATATGACCACTTTTTATAAACTACCTGTTACAATTTGTTTATTTTGTTTTTTGTAGCTATAGCATAAAATGGTCAAAGCATATAGACCACTCTCCATTATGTCGCATATTTGGTTGTCATTACAATTTTTCCATCAATTAGTCTGAAAAAATGGGATTGCAGCGAAACTTTCAACTACTAAGAATTTTTTTTAATGTGAACAAAGGGATTGATTTTCTTCTATTCACAAGAGATGTATGTTCTAGAATTACTTTTAGGTACATTCATTTTAGGTTATTATAACAGGTGATAAGTTTCTAAAAAAGAAATTTAAATATGCAGCTAGTAAATGTTTAACATGGTGAATCCCTAGCAGTATTAAACTTTTCTGATTATTTTAAAACACAATTTGATGATACTGCCATACCACATAAAACTAATTTATTTACCTAAGAATTCTACAGGAACTCATATAAAAAGAAACTAAGTATTTTATAATAATGTTCATGGCATATAATTATTATTTTAAAGACAGTTTTTTTTCTATAAAGATTTGATATAAAAGAATTGTTACTGTACCAGAATATATCTTGACTAATAACTTTTATCTGGGAAAGATATACAAAGGCCAAACTTGTGACAATTGTTTGATATATTAAACTGAGAAATAACTCATATTGTCCATTTCTCTATTTAGATGTTTTATTACCTGGTGTGAAATACAAATGCTTCCTATGGAAAATTTGTCTTTTTAGTTGCTTAAATTTGTGTTATGCATAGATGCATGGTTAGAATATAATCATATGTAAAATAACTCCTCATCTAAAGAAAATTAAAATGGTTTTTATAGATGGACATTTTAGAAGATGAAAAACTAAAACATTTTGATCTTGGGAAATATTGCATTATTAATGTAATTGTTGAATGATAGAATGGTGGTGCTACATTTATTTTTAATGCAGAACATACATCCTCTAACACAACCTTAATACATAACTGGCAAAGTGAACTGTGCAGGTATGAGACAGACTCCAGTCAAAAAATATTCTAAACCTACTTTATGAACAACTCCATTCAGAAAAACAGTCTAGATGTTATCAGTATTGTTGATATATATGTTCCATTTGTACACTTGTTTTACAAATAAAAGAAAGCACAAATTGATTTATCGTGTGTATTTTCAATATTCTGCTGGCTGACCTGATCAATGCATGAACTAAGGTTTCCAACAAAAACTGCATCTTCATTCTATTGGAAGTCCCTTAAACTTTTATCAATTTCAAGTAACAATTACTGGTACGTAATTTATTTTCTTCTTTGTATGTAATTGTGTAATAAGTAGTGTCAGATTAATTATGAGTACATGCTGTTAACCTGATGACAGAAGAACACTCAACAGACTGTCAGTACTAACCAGTAGGGTTCCTGGCATACCTTCTTTCCACTTGCATAACAGTGATTAATTTATTTGACACATGTTCATCGGTTTCAGTGTTAAACCTAAGTCCTTGTTTGGTTGGTTATTCGACACCATAGCATCATCTGTTAAAAACATACCAAGAAACTTTCCTGCCATACAACCGCCATCGTGGTCTCGTGGTATTGTGTTCGCCTCTAGTGCGGGAGGTGATGGGTTTGAACACTAGCCAGGTCAAACCAAAGACTTTCAAAATTGGTATTTGCTGCTTCTCAGCTAAGCACACAGCATTAAGGAGTAAGAGCAAAGACTGGTCTGCTCAGAGTCAAAATAATGTGTCTGGGTAAGATGATGTCTTCCTGCGGACTGCTACCTTGTGAACTAGCACGATAAAAAATCCAACTCGGCATGTTAAGCAGCCATCCATCAGCATCCTGTCATACAACCAGAATTTGTTTTGAAATACTGTGGTACTAACTATTTCTGGATAGTGAAAAACTCTTTGAAAGGCTTGGATAAGCTATGATTGTTTGAAGGTCAATTTGCCTCCAATGACATTTATGATTTCTCTTCCTATTTAATAAAATTGTATCTTGAAAAATTTAGTGCAAGTATGTCTGTTGTAGTAGTTACAATTCCTATTGCGGTAATTAAACTTACAAAATATACACACATTGGACATGCAAAGAAATGATTAAAGCCATTTATTCTATGCTTCATAATATTGATGTTGGTTTTGGAGATATACTAAAAAGATTGGAATGGAATATTCCTCTCTATTTGCAGATTTAAGAATCCCAATTTATGACAATGCTTCAAAAGCACCCCACAAAACATAAAAGATATTTTTAAAAAAGAAAAGTTAATATTTAGATTATTCTCTGTTAACAATATAGATTTCTATAAGTATACAAATGAAATGTGTCCATATGAACTGGAATAGAATCCCATTTACAGGATACCCGTCCAGTACCCACGAATGAAGTCCCTTAACAAATCTACCATCTTTTAAATGGGATTTTGAACCGAGATGAAAATTATGTAAAGTCGCTTAATTTTTAGTATATCCAAAGGGTAATCATTAAACTTTCAACTTCTGTTGAATTTTAAATAATTCTGAAATGTATAGGGTGGATGATTGTCTTAGAAAATGGTCCAAATTTTATTTCTATTTTAACCATGATGTTAATAAAATGACCCTATTAATACTCAAAACAGTATTTTTCTCTTAAATGCCGGTCCTGACCCTCTTAAGAATTCTCCCAGAAACCATGAAGGGGGCTGCTAGTTAGAGAAAGTAATTGAAATTTTGCAGTCTAATATGAGGAATAAAAAATCTGCCCCTCAATTATGATAAAATTGCATGAAGTGATTGGGGAAATAATTGGGTCCCCATTCCAACTGTGAATCTAAATCCTGGCTTAATAGACTCATTGATGAAGGTTATAATTATTGTTATTATTCAATAGTTTGTCTCATATTTATGGGGATAAACATCAATTTTTTTTTGGCTGATTTGTGAATCTATACTGAAATGTTCGTTTGTTTTCCTGCAATGTTTGTTTTGGGCATTGTACAAGATCATATCTTTCTGTACTGTTTATGATGTTACTGCATTAAATCTTCCATGAACTACAGCAATAGATATTCAGTGTAGGACAGCATATTTTGTTTTCAGCAGGTTTAGCACTAAGAAGTTCCATAATATAACTGCACATTATGTTAATCTATTGATTAAAATTATTAAAGTGGAGGATTGACATCTCAAAATACTAGCTTTATATGTATATGATATACATATAAGTTGTATTGCTTCTGGTTTGAAATAAACTATTAAACCCCGCCACATTTTCATGTGATTGTCCCAAGTCCAGAACTTCGTCAGTAGTTGTTGTATGACGTACTTAAATGTTTTTTTTTCTTTATTTGGAGAATGGGTACTATTGGCAGATCTTTGATTGTAGCTGTTAAATTTATTCCTAACTTTTATAGACTTTGGAAGATTTATAACTAGACATATCATATAGACTCATGTCTATTATTGGAGAATGTCATGTATACGTTGTCCCCTAGATGTCTTGGTTATTCTTGTCATTGGGGTGCCATCTCTTTAATATATACCACACATCTGCTTTTATTCATAACTTATTAAAATTTCCCATAGACTTCAATGCCAAAGACATCCCAAAGCAATAAAAAAATTACATAATTAACTAAATTAAGTGGTTCGCAATATAAAGAAATCCCTACATGTTCACAGTTGTCCATCCAATGAATGGGAAGTTTGCATTTATATATCTTTTTGATTTAAAATAAGTTAAGTTAAAAAGGACTTTTGATGTTGGCTTCAAATGGGTCATTTGTTTGTAGTGAATGTACAATACTCCATATGATAAAAGAAGGGGTGTTAATCAGATATCCTGAATACATGGCTATGAAACAGCAGCCTGACAACACAAATAATCAAAAGCCATCAAAAGTCAAGGTAAAGTATTAACAATAGAGAGGGTGTGAATAAATGAAATAAAATCAAAGATCTGGCAACAACACTGATTTAAAACCAGAGTGCACATGCTGAAGTGTCTCGCCTACTATACTGACCATTGATTTTACGTTGATAGTCCTACATATAAAGTTTTATTACAAGTATCACATTAACATTTATGATCCAAGAAAATGAGGTCAAGGTCAGATAAACCAAGCGGGAAATACATGTACACCTTTAATATAATCATTCCATACAAAGAATATAGATGACCTATTGCTTATAGTATAAAAGAAACAGACCAAACCATGGAAATTCTACATTGACCAATGAACCATGAAAATGAAGTCAAGGTCAGATGAACCCTGCCAGACAGACATGAACAGCTTAAAATCATTCCATGCATCAAATATAGTTGATCTATCGCTTATAGTATCTAAGAAACAAAGATAACCAGGAAAACTGAACATTGACCAATGAACCATGAAAATGAGGTGAAGGTCAGATAATACCTGCCGATAGACATAAACACCTTACAATCATTCCATACACCAAATATAGTTGACCTATTGCTTAAAGGTTAAGAAAAACAGACCAAAACACAAAAACTTAACATGAGCAATGAACAATGAAAATGAGGTCAAGGTCAAATAAAACCTGAGAGACTAACATGTACATCGTAAAATATTTCCACACACCAAATATAGTAGACCTACTGCATACAGTATTAGAAAAACAGACCAAAACATAAAAACTAAACTATGACCACTGAACCATGAAAATGAGGTCAAGGTAAGATGACACCTGCCACTTGGACATGTACACCTTACAATCATTACATACACCAAATATAATAGACCTATTGCCTATAGTATCTCAGATATGGACTTGACCACGAAAACTTAACAGACCAAAACACAAAACTCAACATTGAGCAATGAACCGTGAAAATGAGGTCAAGGTCAAATAAAACCTGCCAGACTGACATGTACATCATAATACATTTCCATACACCAATAGAAAATGAAAGGATATGGAGTAAATGTACATGGGACAAAATCGCACACAATACATAGAAAACATAGAAAATTATCAATGAACAGGGCTTTTATTCCTGCTCTTCATCTTGACAGTTGACATAGGGTCTTCAACAATGAACAAATCATTCATACCCTACAACAAGGTCAAGACGGCCCCTAGCGTCGACTTAAGCGGTACTATTGATAAATATAGTAGACCTACTGCATACAGTATTAGAAAAACAGACCAAAACACAAAAACTTAACATTGAGCAATGAACTGTGAAAATGAGGTCAAGGTCAAGTATAACCTGCCAAACTGACATGTGCATTGTAAAATATTTCCATACACCAAATATAGTTGACCTACTGCATACAGTATTAGAAAAACAGACCAAAACACAATAAATTGCTTCGCCGAGAGCAGCTGGATACGACCGCAGAGGCCCAACCCTGAACTGGACACAATATTCGCACTTGATACAGGTCTGAATTTGGATTGTAATTAAATATTTGACACATAATAGGTTTCTGACACAGAATAACTGTAGTCAAAGAACTTGAATTGGTTATGTGATTTGAATTTATATTCGTTTTTTTGCTTTTGTGCAATACACAATGCTGTTGCGAATTGACCCCCCTTCTCCCCCCCCAAAAAAAATTTTTTTTACCCCCCTTTTTTTCTGCCAAAAAAAATATTTGAAGAAATTTTCTTTTAAATTTCTGAAATCTTGAGAACAAATTGTGATTAAATTTCATAGATTTCTATTTACTAATACTAAAGTTCTTGTCCGGAAACCAAATGTCTTTGGACGACTCAGACGACGACGTGATACCAATATAGGACCGCAAAATTTTTTGCGGACATATAAAAACCAGCAATGTGTAATATGAAACATACGCTGACAAGTTTTTTTACATGGAACATATACATGACTACTGCTCAGAAACCTAGAAAGACTAAGATAACTTCACAAATTTATACCTCAAGCTCCCTTTGTGTATGTTATGCTATGGGAAACCCCAAAAATAAATCAAAACTAAAGTAGAAGGTGCACAGTGATGATATGGAATAGATTCTTTTAATATTACATTGAAATCTATACAATTGTTTGTGGACTCAAAATGCCTTCTCTGATTTTTTTCTATACTATAGTGAAGTTCATGTTTTGCAATGGGGAACCTAGAAAAAAAAAGTAAACATTGCAGCAAAATAGAGTAAGGATTTGATAAATTAAGATAAATATATAAAAAGATAAAAATGTCTATCAACCAAACATTCCACACAAATTAAGTGATTAAATGCTGTTTCACTACCATGAACCTTTTATAGCTGACAACTGGATGGGTTTTGCTCATTTTTGAAGTTCATATGGTGACCTATAATTGATAACATTTACACCATTTGGTCTCAGATGGATTACCCTTGACCATCCTTCCGTCCGTCCCATTTTCGTTTCTAACTCTTTTAAGTTTTCATCATCTAAAATTTATGAAACTCATACACAAGGCTAAGAACCAAAACTTGTAGACATTTGGGCAATGAGTCACGTTATGCTCCTTTATAACTTTATATCCTGCACTCTGACAAGATTTCCCTCATCAGAATTCTAACTTAGGTTTGTCTAATCCAAATTTTATGAAACCTAGACACAATACTAATAAACCACAACACCAAGACAGAGCTCGAGTTTTGGTTGTGAGTCACTTACTGTTCTAGAGTTATGCCCCTTTTTAATTTGGAAAGTTGCAAGCCTTAAGTGAGGGCATTCATGTCCTCAGACACATTCTTCTTTTATTTTGTACTGTAATTTGCCCAGCAAGAGAAATAATTTGCTTCAAAATGTAAATTCAGAGCAAAATTCATGATTCTTAAAAGTGCTTTAATAATCAAAACATTTCATAAAAGTTTTTAACTTCGTTGTAATATCTGATAAAATGTAATGAACTATATGTGATTTCTATATAAATTAACGATGGGTTCTATGGTAATACAACACATACATGCAACAGTAAAAATATCTCCTATGAAACTAATAAATTACTTATGAAAAAAGAAAAAACATAAAGTCCAAAATCTTCAGAAAATGTAGCAACATAACTCATTATGGTGTCATAAACAACTAGAAGGTCTGGTTTTATCCCACACAACATCAACATGGTAGACATCTTGTTCTTTTTCCTTGGCATTTGCAGTGACTGAAAAAATATAAAGTGTGATTGTAATGCCTACATAATTCGAATAGCCAGTCAATTAACTTACCTGTTTGAATTTGAACATTATGAAAAATAAATACTAAAACTAAAACAAATTGTGCATGTCTGAATTTTTAAAGAAATCAATATTTTGGTTGGCAATTTCTTACCTAAACAGAAATGTCAATATTAATCTGGTGCAATAAAATTGGCATCATTTATATTATAAATCCTGTAAATGCTGTAATATAGGATTAGAAACCAATAAAAAAAATTGTTTTCATTTTCAAATCAGCATGTTCATGTAGTTTTTATAAACATGAAAAAAGCCTTTGGAAATAGACATAACACATTGTTGTCAATATTTACACACTGTTGGGTGCCACATGTGGGGCAGGATCTGCTTACCCTTCTGGAGCACCTGAGATCACCCCTAGTTTTTGGTGGGGTTCGTGTTGCTTAGTCTTTAGTTTTCTATGTTGTGTCATCTGTACTATTATTTGTCTGTTTGTCTTTTTATTTTTGGCCATGGCGTTGTCAGTTTGTTTTCGATCTATGAGTTTGACTGTCCCTCTGGTATCTTTCGTCCCTCTTTTGTAATAAATCAGATCTAATGAAGCTAGGGTACCAAGTGTTCCCTGTGCCTCAGTAAATCTGCCACTGGGCAAAATACCATTCCTTCATTACATTGTTGTTATTTATGGTATACAAAGTGTTTGAAACATGCATAGGCATTTCACAAAACTTAAGTGGGATGGATAAAGAAACTAATAAATGAATGAACCAATTAAACTTACATTTCTCAATTGATAATGAATCCATCCAACCTCAAGTGCAACAAATGGTAGAAAAATCGACTATAAAAAAAGAAAAATCCAAAATTATGAATTATTAAATTATAAACTGCATGCTAGAAGTGTATGAATGATCCATCCTGGTAATTTGTATACATATGATTGAACCAACAAAGGTAATTTAAGGTATGCATTATGAGAAAATTGAAAAATTGCGAAGTTTTTGAAAATTAAAGTCCCATTACTTTGAAACCACCAATCTGAAAATTGTTAAAATTAAAAGAGAGCTGAAGTATTTTAGTTGTGACACTGTAAACCAATTTCAGTGATAGCAAAATAATTGTTACCAAACATATGAAAAATTGAAATATAAAGATATTTGTTAGATACATATAACTTGGCAAGAAAGGCAAATAATTCAGGTAGACTGCATTACAATTCTTATTTTAAACAAACAGACACAGTATGAGATTTTCTCATTGTTGAAGGTCGTACGGTGACCTATAGTTGTTAACTTCTATGTCATTTGGTCTCTGGTGGAGGGTTGTCTCATTGGCAATTATACCACTTCTTCTTATTTTTATACAAATAGAAAGAGTAAAGCATTGTATGAAAGAGGAGTAATATTTTGAAAGAACAAATTTGCCATAACTTTATAAAATATAAGAGTATACATATCAACTGATTTTCAAGCATGGGGAACTTTCTTACGCCAACACACAGCAAATCTGATAAATGGAAAAGAATGTTTATCTTTGTCTACTTTTATGGTTGTTTTTTTTTCTTATGTTTATTTTTGTCTACTTTTATGGTTGTTCTTTTCTTACGTTCTTTTTGTCTACTTTTATGACTAATTTTTATTCTGTTTATCATTGTCTACCTTCCAGTTTGTTTTTCCTATTTATCTTTCGTTTTTTTGCGAATTTTGGTTGCTATCTCATTTACATAAACCACCACATCTCTTTATTCATGTTTGACAATTTTACCATATAATATTAGTCCTCCATTAATTGGAATGCATGTACATGTAACTAGTCTAACCTTTACAAATAATTTTCCAAAAAACATTTCAACTTTATCAGTCCAGTAAAGTACTGATCAACATACATGTATTTGTATCAATCTAGATATTAACACAAGTTACTTATATTGTACAGTTTTGTACCTGGAAATAAAACAGTCCAAAGCCACATTTTAAAACCAGCCTGCATACTATTGCTAACAGAATCAAACTAGCAATCTTCAACCCTTCAGTCTGCTTTAAGGTCAAATTGATATCTGTTTCTGATTTTTCAGGTTTAACAACTGATTTCTGGCTGTCTTGTGTTTGTATATTATGACTGTCAATATTTCTCTGTATTTTGACAGTCCCTCTATGCCTGAGTTCAGACTGTATATTCTGCTTTTGAACTGGACTCTGTTGTTCTGATTTGGTCTGCACTTCTGGTCCTGTAGCTTCAAGATTCAATTCTGGTGCAGTAATTTTGGCGGTAAGGTTTTCTTCTTTAATAGCATTACCACTGGTATTGGTCAATTTGTCTTCATCTGTTTTATTTTCAGTAACTTCTGATGAAGAAAAAAAAAATTAAATATGAAATGAACTCAATAATATTCTGACACTCCATTCAATAGTATACACCCAATTGGTCCCACTTCCCAACAGTCTATAACACTATTTGTCTGAAAAAAGATACACAACTTTGAGATAAGATTTGAAAATCTACAAGTACTTCAAAGAAACAAGGTCAACTGATTGTTGCTGGTTAACATTGGGTCCCATACATTTATGCACTGCACTTGTGTACAGTGGTGAATCCCAAAAAGTTTCCCAAAAATTTTCTAACATAGTTTTATTGCTACTGTATCTGCTTATCTAGATATCTAAATCGAAAATCAGGACACAGCTTGATTTGACTTCCTAAACTGGTCGTTAATTAACCCCAGCTTCAATATGTGTGATTTATGACAACTTATCGATGGGTGTGTAAATATTGACACCTTTGTGTACTTGGGTATGAATGGTTTACCGTGAATGAGGGTATGAACAGGATTTACCGATTAGAGAATAATGGTCAAAAGTTAAGGCTAGAAAAAATGGGCCCAAAAATACAGAAAACAGATTAAAGCTGTGATGAACTGTAAAGAATAGAGGACAATTGGCAACAAATGAAAGAGTAGAAAGAAATGGAGCCCAAAATAATGAAAAGTATAAAATGAAGAACTGACCCCTTACCCCTCCCTCATACGACCACCATCATCCCCAATACATGACACCACCACCACCCACACTTGCATATATGCATATATAAAAAATCTTTTAATTTTGGTTTCATGGTGCCCCAGACATCGAGGTTCTGGATCCGCCCTGGTGTATTTTAGTGTTGGTCTTACTAATGACTAGCTTGTATGCATTTTCTTTCAGCTGTCTGTTGTTGATGTTTAAGTTTCTTTTTAGGAACCCAATAGTTATATTTGCTTTTTGACAGATGTTATGTACATGGGTACTTCAATTTAAATCTGAGCTGATGGTAACTCCTAGGTATTTTGCAGATGATATTCAGAATTCTCTCCAGTACTTGGCCGTGTAGGATGAAGTCTTTCATGATGGGATTACTTTTCTTGCTTACAGTCATGACATTGTATTTGTCTGCCTTGAACTTCAAGAGCCATCAATGTTCCCAATCTGCTAGTTTATTCAGGTCCTCTTGCAGGTTTGTGGTATCTGTATCTGTTGTTATAGTGAGGTAAATGACAGTGTCATCTGCAAACAGTCTTGTTCTAGATCCAACTCCCTCTGGCATATCATTGATGTAGTAGACGAAAAGAGTGGGACCTAGGACTGACCACTGTGGTACACCTGATTCATCATCAATGAAGCCAGAGCTTACTCCTTCAACCACTACTGAGTGTTGTCACCAACTCAGAAAACTGAGGATCCATCTGTTGGTTTTTCCTTTGATCCAATACTGCCTCAGTTTATGGATCAGAAATGAATGGCTTACTTTGTCAAAAGCCTTGGAGAAGTTCATTATTAAGCAATTTGTTTGCTTACCTTCATCTAGATTTTGTGTAATGTCATCTATGAACTCGATGAGTTGAGTTTTGCATGACATTTTTGTGGAATCCATGCTGCATAGGATGTAGGATATTATGTTTGTTTGAGTGGGTCATGATGTTGCTGATAATTATGTGTTCAATTATTTTGGAGGCTTTGCATGTAAAAGATACTGGACGACAGTTTTATGCTTGGTACTTTTGCCCTTTTATGAAGATAAAACAGACGTTGGCCAATTTCCAGTCTAATGGTTATTATCCAGATTCATATGACTCATTAAAAATGATTCTGAATATACAAGGTCGTCTAGAACCCTAGATGTAATTTGCCTTCTGAGGATTAAGATTTCTTAGTATTTTCAGTATTCCATTATCTGGGATGTTTACTTCTGGCATAGATGTATAAATTATATTAGAAGATCCACATCTACATGTGTACATGTATCTTGGAATCCCTGGTTTCAGAAAAAGCAGACTGGAACTGTAACAACTGTTGTTCAAGATATAATAAATTGCTTGGCTGGGCGCAGCTGGATACGACCGCAGAGGTCCAACCCTGAACAGTTGGGGCAAAAATGGACACAATATTCGCGCTTGATACAGGTCTGAATTTGGATTGTAATTAAATATTTGACACATAAAAGGTTTCTGACACAGAATAACTGTAGTCAAAGAACTTAGAATTGGTTATATGATTTGAATTTATATGGAATTTATTGATTTTGTGCAATACACTGTGCCTGTGCGAATTGACCCCACCCCCCAAAAAAATAAATAAAAATTAACCCATTTTTTTTTGCTTTTGTGCAATACCCTATGCTGTTGCATATTGACCCCTCCCCAAAAAAAATCCCTCCCACCCTTTTTTGCAAAAAAAAAAAAAAATATGTGAAGAAATTTTGTTTAATTTCTGAAATCTGAAAAAATTGCCCCCCCCTTTTTTCCAAAAAATTTCTTTCCCTCAAGATATGGTCATAATCTCAATTCAAATTACCAATGGAGTTTGCAACCATAATTACCCATTTAAATACATCATAAAAGTCTTAAATAGATAATTTAAAAGCAGTGTAAGGGAGGTAATCCAACATTGTGCAACACTGTACAATTTTGTTTTTGGATTACCTCCCTTACACTGCTTTTAAATTGTCCTTTAACCAGGAAACCTTGTTTTTCCCCTTTTTGTCCCTAATTCCTAAATGGTTTGAGCCATAACCCCCAAAGCCAATCCTAACCATCCCTTTGTGGTATGGAAACTTGTGGTATAATTTCAGAGAGATCCATACACTTAAACACAAGTTATTGTCTGGAAACTAGAAAAAATGCCTTTTTGGGCCTCTTTTTGGCCCCTAATTCCTAAACCTTCCTTTTGTGGTATTGAACCTTATGGTAAAATTTCATAGAGATCGTTTCACTTAAACTAAAGTTATTGTGCGAAAACCAATGTGTCTTCGGACGACGACAATGACGACGCCAACGTCATACCAATATACGACCGCAAAAATTTTTTGCAGTCGTATAAAAATAAGGAGATGTCGTATGATTGCAAATGCCACAACTATCCACCAGAGTTCAAATGAAGTGAATGAAAGAAATTATAGGCGACTGTACAGCCTTCAACAATGAGAAAAACCTGTACCCTATAGTCGGCTATAAAAGGCCACTCAGGAAATTGATTTACCCGGCCCTGACATAAAAATGTGAAACAATAGACCACTTTCAAGTTTTGTCCTTCACTAGAAAAGTTTGTCAAATATGTGCCTTTATGATGTCATTTACCAGAAAGAGTGGATCGTCTGTATCCCTGCACTATTAAATTTCATCAAGCATCTTCATGATCGTCGTTATGCAGGATAAACTAGAAATAATGTTTGTTCCTTAGGTACTTAATCACAGTTCCCTAATGTCTAATGACAGCAGTGCTGATTATCAATAATAAGAATTTAATTTGCCGATTAATTCGTGCAATATAGCATCATATATTTTCAACCACTCGCTAAACATGGGAAGGAAGTGATGATGCCCCTAAAAGAATCAATGATGTTCACTAAAACCAAAGTTTTTGATGGAAATGCAATGAACTCGAAAGTTGTCTATTAAAACGAGAAAACAAACAGCCTTATCAATAACAAAACAATTTATGAAAAACAAATATGACAGACATGAACCAACAACATCCACTGATATACAGGCTCCTAAGTATGTTTGCTTTAGGAGCTACCATTTGATTTTATGGGGGCTAGGATGAAAATTTTGTCCTGCTTTTTTTTAGTTGTAATCTCTGTCCTGCTTTTTATTTTTACTCTATTCGGTCGTCCCTTTTTTACTAGTTTATCCTGGATTTTTACACAAATTGTCATCCTGCCTTTTTTTTACCAAGTTGCTCATCCTGCCTTTTTCTTACTCAAAACTCCTGTCCTGCCTATTTTTTCAAATTTCATCCTAGCCCCCATAAAAATCAAATGGTAGCTCCCTTATCCATAGAGTCTGAATGTAATGTCATGAATGTAGTAGACCATCTCTTTTTCAATTATAATTTAGACTTCATTCCGTTCCTTCTTTTGTGCTTTATGAATGTCCAGAATCTCTTCATACATCCACAATTTTCGATAATGTTATCTTCTGGTGGTGTTACAATGTATTCCACATACTTCATGTCATGGTCGTATCTAGCTGCGGAACCGTAACTCATATGGTCCTTTTTATATTTTTTTGATTTTGCGGACCATGGTCTATGGTCCGCAAATAGTCAAAAAATAATATAAGGACCTAAGAGCTACGGTTCCGCAGATAGGTCGTATCTTACTTAGAGTTATTCTAACATATCTAAAATATCTATTTAATTTCAACTGTGTATGCAATTTCGTATTGAACAGCCTTGGAAAAGGATCATATGTACCTTTAATGATTTGTTATGCTATGATAATCATTGTGAAATTGTTGTATTTTTTATGTATACCCCTTGAGGGTCCATGATTGGTTAATAAAATCTTGAATCTTGAATGGTCATACACCAAGATCTATATAAAAATATCTGTGGTTACTCGGTATGTAGAACTAGAATTAAAGCACTTCGTTGTTATTTTGTACTTACCCTTTTCCGATTCATATTGATTTGTGAGCCTTTTCATTCGTTTGTCGGCATTTTCTAAGATTTTTCTTCTTCTGGCTTCTCGTCTTGCTTCTGAATCAGCCATTTTGAGAAACATATGTCAATGAAAAATAATATAAGTTTTGAAACATCGGTTGGTTTAATTTCCTCAAAGGAATTAGGTAAATAACGAAATATATATTTTTTACAAACTAATTAGCGCTATTTAATTATACGATGAAAGATTGATATTTTCTTATAAAAATTATTTAAACGGATATTATGTACTTATTTTATATCTTCCTTAGAAAAATAAATTATTTTCGGATTTAAGACTCGTGAATTGAAAAAAGATTTAATGTGTAGCAATAGATCAGTCGCTTGATTTTCTAATTCTTGTTTTATAGAATAAGATAAAATAGAGATAATATTCATTTATCTTATTTTCTTCGAAACAATATATTGTCCTTCCAGATGGTTACTTTCGATTTCGAATGACAAAAATATTATTGAATGGTAAATTCATCATTTTTTCTCACAAGCGCCAAACAAGATTTTTGATGAATATTTACATGCCTGTATACATATAGATATACGCAAAAACTCGACAATCCTTAATAATCTTTCATTCACCCTAAAGCCAGTAAAGGCCTTGGGTATGTTGGCAATTTTACTACTTTTTTTTAATATTACTTAGTTTAGAAATACCAATGATGTCTCTTACAGTCTTACAAGGCTCACTGAAATGTGCCAGACTGTGTCACGTCTTAATTTTGCTAAATCACTCGTATATATGTAACACTCAGAACGTGTCCATCCCTAGTCCAAATAATTATGACGTCTTGAAAGGCTATTATATTTTTTCTTTGACGCCTTACATCACAGGAAAGCGTCAAAGCAAAAATTTAAAATAGGCTTCAAGGTGTCATAATTATTTAGACTAGTCCCCATCCCAAACGTGTCCGATTCCCCAAACATGTCCATATGACGTCACTGAACTGCAAAACATAATGTGTCATTTTTTAAGAACGCCCAAACATGTCCTTTTAAAGAACGCCCAAACATGTCCATTCCCTAAACTTGTCCATATAAAGCCTAAACGCTTCCTTTTTTGAACGCTCAATCTTGTCCATATTTTTAAATGCCCATTTCATTAAGTTAATTTTTGGTCTTCAAGTAACAATAAAATGTCCACCAATATTAAATATATAATTTTGTTATTGTTCTATTGACGTATACTCCTTTTAATTTACTCTTTCACCTATTGTCCTACCTCCATGTATTACGTACATGGGGGGACATATACTTGCCTCCCCATGCTGCTAAAGTTATATTTGCTTAAGAGCAACAAAAACACATCTATTTCCATATCACGTTTATTTCAAAGAGACAGAATACATCACATGACAAATAAGCATCAGTATACAAAGGGACACAACTCTTATGACTTTACTATAAAACACATACGACCATACATATACATAACACAGACATATGACAGAGTTGTCAAGCCACAACTGGAGATTTAGAAATTTTCAGCTGGAGTTTGGGCCTCATAACTGGAGATTTTTATCGACATTTTTATCGACGTCGCAATGTTTTGTTTGGTGTTTAAACTGCATATTTTCCTTTTTGTTAATGATTCTATAACTCCATAGCCATTTTACTTAATAGAAAAGAAGATAAAAGGTTTTCAAATATTTATTTATTATATATATATAGGGTTTTCAAATATTTATTTATTATATATAAAGTTCAAGATAAAGTGATAAGCCATCATATATAGTTGGTAAAAGTATCTCTGCTTAAGCTACATTGTCAATTTTGGTACCACTACTAAACAGTGGTGTTGAATTGATAGAGTTGTTAGCTTTCTGGTAGGTAGTCGTCTCCATATGTTTGGTTAAGTCATTAGGGTCACCATAGTCAGCTTTGCAACAAGTGTAGTAGGCATAAATACCATATTTGAGTTCATTAAGACATTTGTCTTTGAGGTTCAGTAATATAACTGTTCAATGTTTTCAACAGCATCAAATTAAAGTCGTTGTTTATACAACTTAATCCATTGTCAGTATTTCACTTTTAATCATCCAGGCGTGTGTCTTAAACTTGCTAGTTGATCACCAGGTAATTGCCAATAATCTTTTATTGCTGTATATACAGTCTAATCCTTAACACCTTCATTGATTACTCAAGGCTATTGTCAAAAACAATAACAGGAAATGGTGACTTCGATTTCTCTGACTTTTCCTATATCAATTTCGAGTTTCTTGGACTTTTCTCTGTCAGTATCAAATTTGTAAACAAAATGACAACTGAAAATTTTCGAGGTTGACATTTTCAAAAGCGGAAGATTTCAAATTTTAACGGGAGGGACGGAAGAGGGTCTAAAAGCGGAGATTTTGACTCCGCCAGAAGAATCACATGTATGATAACATCCCGCCCCCAAAAAGAAAATTTCCCAAATTTTATCAAAAAAATGTATGTGTTTTATCCATATACAATTTCAAGAAGAAGAAAAAAAAAATACGCTATAAATTCTAACTGCAAAATCAATTCCGTGTTGGACTAAAATCTGTTTCCAAATAATCTTTGTAAATTATACATTAATAAAACCTGAACTGTTGGTGGCTGACCAGTTCTCACATCTAGTATCTATTTGCATACACACCAGTATCAACTATGCAGAAAAATTCGAACATCTGGCATCTCGATCTCCCCCTTAGGACCTTATGCACGCATTACGTTCATTCAACTACATGAACTTAAAATAATATGCATTTGATACATTTACTCAATCTACTAAATGGAAAATACTAGAATTTTGTCATAAATGTAGCTGTATACAACAAATTGATAGATAATCATCAGAGACCTTTAACAATGGTAAGTATTACACCAATGAAACATTTCATAACATAACATATACATGTATGCCAATTAAAGAAAATACGACTAATTCTCCCTCTCTAACATGGCCAATCTCTCATACTTCACACTCACAAAATAAAATAAAGATGAAACATATGAAAAGCTCCAGAAATGTCAATATCAACCTAGGTTTTATTTATGACTATTATCACATCGCTACTGACAATCCGCTGTCAAATCAGTCCGACTGTTTACAGAAATTTGGTGTATAAACAATCCACAAATACCAGAAAATGTATATAAAAAATACTTGAGACAAAATAAAATTCATAAAATTATTAACTGTTTAAAACTATAGTCCATGTTTCCTTATAACTGGGTAGTCAGTGTACGACGAGATAAATCTCGCACGTACAGTTATATGTCTGAATCATTTAAAACTGTTACACATTTCCCTGCTAAATACACATTGCAAATATAATATATAGGTCAAGCCGATTAGTTCCTAAAGATAAGTCCAATTACTAAGCAATAATTTTCGAAGTAATATGATAGTCCGAGACGTCACATTTACACAGGTTACAGTTATCTGCATACATAAACACACACAGCTGTTTTCTTGATGTCCAACTCCAATGCGGTTAAAAGTTTGTTTTTGTAGAAATTTCTGGAGTCCAAATGAAACATTAAAGAGTCATTAAGGATCAGATGACAAATAAACAATTGCAAAAATTTTTCGATATTAATATGCATGTAGTTTAACAACAGTAACGTTCTTTTAATTTCACAAAAATGTACAGTTTACTTTTGTTGACGAAAACTCCATGGTGACTTCTGAATATTGTCTAAATCCTCATTAACATCCAAATTTTACACGAGATCCAAAAATCTGTTCCGTGTAAAATACATGGAACTACTATACTCTACTGAACGAAAATTCCAATTTTAACAAAGTCAAAATTTAGACAAATGGCGCCGCCAGCCTCATGGTCTAGACTTTAAGAAAGTTGATTCATCATCTTTGGGGACAGCTACTCACATAAAATACACTTAAAGGGATCGTTTTGAAGTCCTCCACCATATTACGTACATGGGGGGACATATACTTGCCTCCCAATGTCGCTAAAGTTATATTTGCTTAAGAGCAACAAAAACACATCTATTTCCATATCACGTTTATTTCAAATAGACAGAATACATCACATGACAAATAAGCATCAGTATACAAAGGGACACAACTCATGACTTTACTATAAAACACATACGACCATACATATACATAACACATGCGTGACTAGAGAACAGAAATACTGTTAATATGGTCTTCTTCCAACCGACAGTTAAATCCTTGCGAAAGTTGGGCGTCCTATTGGCTATGTGGGATGTAAAAGTACGTAGCCACGTTCAGTCAGAATTTGAAAGTTAAATCCGAAACCTCCTGTATGAAGACATAGACCTACCTAATGTATTTAGTGTTAATATGTTCTAGTCCTGAATATGCATGAAATATTTCCCAATGGAAGTTAAGCAACTAACAATCAATCAATTTATTGTCTTAGATGTGCATGAAATAATTGCCACAAGCAACAATCAGTTAATCCATTACTTTTTGCTAGTCAATTATTACCTCTTTCACAATTGATTTAACGTAATGTGACAGTTAAAAGGATGATGCACGTTCTACTTACATTTAATATTGGAATTTACGCATACACTTTTTAACATATTTTAACGATACCTTTAGGTTATTAACGGTTATATGAATTATAAATTTGGTATCAGGGATGCTAATGATACATGCAAATTTATTCCTTTTGTGTATGTCTCTTTAGTGATGCTCGAACCCAAAAACTTAATACCAGTACATACTTTGAAGAGCTGATAAAAAAAAAAAAAAAAAAATAATTTGTTATCCTCATACATAATTAATATGCATGTAGTTAGACATCACCGGATTATATTGCTACAAATGAATTCACCTAGTAAACGACGAATTTAACTGTACAAAACTAATAAATTACAATTTGTTTCTGTTCACTCTAAATATGCATGAAATATTTGTCACTCGATATTAAGCAATCAACAGTAAAAAGTTAATTTATATGTTGCAAATTAAACTTGTAGTTATGCTAAATATAAACAACCGGCGTTGAACAATCTAATGCTAATAAATTTTTGATGTTCTTATTCTAACTCTGTTCCTTTTTTAATTTCCGGTAATTGTGCCGAAAAAAAATCAGAATTTATGTCCTTTAAATGCGGCTTTAATCATTTTTTAAGGATCCAACCGAAACCCAACATCTTCAATCATAGAATTGAATTGCCGTAAAGGTTATTGACGTCACTGAGTAGATAATAGCGCTAAAAGTTTTGAGACGTTCAGGCGTCTTAAAGTGGACACGTTTTGGCGAATAACAATTATCAGACACTCTTGGGGATGTGAAATCAGACACGTTTGGGCGATTTATGATTTTACGGACACGTTTGGGGGAATTGGACACGTTTGGGGGGGATGGACACGTTTGAGAGTGTTACATATATATGTAGGACAGACTGTCACAGTACTCAAAAGTGAGGTGAGGATGCTAAAACATGATGGTCACGCTAAAGTGTGATGTGTACGCTAAAGTGTGATAGTCTGTGCTATTCAATGGAACACACTAAAATCAAATGCCTCAATACGCTTAAGTGCTTTTTTCTGTGAAAGTGCATTTGTAAAAGTAAGGACATTCGCATTGTTAAACACAGTGTGACATTACAAGCTGTTTGTACAAACAAAAATAGACATTGCTAGGAAATGATTCCAATCCCGGAAATTTTTGGTCAGTGCTGGAAGAAGTTAACTTGATTTAGGTAATTTGTGATTACAAAGGGCCTCAGTTTAAAACTATTCAAACAAAAAAAATAACAGCATGATTTACAAACAAAACAATAAACTAAACACATATATGAATTACTAGCTACTGCAATGTAACCATTACACCTTTTTTTTTAACAACTATCGTACTTAAAATAAGTAATTAGTTTTCAGTTCTATCAACAATTTTGTATATCTGTGATATCCTCTGGTGGACATTTGTCCTTCAATGTTCTTCCAGATCTGTTGATACTGTCATATAAAAAGGTGTGGTTAAATTGTTAATGAGACAACTATACATCCAAGACCAAATTTTGTTGATGTATGCAACTAATAACCATACAGCCTTCAACATGGAGCCTTGGCCCATCCCGCATAGCAAGCTATATAGGGCCACACAATGACCAGTGTAAAACAATTTGATAGAGAAAGACAATGGCATTATTTGTAAACAAAACAAAAACTTATAGGAACACAGCAAAAAACAAAAACCACTTAGCATGTCATACCATCGCACTTTAGCGTGTCATATAATCAAACTTAAATAAACAAACAACCATCATATTTTAGCTTTTGACACCATCGCACATTAGCGTAGACCATCACACTTTAGCGTAACCATCGCACTTACTAATCCTACATTTATTTATCTGTATATTTATATGAGATATTATTTATTTTCAAAATTATTTGAAACAATAGTCTGTTTTCACAGAATCATGACAACTTGCCTCATCTTTCTACCAACTCGCCCCACTCATGTAAACCAACTCGCCCACTTATGAAAAAGGGTTTAAATCCACTGAAATTTAGGCCTGCAAACTCGTCCCACTCATGAAAAGAGTTAAATTCTGCTGAATTTGGGACTTACCAATCGCCTCACTTATGAAATGTAGTTTAATCCCAATGATTTTAGGCCTACCAACCTTGCCCCACTATTGAAAAGTAGTTTAATCCTGATGAATTAAGGTATGCCAACTCGCCCCACCTATGAAAAAAACTCCATTTCATGAGTAGGGCAATTTGGCAGACCTTTATTCATCTGTATTAAACTTCTTTTCAGAAGTGGGGCAAGTTGGTAGGCCTTAATTCATCAGATTTTACTCTTTTTTCATAAGTGGGGACAAGTTGGCAGGCCTAAATTTAGTGGGATGTGACTTCTTTTGGTTGGTTGGGCTAGTTGGCATGCCTAAATTCAGTGGGAATTAACTCCTTTTTAATAGTGGGTTGGGCTGGTAAACAAGAGTGGGGCAAGTTGGTGGAAAGTGGGGTGATTTGGCAATTGGACAAGTTGTCTTGCTTCTATTTTCACATTACCGACTATTGACTCTGGATCATATAATTTTTCCACAGGTAGTAGGACATTCTGCTTCTCGGTCAGGTAAGAGACAATTTAAAAATGTGAAATTAAGCTTACAATCGGTACAATTTGAAGAAAATTATATTTGGTGTTGGAATGATTGTAAGATTGTACATGTCCAACTTGCAGGTTTCATTTGAACTTGACCGCGCATTCTAGGTTAATTGGTCTATGTTAAGTTTCTGCGGTTTGGTTTGTTTTTCAGATACTGTAAGTAAAAGATCAGCTGTATTTGGTGTATGTAAATATGATTGTAAGGTGTACATGTCTGTCTGGCAGGTTTCATTTGACCTTGATCTCATTTTCATGGTTCATTAGTCAATGTTAAGTTTTCATGGTTTTGTCTGTTTCTCAGATACTATAATTAGAAATATGTCAACTATTTTTGGTGTATGGAATAAAAGCATGATGTACATGTTGTCTGGCAGGGTTCATCTGACCTTGACCTTTTTTATGGTTAATTGGTCAGTGTTCAATTTTTTAAATAAGATTTGTTTCTTAGATATAAGCTAACTATATTTGGTGTATGATATGATTGTTAGGCATACATGTATAACCAGTATATTTTAGATGTCAGAATGTTAATATGTAAAATTCTAATAATTCTTATAATTCAGTATTTGTTAAGATATGGCTTAAGAAATGATTTACTTTAAAAATAATTGAACAGGGCTTTATATACATCTTTACAACTTAGAAAGGTGTAAAGTAATTTATTATATAATCCCTGAGGGTTCAATGACTATATAGAATTAAAGATTTGTTAGATACAAAGGATTTCTTACTTTTATGATTAGTTTTGATTATAATGTCACAAAGACTTTATAATTGTGAAAATAGATAAGTAAGTATTATTATGTAAAGTAAAGATATTGAGTATAGATGTTATGTATGAGAAATTATCTCCAGGTGATTTGCTATTTGAATTTTATTATGTATATTTCGACAGATTTAAATACCAGTACAAGTTGAAGAATTCGTAAATTAAATTAAACACATGTTCAATGGCATATCTCTATTAAATTAGGGAAAATATAGCTTTAAAAGAAAGATTTGTATAGTGAGATAACTATACAATATTATCACTAGTGTTGGTGTCCGTCGTCATCTCCTGTTAACTTTACAAAAATCTTCTTCTCTGAAACTACTACACCAAATTTAACCAATCATGGCCACAATCCTCGTTAGGTATCCAGTTTATAATAATGTGTCATTTGACCCTGCCTGCCAACCAAGATGGCTGACATGGCTAAAAATAGAACATAGGGGGTAAAATGTAAGTTTTGTCTATTATTTTGAAAATCGTTATAAATAGAGAAAATCTGACTGAGCAAAAATGTTCAGAATGTTGAGCTCTACCAATTGTCCATATATGTCATAACTGTCAGTTGACTTCTTATTGGAGTTATTGCCCTTAAATGACAAGCTTTACCATTTTTTTTTTTTCAATTTTGCCAATTATCTTGAAAGTTATAATAGATAGAGAGAAACTTTATATTGCAAAAATGATCAGCAAGACAAGTTCTACAAATAAGTCTGCTTGGTTGAAATCGTTAGTCGACTCCTTATTAGAGTTATTGTCCTTTGATGACGATTATTACCAATTTTTTGCGTTTTTGCCTGATATCTTAAAAATTATAATAGATAGACAGAAACTTAAATAAGCAAAAATAAGGCAAGATCTACTGACAAGTCAAATTTTGTTGATTTAGTTAGTAGACTGTCACTCTTTATAGGATTCATTGTCCTTAAATGAGGATTTTTTTTACCCTCTTTTGTGTTTTGAACAAAAACTAAAGAAAATAGAGAGAAACTAAACAGACTAAATGATCAGCAATACAAGATCAATAAAACAGAGATTTTTGTCATGAATTCTATTCTCGTCTACAATGTTGGAGAGTGTCCTTTGTTGAATATGTACATAGACCAAGGTGAGCGACACAGGCTCTTAAGAGCCTCTAGTTTAGTTTTATACACTGCTGGAATTAAGAATTTGAATTTTATTATGTCCCAGATTTATACAATTATTTTTTTATTGTCATCGGATATTTAATCTTGGTGTATTAATCTCGCCATTCTCTTTCTGTTAATCAATTCAAAATGACAACACTCACACCTGTAACAGCGTACGCTTGAGGCTAAATTGCTCTCGGGTAAAGTTCAAATGAATTGTATTACAAAATGCTGATCTTTTTCGAGAAACAAACAATGCCTTTCCGAAATAATAGACATATTCTATTCACACAGACTTTGTGTTGAAATGGATGTCGAAATTATTACGGTAAATAAAAACGAAAAATATTTTCAGTTCAATATCAGTAAAAAATTTGTGTTTAATAAATATTTCCGGGAAAAATCGCAACTCTTAATTCATAAAATTAAATCGACAATATATACTGAAACCATAGGAATTGTTATTAAATCAATGCAAAACATTACACGCATGTTATTTTCTTTCATTCTTATATTGTGGTCATTAGCTATGAGAAACGGTCATCTGCACGCTAGTAATTATGGAAAAATTCCACACACGATTAAGACTTTAACTGATTTTAATTTTCTACCCATCATTCAAAATCGGGCTAAAACATAACAACCGATGAAGTATGTCTACCAAAAAAGTTACAAATATTAGATTTTCTCCGTTATTAGAGAGAATATAAAGTTAAAACTTTGTAAATGTGTTTTTTATATTATAATGAACATATTTAGATGACAAGTAAAAAATCATGAATTTTCCCTTTAATCCTTAACTTGTCAATAAACATGATTTATTTTGTGCTAACAAAGTTTTGTTTTAAATATTACTGCAGTATATCTGAAGCTTTTATGTCCTTGTAATGTGTAGTTCTATTGGGATTATCTGTATTGCTGCTTCTGTTTTGTGAAATATTGTATATACTGTGTTGTCAAAAATAGATGTAAACAATGTATTTTTATTTGTAGATCTGACATGATTTGGCGGACAGATCCAGATGACCAAAACAGCACAAGCAGCATTACCCGAGCTTCAAACAACAACTATGAAGACAGATGATAGGAAAGAAATGAAGGAAAAAGGAAAGAATTTCTTAGCTGGAGGTAAGAACATCTTTTTAAGGATTTAGATCTGAGAAGTTTTAAAGCTGCATGTGTCATGTGATTATATTAAGTATCATGATTGGATTGATTTATAGCAGTTGGTGATTTTGGAATATTTGGGACCAAAAAATGGTTTTAATACTATTTTCTTTTAATACACAAATAAAATTTTATCAACCAAATTAATCAATGAATGATTGTTTTTTTTAACGATAAAGTTCCTCTTAATAGAACTCCACAGAGAACAACAGCTATTGTATTAGTTCAATGGGAGAGTTTCCATTGCCAAAATTTAAATAGCTAGGTAAACACCAACTGATTCTTGGTAAAGGTTTTATTTCCTTTGCAATAATTTATTTGCCAAATCTATGCTTGAAATAACTGTTATTTACGATTACAGAATTAAAAATTGATTAAAGAAGTTTGTAATTTCGTGATTTTAGACTGAATAATTTCTTATTTTACCTTCTCTATCGCATCTAAATTTAGAACTATTTAAACACAATAAAGAAATATTAAATTGTATATCTGTTAACTTTCAGGTATTGCAGGCTGCTGTGCCAAGTCTTTAGTTGCTCCTTTGGACAGAATCAAAATCTTGCTCCAGGCTCACAACCATCACTATAAAGATTTAGGTAATTATAGATCTTTACAGTCATTCTTTTAAGTCGTATGATACTTCATATTAACAACCATCACTATAAAGATTTAGGTAATTATAGATCTTTACAGTCATTCTTTTAAGACGTATGATACTTCATATTAACAACCATCACTATAAAGATTTAGGTAATTATAGATCTTTACAGTCATTCTTTTAAGACGTATGATACTTCATATTAACAACCATCACTATAAAGATTTAGGTAATTATAGATCTTTACAGTCATTCTTTTAAGTCGTATGATACTTCATATTAACAACCATCACTATAAAGATTTAGGTAATTATAGATCTTTACAGTCATTCTTTTAAGTCGTATGATACTTCATATTAACAACCATCACTATAAAGATTTAGGTAATTATAGATCTTTACAGTCATTCTTTAAGACGTATGATACTTCATATTAACAACCATCACTATAAAGATTTAGGTAATTATAGATCTTTACAGTCATTCTTTTAAGTCGTATGATACTTCATATTAACAACCATCACTATAAAGATTTAGGTAATTATAGATCTTTACAGTCATTCTTTTAAGTCGTATGATACTTCATATTAACAACCATCACTATAAAGATTTAGGTAATTATAGATCTTTACAGTCATTCTTTTAAGTCGTATGATACTTCATATTAACAACCATCACTATAAAGATTTAGGTAATTATAGATCTTTACAGTCATTCTTTTAAGTCGTATGATACTTCATATTAACAACCATCACTATAAAGATTTAGGTAATTATAGATCTTTACAGTCATTCTTTTAAGTCGTATGATACTTCATATTAACAACCATCACTATAAAGATTTAGGTAATTATAGATCTTTACAGTCATTCTTTTAAGTCGTATGATACTTCATATTAACAACCATCACTATAAAGATTTAGGTAATTATAGATCTTTACAGTCATTCTTTTAAGTCGTATGATACTTCATATTAACAACCATCACTATAAAGATTTAGGTAACTATAGATCTTTACAGTCATTCTTTTAAGTCGTATGATACTTCATATTAACAACCATCACTATAAAGATTTAGGTAATTATAGATCTTTACAGTCATTCTTTTAAGTCGTATGATACTTCATATTAACAACCATCACTATAAAGATTTAGGTAACTATATAGATCTTTACAGTCATTCTTTTAAGTCGTATGATACTTCATATTTAAAAAAAAAAGATGAATATGTTTTATATACTCAAAGGGCTAAGTTTTAATAACACATGAACATAGACTTACTTTTATAAGAAAATCTTTTACCTTATCCAAATCAGCAGAAATGTATTGCTATTGAATTCTTGTCTTCCCGTGCTCTAATTTGCTGTCAGCTTTTCTGTATGCAGACCTGCCAACTTTCACGATTTATGGGGGATTTTGCCCCTTGAGAGGTGTTGACCTCAATCTTGAAAATCTTTATTATATAAACTGAACACCTCAAAACAGACATTCAAATGAGTTAAAAGGGTATGTAAGCACATACATACTCATCCAAACAATATAGAAGTAGAAAACACTTATGGCAGTACAAGAGGAGCATTAGGTCCTCTTGTGCTTAAAATCCCCCATGGAGATTTTGTATAATTGGCAGGTATGTGTATGCAGTGACCTTAACCATGGTAGGACAAAAAATCCCAGTATCATTGGGAAGGGTTTCCAATATAAGTTCAGTCAGCTGGAAATTTTAACAATGTTTTTGATTTTTTGTAGGTGTTTGGTCAACATTATTGAAAGTGAAATTAAAGGAAAATATTTCTGGTCTATACAAAGGAAATGGTATCCACATGATCAGAGTCTTTCCATATGCTGGTGTACAGTTCATGGCATATGAGAAATCTAAAGAGGTATGATTACCTGTATCACCAGGTCTATTAACAGCTCCACTCTGTGTGGTTGAGACACATTCTCGAGTTTGAAAGACCATTTATAGTCTGTTTATTTTGCTATTTTGCCTATGACGTTGTTGATGTTTACATGGACAATGTCACGTGTGCCGTTAGTATCTGACAATAATTTTCCATCTCAAGCAAGTAGCATGATATGAAAAATTATCACAAAAAAGATCAAAGGAAAAATACACAGAATAGCAATAATAAATTTTAAATATTGTAACTCAATTTGTCATACAGAAATTAACTTTTGGTTGAATTATATATCATTATTTGACTATACATAATAAATGTACTATCTTTTCATTTACTTTAATAAATTACCCTTTGATTATTTTCATACTCTAAACTTTCAATTTGAAACTCTTGTTAAAATAGAAGACCAGTTCATATCCTTTTCTGGAAAAGAGATGGGATACTAGAGATGGTCTTTTGACAAAATAACACAGTATAAAATGAACAGTATGATGAGCACCAATCCAGGGGCTCTTGAGAACTAGAAATTAGAGGACCTTATTTTGACACAAAATTGGTTATAATTTTTAAAAATTTTTTTTAAGGGGTAGGGGGTTCATCCATCAGAATCAACACCTGGTATGTGATTTAACTGTTTGATTTATGTATACCTTAAAAAGTATTGTAGTAAACGTTTACTTTGAATTGCATTCTGGTATATGTTTTTGATGTAATTAGTCTATTCTTTTGCAGTATAATTTTTATTTTTTGCAGATAGTCAAAATGTATTTACATAATTATCCACAAATAGGGAAATTCTTAGCAGGATCTATGGCAGGTAGGTTATCATGTTAAATGATAGATAATGGGTGAAGAAACCAATCAGCCAAAAGAAACTGGTTACTCACCAATTATCAAAAACTCTCTGCACATGTTTTTATACAGAAGTTACTGAAAACATTTTGTTTCTCTAAATTCTGATTTATACTTCCTCAGTTAATTGTTTTTTTATGATCAACATTAGTGGCTTGCTTGATCTCAGTTCTTCTTTTTTCAGAATACAACTACGAAATCTGTAGCCTCTGATTTTGCTATTGTAACATCAAATAAAAAGAACACAATCTTTTGCAGATCAATGAAAAAGAAAGAAAAAGTTTGAACTCATATTGGCAAAACATTATTAGAGAAAGATTCTACCACCTTTGTGTCCAAAACAATATGAATTTAATTTTAGATATTTAAACTTATGACAAACCTTGCATTTTAAATTTGAAAACTTGATGACCGTCTGTAGAAGGGAAATACTGTATCACAATGATACAGTGGTAAAATCTTTACCAATTTTCTGTTGTCCTCATACAATTGTAAAGAATGGTCATTGTCCAATACGAGTTAACCAATGTATTTCCAATTATCTTTGAATTGAACAAATGACTTTTTCCAAATACTGAAAACTATTTTGACTTTTTTTTTAAAGGTTTCACTGACTTTTACTCTATTAGAGACTATTAAAATGTCAAAACCTAGAAAAAATAGGTTTGTTTGCTTCTCTGCATGAGGAATCACTTGGATATAAGGATGTATGCGCATTTCTCATTGAGACAACCCAACAACACAAACAACCACAAGAAAATGTACTGTAGCTTCATTATTATTTGTGTGATACTAATTTTCATGGATTTTGCGGGTATAGGTGAACAACAGATTTAAATGTTCAACGTAGTACAAATTTTCTATAGGCTTGTATGTTGAAGTCGGAAAAACCATGAAATCAAGTATCACAAAAATTCAATTGTTCTTCAATCCACGAGCATTGATATAAATGAAAATTAATGAATTCATACTTTTATAAATTGTTATTTGGATGGAGAGTTGTCTCATTGGCACTCACACCACATCTTCCTATATCTATATAGTATTACTGAACATTAGGGAGCATTATTTTTCAGGTTAACTTTTCGTAAATACAATGTAACTCTTTATGTAGCAATTAAAGTCATGCCTAATTTATTGAATATGATTTTAGGAATATCTGCTGTGTCGATTACTTACCCACTGGATATAATAAGGGCCAGAATAGCTTTCCAAGTAACGGGGGAACATCTGTACATAGGACTGACTGATGCTGCTGGATGTATTGTAAAACAGGATGGTATAATGGGTCTCTATAGAGGCATCACACCTACTCTCATGGGAATGATACCTTATGCAGGTTTGCAGTTATTTATTCTATGGTATAAAAAATTATGATTTATAAAATCGGTCAATGAATAAAATGATCTCAACACAACAAAAATTTTATGTATAGCTTCTATTAATAAGTACCAACACCTAAGTTACAAAATCAAAACAGTTCCAGGTAACATTCAATGTATTCTTACACTTTTTTAACAAAACAAATAAAATAATAATTGTTCCTTGCTTTTATAAATAAACCTAATACCATAAATAGATACTAAATCCTGAAGATTAAGGGCATTTTTGTTTAACTGTATTGCCAGAAAAGTTACCAACTGATGATTACACTATTATCTTTATTTTAATATTTCATACACTTGAATTATGTTTATTTGTCTGACTTTTTGTCGGTTTTCTGATTCTTGCAGTTAGAATTGAACAAAAATTTAAAAAAAAAAAATTATTACTCAAATAGTTTTTTTAAAACTATACACTAAATTTCAGGTACAACATTCTTCAGTTTTGAGACATTAAAGGGAATGTGTGTTGAGTATTTTCCCGACTTATTTGGTAAACCATGTCCTCAGGATACTGGTGGGATAGTACTTACTATTCCTGGTAAAAGTCTTTGTGGAGGATTAGCTGGTCTGATTGGTCAGACTGTATCGTAAGTTAGTTTGCATAGTTTAATTAAGTAGAGAGAAAACAGGGAGACACTAATAAGATCAAGTAGGACCCATGAAAACCATGAATTGGTATTTATTTGTAATACAATGTACTGTCAACCTACTTTATATCACTAGCAACTTATTGTGACCTCTCATGTAGGATGTGGGAGCCTAATAGTTTTCACTGTTTCCATCTGTGTCAACTTTTTATGTGAAAACAAAAATTTCAAGACCTAGGATAGAATCAGGATGAAATGTTGTACCATTTTTGTGCATGATATGTAGATATACATATTATTTTGTGTGAAAATTGTTGTAAAACATAGTTTTTGCTGGAAAAAAAAAATCACAAATTTTGGGAAACTTCTTATTGTGCTAGAATATTAACAAAAAAACAACTATCTATAGTTATTGCTATTTTATGAACTTTTCCTTTGATCTTGCTGACTGATAATTTCCTTTCTCAGCGGAGTCCAGTGATATGAAAAATTATCACTAGAAACTAAGGGAGCATGTACCCGTTGTCAATGAAATTAACAACATAGTCATAGGTAAAATAGCGATAAACAGATTATCATTGGACATGTCAACTCGATTGCTTTTCTCACTTTCGCCGTGCCGGCTCAAGCGAGAAAATCAATCTCGTTGAGATAACCAACGATAATCTAGAAGTATTATTTGCCATTTTAAACTGGTTTTAAAATTTATACAATAATGCATAAGAACTCATTGTAAAGATGTCATTTGTTAACTCCAAATTAAATGTTTCATTTGTACAACGAAATAATTATACAAAAAGTTTTGGTGTATAGATTCAAATATAAATTCATACATTTCGATTTCATTGCTAAGACTTTCCTAACAAAATAGCTATCTGTAGACAGAATAAATTGACCACAATAACAACGTGAAAGAAATATGCAGTACATGTATATTGACATGTTGGTTTACAGTATGCGTCATCATAAAGGTTGTGAAGATAACTGTTTAAAGTATTCAAGACCCTGTTATACATAAAAAAAGTAGAACACTTAGAATAGGAAACAACCGACTGTCTATGAAAGTTTGTTCTGCAATTCAAATCATTTAAAAGTATTTGCTAGAAAAATTTCTGTTTTGTTTTCAGCTATCCATTTGATGTTGTGAAGAGAAAAATACAGCTGTCAGAAATGTTGCCAGAATCTCATAAATATAATGTGTAAGTTTATTATAAATTTATAAAAAAAAACAAGAAAGATGTTGTTGCTAATTCAGGTTTCAAACTTGATATCATTTGTCAAATCTTTGAGATGTCAAAAAGCATAGATACCATAGTATTCAGAAGAGCTAAGCAAAATGATAGAGAGGTGTATGGAAATGTGAAAATGGACTAATAAGTTGGTATGTAGGAAATTGTAAAGTATCTTTATTGTTAACAGATTCATATGTTCAACTTCAGAGATTATATAGTTGGATTCTAACATTGTTAAATGGTCAGGGTGTTAACTGTTGTTCATGAATCAAAACTGTATAGAGAAATTGAAAAGCCTTTAATGAAATTGACACCATAGTTCATCAAGTTATTTTTATACTCCCATTTACGGGACGTATTATGGTATACCGTTGTCCGTCTGTCCGTCCATCATCAACATGTCAGACATTAACTCAAAAACGCTTTTACTAATTTGCATAAAACTTTGGTGAATTGTTAATATGTATTGACATGAGCTCCCTTTCGTTTTTTATAAATTTTAGATTTTACATTTTCGAGTTATGGGATTTTCCAGTTTTCGGACAATAACTCAAGAATGCTTTCACCAACTTGCAAGACATTTTGGTTAATTGTTTATATCTATTGACATGAGCTCACTTTTGATTTTTATAAATTTTAGATTTTACGTTTCCGAGTTATGGGGTTTCATTCATTAAAAAAGGGGGGATTTTCCAGTTTTCAGACAATAACTCAAAAATGCTTTCAGCAATTCTTATGAAACTTTGTGAATTGTTTATATCTATTGATGTAAGTTCCCTTTAGAATTTTATAAATTTTATTTGTTTATAGTCTGACCATGGAAGTATTATCTTGACAGGAACTCCAACGAAAAATTAGCACATTCCCATCCCACTGATTTCTTTAAGAAAATAAAAGGTTCCGACTCAGTTTGTCAAGTACATGATAACTCATTTGTGGGTTATCTGCGATGCCGCCTTCGCCTGTTCTGTTAGCTGAAGCTGGTCTTATCACGTGATTTGGTATCGAGTGTCTTATCTACCTACCAATGTAAATAAACACGGAAACTCCTGTGGTTATTTGTGAATCGCAACATGAATAACGACGCCTGTTTCCGTTCAATGAAGGTAAAAGCTGAAAAGATCTAAAAAATCGGTCCATATTTAACAGAATGACATAAGAAAATTAACTGCATTCGGAAAGAGGGCAAGCTTATTTTTTGTTTAATATGTTTTAATCATTGGAACTTGGAAATCTGGAAATATCAGATATAAAAAATTACATGTACCTGAAGTCGGGTGTTTGCGGAAAACAATGTGATGCGCGTGTAGTGTGTAAGATGGCGAAGGATAGCTCAAAATTAAGTTAAAGGTTGTAAGTTTTTATCGAATGTTACAAGAATATCTATGGTTTTCTCTATCGTCTCAATGTAGAAAAATATTATTAACGTAATTATCAAATATGTTTTAAAGACTAAAAGAGGTTAATAATTACACGCACGTGATGACCTCCACATAGCAATTCCAAAGTTATAAACAACCTTAAACATTTAACCTAGTCCGAGATTACTCTGACATCTGACTTAAATGGCTTAAAATATTTCTGGATGCATTTAAAGAAAGATCACCATGATGGGCCCTAAGCAGTATAATATTTTTTTTATTCTTAAAATTTTATCATGGGAACCAAATTTGAATTTATTTATGTGTGCATAAATGCTTAACAGTTCTGAAACATCTTACACCATATGTGAAGAAATTTATGTTTTTGTTTCTTGTTGAATTGCATGAAATGTTTGTCATTGGACTATCAATAAATAATTAATCAAAATATTTGATATTTTTTCCAATCAAAGCCATTTAACCTTCCCCAGCACCCGCCGCTACGGGGAACCAACTTTTGAATTAAATTTTTGTTGGAAATTCTTTCAGTAAACACTTAATTAAAATATTTGTCAAAGTTAGCAGTAAAACGTGATAATAATTGCTGATAAAAACTTTTTCCGTTTACTTTTTATAAGAATTTTATGATTTTCAAGCCTAGCATATATATATCAGTTATGCGTGTTTAGCCACCGGCCCTCTCATGAATAAAAAATCTTACTATTTAAATTGATTGTAACTTAAACTGAAATGTTTATGGCTTGTGAGTATTTTTACTCTTCATGTTTTTTTTTTTGGTGAAAACAGTTGCGGGGATTTCGTTTATTTCTTTTTATTTGTTTTTACGCAGCAAAACGCGTAAAAACTGACATATTTGTCATTAAGTGACATGGTCGGTAAATGTCATTTCCTTGACAATTAAGTACACATCCGGCTATTTCGGTATGTTCTGTAATTAGGATCAATCACGAGGTTCCACAAATTTGATTTGAACCCATCCATCCATATGACATGTCGAGTTAATTAACAGATACTTAACGATTTTGTGGCATCGCACTATAAATGTTTGAAGTCCGCTTGTTGGAGTTCCTGTCAGTATAATACTTCCATGGTCTGACAACAGATTTACTAAGTATTGCGCAACAGCATAGTGTATTGCACAACAGCAAGAAATCTTTAATTGTCTATAAATTCAATTCATATAACCAATTTCAAGTTCTTTGACTACATTTATTCAGAAACCTATTATATGTCAAATATTTAATTACAATCCAAATTCAGACCTGTATCAAGCTTGAATATTGTGTCCATTTTTGCCCCAACTGTTCTACAAAGGAAAGGCTGGAATTGAGTTTGGGGGTAATTGCTCCAAAGGGAGGGGTCAAAAAGTTTGGGGGTTATATTTTTTCCAATTTTATTTTCTTCAAAATATTTCAAATTTCAAATTTTTTGAAAAGTTTCAAGAAGAAATCTTCAATTGCACAGTATTGGGCATTAGATTTTAAAGATCTTTGACCACATTTATTTTGTGTCAGAAACCTATATTATGTCAAAAATTTGATCACAATCCAAATTAGACAGTATCAAGCTTGAATATTGCGTCCAAATTTGCCCCAACTGTTCAGGGTTGGACCTCTGCGGGCATATCCAGCTGCGCTTAGAGAAGCAGTTTATTAAATCTCAATTGAAATATTTTTGAACATGAAAGTGTTTTGTAAATGATATTATTTTCTATTATGTTAAGAATGACTGATTTGTCTGTCCTTGACTGTTTATTATAAACACAGAAGTTTTGCTTAGCCTCCTTTTTGTTTATTATAAATAGCAATTGTGCATGTGTAGATAAAAGCAATTAATGCTCTAAGGAATTTCAAAAATGAAAAGTAAGGAATTAACAAAGCCAAGAAAACACTAGCAATACAAGCTTTGATAATATAATCCCTGATAAAACACTTTTGGATACACTAGAAAGACAAATAGGTCTGCTCTCTATCTAGCAGTTAGATACACTGAGGCATGTGTTGTCCTTTTTCACTGGAAGGTTATCTTCTCAACCCTGAGCAATGATTTCAACATGTCCACAAATATGGCTTAGCTAGTGACTCAATCCTTAGAAATTGCAATTTAGATGAAAAGTACAATGAAACTCATCCAAACTGAACACCCTTGGGACTTGGTGTTATGTTCCGTTTTCATAGGTGTTCGGATTGTAGAGGTAAACGGAAGTTGAAAGTTTAAAATCAATATTTAAAATCAGCATAAAAATGAAGAGACGAAAGATAAGATTCCAAATTTTGTTTAATTGTCATCAAAATTTAGTTTCTATCATCTGCACACTTGGGTCATTTGACCTTCATTGTTGAACTAAATCAGAAAATGAAACGTCATCATCTGGGTCTTCAGACTTGTCGGCATTGGATTGGCTCTCCAAAGGGAACCCCAAATTACAAAAAAATTGAGCACTTGATTTACACTTGAGAATGTCACAAACGGTAGCTTTTATCGATCCCATTTTCCAAAATAAGATCGCTTAGTGAATAATTTGAAATTGTCTCTGAACCTTAATTAATTCCAGTTTGCATGAAAGAGAAAGTCCCATTCTTTCCCTTTTCTAGGCTATGAAAGGTTATCATTTTGATCAATTTTATGTTTCTTGTCAGGAGTTGTATACATGTACATTTACAAGGTAATTAGATTATAAAAACAACTTGTCATTAAATTAAACTTCAAATAACCTCTGGGATATTTTGTCAGTCTGTGTTTGTTTAATCACTCATGCAAATAACTGTAAATACTTACATTGATTTAGATTTGACATGTAATCTAATAAAACACGCTCACTAACGAGCATTCAAAAAGTTTTCGGAATTTGGTATCAGCAGGGTTTGATTTGTTCAGGTTAAATTAACGATAATTAATAGGGAAAATTAGATGGGACTTTGGAAATTGTTCGGTTTAAAGTAAAATTCGGTTTTATCATGGTCTTGTTTTCCCAGGTTTCACTGAAAACCATATAAAAATGGAATTAGAGAATGTGTTTCCAAAATTCATATATTTATGAGACCCAAACTATTGAAGCTTTCAAAACGGGTGGTGAAGAAAAATACTTTTACTAAGTTTTTGTGACTGTAATTTGTTTTTATTTTGAGCACAATCTAATCAGTAGCAAAAATAATTGTGATAAATGTTAACAGAATACAACTTCCAAGGTTGACACTGGCATATATCTTCTAGATGTCGTTTTGATGGTTTTTGGGTTTTTTGTTGTTGTTGTTTCTGTTGTAACTGACATTTACATTTACTCTACTTCTTCTTATTTTCATATTTTTACAATAGTGAAATTCAGAACTTAATGCCATTATATTGCATTGGTTAAAAATGTGCAAGACAGCATTAAAGTTGTAAATGTTATTGTTTTCAGTCGTTGGTACAGAATCTTTTTTATTGTGTACAAAGAACATGGAATCAGTAAAGGACTCTATAGAGGGATGTCTATAAACTATATCAGGATTATACCTATGCAAGCTACTGTTTTCACAGTATATGAACAGTTAAAGCAGTGGATGGGAATGGATACCTGCATCACCAGATAATGATGGCTAAGTTTTAGCTCTTTAGATTAGAATTTTGCATAAATTTTGATCAGGGATCTTCAGTTTTGCTTATGCTCTAGTTACATTGCTTTAAAAAATGAAATGATTTCAATTTATTTTTTTTCAATTTAGCATATGTACTGTGGATTCATTTTTTTTTCGTGGTATACCAATTTTCGTGGTTTTCTTGGGTCACAGCAAACCACGAATTTAAGAATTCCACGAAGAATAATCCCGAAAAATTTGTTTGGATGTTTATTTCCGGTTATGTTATGCAGTTCTCGTATAGTGTTGACTGGCGATAAACATTGGAACACAACACATGTTTTTATTGAACGAAGATAAAAGTATTTTGATTAAATCAATAATAAAAAAATCAAATATCAGTGATAAATTACTTTTTAAAATTAATTAAAACTGTTCATGGAAAATAACTCCAAGTTGTTAATTACAGTGTCATAGTTTGGTTTACTGGTGATTAAAAATCAATAGGATTAAGTACGGGGATATTGCCAGTATAGGTAATATTGTTTATGACAGGAACATTTATTTTCACACCTTTTACATATATGACTGTTTATTATACAGTGATTAGGGAAATAAGCTTTCAATCATATATCAATCATAGAGTTTTGAATGCCTTATAAAATTCCGACAAAAATTTATAAATTGTAAAACAAACAAATAATTAGTTGTCTCTGTTCACGATTATTATCAAAGTTTCCATTGAACACTTAAACCTAGAATGATCAAGCGAGGATTTTGACAATTCAATGTGACTTTTTCAATGAATTCCTTCTTTTTTGTTTTATTATTGACCAAACCAAGGAGGTTATATGACATCCTAAATAAAACAGAGATTCACAATTTACGTATCTGAATTTTTCGTTTTTTTTTAATCAGTGATCCACGAATTTACGTTTACCATGAAACGTCTTTTTTTCTCTATCCACGAAAATTGATACCCACGAAAATAAATGAATCCACAGTATATAATGTTATATGAAAATCTCACTTGAAACACCTGATTTATTGTGTTTTATTGTCAATATTATTTATTTTAATTTTTCTATTTTACTTTATTTTATTTTATGAAACATATTTGTGAGGAAGATATCCAGATTTTAGATATTCCTTCACTGATCAAATCTATTCAGATTGTTGCTTGTGTTTAATAAATTGTATGAAGTTTATCTCAATCCTGCCTTTAGGACTTGAATAGCCTTAAAAAATTGATTTAATTTGTTATGTTGTTTGTATATAAATAAGGAAATGTAGGTCATTTGTGTTTTAGATTTTTGTAATCAAGAGATTTTCTCTCTGTTTAATACATTTGAAAATTTAGATTTTTTTAATTAATACCCTTGCTCCAAAGTTATAATTGGTTACATACACAACTTATCTGCTACATGGTTTGGGAGCGACAGTTTCACATTGAATTCTCATTTCTATTCATATTTCCATATGTTGTACAACGAGATATCACAAAATTATACATAAATTGCTGCACTTAATTTAAAAAAATTGTTTCTCAAAATTTGAAATCTTTTTATTTTGTGAAAAATTATATTGTTATTTCTATAACCTTCTTCATATGATAGAAAGGGGACATTTTATTTTCTTATCTGTGTGGTTGTCTTTCCCTTAGTCTGTTCTTCCTTTAGTCTGTACTGTTTCATGTATAATTTTTGGATGAAGTTAGTTTCCCAGGAATTTATGGACACATCAATTTGAAATTTTGTATACATGTTCATTTTGATGTGAATTTTCAAAAATTTATAACAAATTATGGTTTTGACCCCGATTTTGTGAACAAAAAAATGTGATTGGGACCGTGGAAGAGGTCCTTTAGAGTACAATGTCATTTTAAACAAATTAGCACATTGAACCATAGTCATTGTGTTAACAGTTAAAGTTAACTGCCTTTAAATCATATCCACTCCCATTACCATTTCCACTAAATTTCATATTGTAATTTCCCATGACAAGTTTTCTGCAACTGTACTGCACATTGATTTGAGTTTTAACCGTTGGCATACCATCAGGGATATTTATAAGGTGTACTGCATATTATCATCTGTCACTCACCTTGTTTATGGATTATACATTATCTGTTCTTTGTTTCCTATGTTTGGGATTTTTAAGGCCAAATTTTCCAGCAAATCTTTCAGGTTTGTGATGTCAATTGCCTGTTTCTTAATGTTATGCCTACCATTTTTACTTTTGATTTAACGCATTCATGTATTTTCACAGATTCTTAGGTATTAGTTATTTGGAATCTCAAATTCAATGATCACAATACATTCATTATGATTTTGTTTGTATCATTTGTAACTATTTTTCCATATTTAATGTAAGGAATAGGACAAGAGCTGGTTTTTTTTCTATCTCCTGAATTGCAAAAAATAAAATAAATTATAGAACTTCAAACTTTTTTGCTGATTTTAAATGTATGATGTTTGATATCATTGATTGCCACATAAAATCTTAATGAAAAACTCTCAAAATTTATTTTGATTTTTTTTAGTATCTTTGATGTCTCTTCATGTGTGGATACATTTTAGTGTCGATTTTAATTGCCTTAATTACATGAATTATGTTAAAATTCTTTTGATGTACTCTTTTGACCTTACACTTAATATTTCATTCTAAACATGTGACTAATGTCAGGATGATATTAATAATACTAGTGTGTAAGCTAAGTGAATCAAGGGAAGAAATTTAGTCATGTTTGTATTTATATATGTATAATACTAGTAGAAGTGACCTATCCTGGTACTAATGATAAATATTTTTATATATTGACAATATTTTTAACGTCATACTTTTTTTTATATGTCATCAATGACAATAACTGATAATTTTCAATAATATTACTCATGACAAATGATAAACAGCATCAAACCTCTTTGGTGATTTTCTTTTCACATATCTCAGTGTTTTTATACATTATGTTATTTATTGATGGCAGATTTTTGGTAGTCACATTTAAATTTATGCACAATTTTTCTAGACAAAGAGGTAGACAAATAGTATAGATTTGTTGACCTCTAGATTTCATATTTGGTTTTATTAATTCAATACTATCTCAATGATGTATTAAAACATATCCATTTCTTCTTCGTTTTTTTTTTAACACAATGTATTTTTTTTTTTTAGACATATCCATTTCTCCTTTTTTTTTTCAACACAGTGTATTATTTGTTAGACTTGCTATTCTTATTTATTCTTTTTATTTATTAATTGATTGATGCCAATATTTCATGAATTTATTTATTGGATAATTATTAAATTTGAGGGCTAATAATAAGTTTAGATTGGTGCAAACATGTGTCTGTGATATCTTATAGAGAAGGAGTAAGTGACAATGACGAAACTAGTCTTAACGTTTTTTTAATCATTGAACTGTCCAATTAATTTTATGTTTATAGTTATTCATTTTAAGAATTATTAGGTTTGATCTAAGTAATAGATGAAGTAAGATTGAAAGTCTATTTTATACAATGTATTTTAACGACTTGTGACATTGTCACAGAGAATTTTGTGAATACGATTTAGACTTATTGTTTCAGATCAAGATTATTACATGATAATTTTAATTTGCTAGAGGAAGAAACTATGGTTTCATGAGAAATGTACTTAGTGTAAATTCTCCTTGGAGAGAAAGAGCGAAAAAACCTACAAAAATTCTTTATATGCTAATAACCAAATATTTATATCTGTGATCGACTGTCACCCTAAAATAGAGTCCAATAGATTTCTATTTCGATTGCTGAATTTTATCTACTGACATTGTCATTTAATTACAATGAAAGTTACCAGTAATGGACTTTTAATATCGAAATAATGTTTTTTTTATTTGTGATTACCACAACAGATTGATTGTGGAATCAAATACTGGAAATTCCAAGATTCCCAGTTTGCTATAAATAGAACCTGTCAAAAACACTGGAAGCAGTTTAAAACAGGGTGAAGCTTCGTTTGTGAAAAAAATTCAATAAAATATTATGGAAGCTACTAGTGTTAAATAGAGTATCTGCTTTTAAAAAATCATTTCTTATACACCTGTAACCTTTTAAAAGATGTTATCTCTATTGACATCTTAATATATATGTAGAATGTACAATATTGAGGGTTAAGCACTAACAAACATCTTAAACCCCACCATATTCTTTATCATGCTTATGTGCCTGTCCCAAGTCAGAAGCCCGTAGTTCAATGGTTGTTGTTGGTTCATATCTGTCATTCATAATTTGTTTTGTTATAAATAAGGCCATTATTTTTCTCAATTAAATTGTTTCATATTTTTCATGTCTGGGCCTTTTATAGCCGACTATACGGTTTGGATTTTTCTTATTGTTGAAGGCCATACTGTTGCCTTTAATTGCTTACATCCTCTTTATTTTTTTATATATATCATGAGATTCTAAATTGTGCTGTGCACTTAAAAAGTGTGAGGTGACAGTTTATATAAATCAAGGTATTTGTTGTAGTGGGCATTAATTTGTTTTTTATACGATCGCAAAAATATTTTTGGGTTCGTATAATGGTTTGATGTTGTCGTCTTCATCTTCGTCGTCATCGTCGTCGTCCAAAGACACATTTGGTTTCCGGACAATAACTTTAGTTTAAGTGAATGGACCTCTATGAAATTTTACAAGAATGTTCAATACCACAAAAGGAAGGTTGGGATTGATTTTGGGGGTTACTGTTCCAACAGTTTAGGAATTAGGGGCCAAAAAAGGGTAAAAAAACAAGCATTTTTGTAGTTTCTGGACAATAACTTGTGTGTTAGTGTATGCATCTCTCTGAAATTGTACCACAATGTTCCATATCACAAAGGGAAGACTGGGATTCAGTTTGGGGGTAATTGCCCCAAACATGCAGGAATGAGGGGCAAAAAAGGGGCCAAAAGCAAGCATTTTTCTAGGTTCCAGATAATAACTTGTGTTTAAGTGTATGGATCTCTCTTAAATTGTACTACAAGGTTCTATACTACAAAGGGAAGGCTGGAATTGAGTTTGGGGGTAATTGCTCCAAAGGGGGACGGGGGGTCAAAAAGTTTGGGGGGTATATTTTTTCCAATTTTATTTTCTTCAAAATTTTTCAAATTTCAAATTTTTTGAAAAGTTTCAAGAAATCTTCAATTGCACAGTATTGCCCATTAGATTTTAAAGATCTTTGACCACATTTATTTTGTGTCAGAAACCTATATTATGTCAAAAATTTGATCACAATCCAAATTAGACAGTATCAAGCTTGAATATTGTGTCCAAATTTGCCCCAACTGTTCAGGGTTCGACCTCTGCGTTAGTATCAAGCTGCGCTCAGCGAAGCATTTTATTGTATGTAAAATAATCACTGAATACTTAGGATATTTCATTGAAAAAATTGTTTGAAAACTAAAGGAAATACATTAATTTGGATGCTTTTGATTATACAAGTTATATACAAACTTTGTGTGAATGATACACATAGTGTTAATTAAATTCATTTAGGAAATTAACATAATTTATAACCACAGAATGTAAACCTGACTGGCACAATATGGAATGTTTGAAGTATACACAAGTATATGCAAATTTAAAAAAAAATTATATTTTAAGCTTTGCTTTGATTGATTTTCTACTTTAAATTTTGAATCTTTTCACAAGGGAAAAAATAAAGATGAAAATGCAATGTAATTGTTAAAAAATGCTCTCTTTATTATGTGTTTAAGAAGAGTAAATAGTTGGGTCATTACTTAATAAATACATTTCGGTAGAAAATTTGGTGATATTTTTGTCGAGCTTTCGACTTTAGTCGAAAAAGCGAGACATAGCGATCCTACATTCCGTCGGCAGCGTCGGCTGCGTCCACAAATATTCACTATGTGGTTAAAGTTTTTGAAATTTTAATAACTTTCTTAAACCATCCTGGATTTCTACCAAACTTGGACAGAAGCTTGTTTATGATCATAAGATAGTATCCAGAAGTAAATTTTGTAAAAGTAAAATTCCTTTTTTTCTGTATTTTACTTGTAGATGGACTTAATTTTTCTGCCGGGAAACATTACATTCACTCTGTGGTTAAAGTTTTTAAAATTTTAATAACTTTCTTAAACTATCCTGGATTTGTACCAAACTTAGACAGAAGCTTGTTTATGATCATAAGATAGTATCCAGAAGTAAATTTGTTAAAAAAAAAATAATTTTTTCGGTATTTTACTTATAAATGGACTTAGTTTTTCTGCCAGGAAACAAAACATTCACTCTGTGGTTAAAGTTTTTAAAATTTTAATAACTTTCTTAAACTATCCTGGATTTGTACCAAACTTGGACAGAAGCTTGTTTATGATCAAAAGCTAGTATCTAGAAGGAAATTTTGTTAAAATTTTGTACGTGTTTATCTGTATTTTACTTATAAATGGACTTAGTTTTTCTTCCAGTTAACATTAAATACAGTCTGCAGTTAAAGTTTTTAAAACATTTATCAGATTCATAAACTATCCTGGATTTATACCAAACTTTGACAGAAGCTTCTTACAATCAAAAGATAGTATCTAAAGGAATATTTTTATTGATTTTTTTCCTCATTTTTGTTGAGCCTGCGATTAACAGCAAAAATAGGCGAGACACTGGGTTCTGCAGAACCCTTACAAATTTTTTATAGAGAGGAAGCTTGTTGATGAATTGTTTATATTATAGAGGTTTGTTAGTATTGCCTACCCTATAATCCTTTTGTTTGGTTAGACACAAAAGTATGAGAATATTTTTCATGAAAAGGAGGGTTTGAAATCTGCTTCACATGAAACGTTTAATATGTGCTTACATTTATTTTTTAATGTTTTAAATAGCTGTTAAAAGATATTGTTGAATATGATTGTATAAAATACATGATTTTTTAAATTGTAAATACTAATTGCATTAAAAAATAAATTATTGCCATAAAGTAATCTATAGTTTTTTTTTATGTTTTTTTGTTTTTTATAATACAATGTATTTGAAACTTGTCTGAACAACTTTTCATGCTGTTGTTGTTTTCAGATAAAACGAAGGTGCAATTGTAACAATATGAACACCTCAAAAATGACTGTGCATCCAAGTTGCCTTCATTTTCTGTAATAAATGTTTAAAACTGTAAGTGACAACAGTCTTTTACAAGTTTTACATGGACTACCAGTGATTGAGTTATTCATGCTATGAATCATCTTTTAGAAACTGTCAAGGACAGTGCTGTGTAAATCAATTTGGTAAAATACGGTACTTGACAGTTCAGGTTACTGTGACATATAGTTTATTGATTTCCAAGTTAAGTTTTTGATTCAAACTGTTTGTTGATTATGCTGTGAACAGTTATTTTTGTATAGAAAAAAGCTGCCACTTGGACCGACAGTTTATTCCTAGGTTTACAAGTTAGATAGGGATTTGAGCCATCCTGCTGTCAAAATGTTAGCCAGAACATAATGCAATATAAAAATAAAAGCTGTGGTATGATTGCCAAAAGACAACTCTTCACCATAGACCACATAATGTAGAAGTTAGCAACTATAGGCTACTATACAATTTATGTACAAAACAATAAAAGAAAAACAAATGTGATATGCAGCAGCAAACGACAACCACTAATTACAGGCTCTTGACTTGGGACAAACACAAACAGAATGTGGCAGGCTTAAACATGGTTGTGGGCACCAAACCCACCCCTAAACTGTGACAGTGGTAGAACAGCACAACATAAGAAGCCTGATCTGTAATTTATCACTATGCATCAAAAAATCAAAATGTGAGGCATGACAGAACAAAGTGTACACAACCAATTTTATGAAATTATGAAAATCCAGAAGTTTTAACAAATGTAAACAAGAACTTGACAATTTCTAACTTACCATTATATAACTGAAGACAAAATAGATTTGCATTTTATATGGTTAATGAAAGAATTTGTTCCTCTTTTGAAGGAAACAAAAAGTTCAATAGTCTTTGGATTCCAAGTGCATTATAGTTCTCCAACAGGTCACCAATGAAGGTAATATAAAGTAAAAACTCACCCCATAAATTTGTGGTTAGGTTTTTTCTGTATAACCACAATATAATCTTTCTCAACAAACGTAAACAAAAATAAAAGAAGATGTGGTATTGTTGCCTTTGGCATATTTACATAAACAAAAGCCTTTCATCCTTGATCTACATTCATCCATTAAATTAGAAATAGATGTAAGTTAACATAGGTTAATATAAAGACTATAGTAAACAAAAAAGACAACATCTGATTGAATGTGGTATTTCAACCACATTTTATATACTTAAACTAAAGCCACATCTACTTAATCCAAGTTTAGCCACAAAAGTTTACATTTGATGTACTTAAATAAACAAAGTTGTACCAAGTCCACGTCTAGCAGTAAATATAACATTATATATATTTAAACTAATGCCACTTCATCCTAGTCCAGGTCTAGTGGCAAATATTACATGATATATACTCAAAGTAAAGCCACTTTTTCCTAGTCTAGGTCTAGTGTCAAACATAACATGCTATATACTCAAACTAAAGCCACTTCTCACTTCAAAAGCCTGCTTTATGTACTTAATTTATTTCTTGCAGCAAATATTACATGTTTTGTACATTTGTACTCAAATGAGCTAACTTCTTCTTAGTCCACGTCTAGCAGCAAACATTACATGTTATATACTCAAGCTAAAGCCACTTCTTCCTAGTCCAGGTCTAGCAGTAAATATCACATGCTATATACTCAAACTAAAGAGACCCCTCCTTAATCCATGTTTAGCAGCAAACATTACATGTTATTTACCCAAATAGTTACCTTCTACTTTGTCCTATTCTAGCAAAAAACATTACATGTTATATACTCAAACTAAAGCCAGGTCTAGCAGGTAATGTGACATATTTTTAACTCAAACTAAAGCCACTTCTTTCTAGTCCAGGTCTAGCAGCAAATATTACATGTTATATTTTCCAATAAAGCCACTTCTACCTAGTCTACATCTTCCAGCATACATTACATGTAATATACTCAAACTAAACATGCTAAAGACACTTATTTCTATTCCACGTCTAGCAGCAATATTACATTTTATATACTCAAACTCAAGCCATCTCTTTCTAGTTCAAGTCTAGCAGGAAATGTTACAGGTTTTAAACTAAATTTTAAACCTCTTCTTTCTAGTCCAGGTCTAGCTGCAAATAGTACATGTTTTATATTCCAAAACAGCAACATGTACTTAGTCTATGTCTATAGCAGCAAATATTACATGTTATATACTCAAATTAAAACCACTTCTTTCTAGTCCAGGTCTAGCAGCAACTATTGCATGTTATATATTCAAATAAAGCCACTTCTACCTATTCCAATTCTAGCAGCAAATATTACATGTTATATACTCAAATTAAAACTACTTCTTTCTAGTCCAGGTCTAGCAGCAAATATTACATGTTATATACGCAAACTAAAACCACTTATTTCTAGTCCAGGTCTAGCAGCAACTATTGCATGTTATATATTCCTTTAAAGCCACTTCTACCTATTCCACGTCTAGCAGCAAATATTACATGTTTTATACTCAAACTAAAGCCACTTCTTTCTAGTCTGGGTCTAGCAGCAAATATTACATGTTATATATTCCAATAAGGCCAGTTCTACAAAGTCCAGGTCTAGCAGCAAATGTTACATGTTATATACAGAAAACTTAAGCCACTTCTTTCTAGTCCAGGTCTAGCTGGAAATAGTACATGCTATATGATTAAAGTTACGCCACGTCTTTACCTAGTCCACGTCTAGAAGTAAACATTACATGTTATATACTGAAACTAAAGCCATTTTTCCTGTCTAGGTCAAGCAACAAATATTACATGTTTTTTTACCCAAACAATAAAGCAACTTCTACGACAGTAGTCCACATCCAGCAGCAAATATAATATGTTGAATACTAAAATGAAAACAACTTCTTCCTAGTCCAGGTCGAGCAGCAAATGTTACATGTTACATACTCATGCTAAACCCTTTATTCATAGTCCAGGTCTCGCTGTAAATTTATCATATTCTATATACTCAAACTAATGAAACTACTACACCAGTAGTCAACATTCAGCAGCAAATATTACATGTTGTATATTAAAACGAAAGACACTTCTTCCTAGTCCAGTTCAACCTGCAAATGTACCATGTTATATACTCAAACTAAAACCACTTTTTCCTAGACCAAGACTAGCAGCAAACACTCCCTAGTTCTAGTCTAGCAGCCAATATTACATGGTACTTGCTCAATTCAAAGTCACTTCTCTCTAGACCTTGTATTGCAGAAAATTATACACATAAAATACTCAAATAAAGTTATTTTCCTCATAAAAAATTACATGTTATGTTTTCAAATGAATGACCTCTTCTCCCTAATCAACCTCATACATTGTATGTACTCAAACTAACGCAACTGTTCCTTAGTTCATGTCTGGGAGCAAACATTACACTTAACTCACTTCTCCCTAGTCAAGTTTAGCAGCAAATATTACATATTATATACTCAAACCAAAACCACTTCTTCCTAGTCCACGTTTAGCAGCTAATAATATTACATGTTATGTACTTTAACCAAAGCCACTTCTCTCTAGTCCAGGTCTAGCAGCAAATATTACATGTTATAAACTCAGAATAAAGCTAGTTCTTACGAATCGATGTCTAGTAACAAATATTTGAAACTAAAGTTTATTCTTCCTAGTTCAGGTAACCATGACGTTTGTTGAGGGTGTTTTTTAGTTTTTGATTTTTACAGATTCCTCACTGCAGGAAGGCGTCAAAGTCATCATCGTTATTTTGAAAAATATCCCTGAATATAAAAATGTTTTAAAACTTTGTAAGAATCGAGAGTAAAAATGTTTAGTTGATTACTAATTTCCCCAACATCCCCCGTGCAAATAGCTCACGTCTATACACACATTTTTATAGTAGCTGGGCAAGCCTGACAGGAAATCCCTTCAGTTCAATTTAATCATAACATTCTCATCGAAGCTAAGTGTTAAAAATGGCTACTTTTACAATATCCTTTTGGCGTGGCTAGGTACTTATGCATCCCGCCAATGTGGTGTTGTGATGTGGTCATTTTTGGTATTCTTGTCTTTCATTTTTGCTTATGTGCTTTGTCTATATGCCATTTTGTTTTTCTTTGTTGACATATTTGTTTGTTTTTATAGTGATTAAGATTATAACACAATGTTGACTGCTGTACCCCTTTTTTGACATTTTTACCTATTATGTCTGTTTGTTTTTGTTTACACATTGTTGTCAATATAATGGAATTTTATGCGACTGTCATACAAGTGAGAGGTTTAGCTAGCTATAAAACCAGATTAAATCCACCACTTTCTACATAAGGAAATGCCTTACTAAGTCAGGACTATGACAGTTGTTTTCCATTCGATTTTACCATTTGATAAGGGACTTTCCGATTTGAATTTTCCTTGGAGTTCGGTATTTATGTTATTTTACTTTTTACAAAGGTTTAAACAAATTTCTTTGGACATAACTCCCTGTTGCCTTTTAAATGTGTTGTTGTTTTTAATTTTTGTTATGTGTACTAAGGTACTTTTTATATGTATGTTTGTATTTCGAAACTATTTTACTCAAGTGATTACAGGAACTCACGTATTACGGATCAGTGTCGATGTATGTAGTTTTTATTATGCAAAGACAGGAAAGAATAAAACTTTAAAATCATTTAAATGTTGCTTTTTTTCTTCATTTTCCGGAATGATTTTATTACAACTTTTCTACATTATAAAAGTAGGCGGACAAGACAGGCACTCCCATAAAAAGTTATATGTCCATATAGATTTGAAAATACTTCTGAAGCTTAAAAAATTTAATTGTGTTATAGAAGGTAACAGTTTACATTATAGTATTTTATCATATTGAACACCAAATATACTTATATAAAGAACAAATGTTTAGTATACATTTTCATGTACAATGTTATACACTGACATTCGGAATAATTAGGGACAGGTGTCATGAATGATCGTTACCTCGTTGTTCTGTCGCATGTATGAATATTGCCTTAAGGATTTATACCGTCTTCAGAAATATTAACGTCTTATTTTCGTATGAATTTGGCATGGGCAGTTCTACAACTGCAGCTTGTCAATACAGTTAAAAACGTTATAATATTTAAAATTTTATTTAATTTTTAAGGAAACATAAAAGGAAATTACATGATTAATCATAGTGTAAAAATCGTATATCATAAATTAAGATGTACAGTTTGTAAAAAAAAATGACAAATCACTGACGCACATGTTAGCTTAAAACACCAAACGAGGTATGTACGATATATATTCATATATATTTTAAATTATTTTGCCTTTATTGTATAGAATTATTACAAAATTCATAATTTTTAAGTTTGTAAATACAGAGTAATGTTTATTTGAAGAAAAGGAAAAGTTTATTACAATTTGTTTCAGTAGTTTATTTGTCATAACTTAGACACTCCTGTGCTCACATCTTTTAGATTGCAACTAAATGTAACGGAAACTGGGTTCGTATTCATTTAGCTATATTTGTTTAAGATTTAAAGTATATTATTTATACTTGTAATGTCTGAAAATGTACAACTTAGTAGTATGCAATTTCTTCCCTGAGAATTGTATAAAATGGATGTAAGAAAGGGAAACGGCCAATTTCTCATGTATTCTTTCTCACGGGGACAAAATCAGACAGTTATCAAAACTTGTTTAAATTTGATATTAAAGAGCCTACAAGATATATTCAAAAAGTTTCAATAATTTGACATATTTCCGTAAATCAAAATATTGTTTAATGCTGCATATGCTGTTGAAGACAAAAATGCAAATTTTACTTGTTTCATCTTTATTCAAAATGAATTATATTGTACCTGAAAGACAATATAAACTTAATTCTAACAGAATGATGAAGAATGACTTATCTATCTTGTATACTTTTGGGTAAATATGAATACTCATGATTTGCTCAGTCAAATCTACCGAAACTGCAGTTTTGAGCTATTTTTATGTATAATTCAATGTTTAGAAGTATACATATACAACCGTCATATTTGAACACATATGATGCAATGGTACCATGAATTTTGGTTAAAATTGAAAGACCTTTCACAATTGGCCCTCCTAACTAACTATTTGTAATAACATATAGGAGATTTGTCATACGAAGATAGTAGCAATAAAAGATGGTCCAAGTTTGTTCTAATGAGGACAATATCGTGTAATGAGACGTTATATTACATAAAGTACTGACTAATATATGATTACTATCCCCTTTCTTACAACACATCAACATTATTTGATGTTAATTGTTTTATACACGGTTGTCTACTCGATATGAAACGTTACTTGAATGGATAGGGTGTTATTTCATTATCAATCACGACCTCCCATTTTCGCATCTGGTTATGAAAAATATTAAATCACGATTCTAAAGACATTCTTTTTTGTTTTATTATTCAAATCGTTCAAAGGTTTCACACATTTTTGATGCTGTTCAAGTGTCTTCACTTTCGAATAGATGTAACGTTACAACTGCTAATGAAAATAGGGAGATGTGATACGTACGATTGACAATGAGACAATTAGCTTTCCACCAAAGACGAGGATGTTAACAACTATATGGACCTGTACGGCCTTTAACAATAATAAAACCCCATACCGTATAGTAAGCTATAAAAGATCCAGACATAACAACATGTGAAACAATTCATATGAGAAAAGCAATTCCTGATGTATACTTAAAACGGCAAACAAAAAACAAACAAGTAGACAGCGACCTTCGATAACCAGTTGATAACATGCTGCTGACTTGGGACAGGTACATAAGGAATATTGCGGGTTTAAACATGTTAATGAGCACTCAACCCTCCACATAACAGTGGTGTAACAGCACAACAACAAAATAAAACCCTATATAAATGGGTTAGAAAAGGCTTGCCTCATCATATCGACACTAAGTAAAAATAGCAAAAAAAAAAAAAAAAAAAAAAAAAAATACCTCAAGGTACCGATCTAAGAGTATTCGCAGTTTCTCATAGCTAGAAGCCATTTCAGCTAATAAATAAACCATGTTTTCCCAGACTAATATTTCAATTGGTACACATCCAATGGATTTAGTGTAAATACGTCATAAACAGTCTGAGTCAAAATGTCAAAATATCACTAAGATAAGTCTTCTGTGTTTTTGTAATCGATTTCTACAGGTGCATTATAAGCCGAAACAGTGAAAATAAAGAAGAGGTATCCCATGTTTATCTGAATAGAGAGAGGAAAATGTCGTCAAGAATCATTACATTATATCTAACTGGTTTTGGCACGGAACATAGAATTTTTGAATTATACAATTTGTTTAGAGGATTTCCTACAGAAAAAAAAAATCAAATATCGTTTTTATTGGCTATCGTTTTCCTTCTGTAGGTCATATTTTCACCAACCTGAGAGTCGTTGACATGTAAAGTCCAGTGTTCTAACCGTTTAAGGTAAAGCTTTATCCTTTACAAATTGTGATAAAAACAATTTCATGAAATACATGCATTTTTCATAATCAATACTTCATGACAAGTAAATCAGAAATTACACATTTTCACGTTTTCAAATACTGATTTTGTTGGGGAGAAAAGGCATTGCATTACATACATTTTATCCCTTTTTTATACAAATTTATAAAAAAAATCATAAATCTGATCGAAATGGACATTTACTTTTCGATGTAATAGGTTCAAATGATTATGATTATGATATTTATACATTCAACAATTATACTTAAATATCATAGTACTAAACTGAAAAAAAAATCATTCTTTTAAATAATATATATAAACATGTTTTTATACCTTATATTGAAAATCTGCTAAATTGAACCTATATTTCCGCTGTATTGTAGGAACATTATTTTGCATACTAGTATGTGCGTTATATGAGATAATTTTATTATTGAAAAACAAACTTTACATTTCTGACACGAAATTTACCAATCAATCGTTAACTTTTGTTTATTTTATAACATGGCCAGCTGTTTTGAAGGCAGAGAGAAATTCATGTACTTTTCATAAACTAAATTCCGAAGATTAAGATTATCTTCTGGGCATTTGTTGGAGTTAAGCTTTTAAATATTGGAATATCAAAATAAGGTTTGGTTATTCAGCTTTACACATCTGATTTTAAACCAATTTCGAATTCGTCATTTTTGCTATAATTGCGAACTGAAAAAAAAGAAACAATTAGGTAAAAACGAGGTATACCATCACCCCTTTAGAATAAACTAAAGCTCCTGTCATATAAGAATGTATTGAGCATATTTATAAGCGAGGCTATGGACACAATATTAATGTCACAATATGCCCTAAGGTGGACATTTGCCATTAGGAGTGTATTATGGAGAGTCAGTTTTATATCTATTCGATTATGACCACATCAAAATGCCTTCTTCCTTGTAAATAGTTGTTTATCACATATAATTTGTTACAAAAGACACATCATATATTAAATTAGTTCCCTATACAAGTCAAATGGTTCTTTTTTTAATCATGATAACTCCAAAAACAGTAATTATCTGATGTTTTGACTTGACAAAAAAGACTATCTACTATGTTATATCAAGTGACTGTAGCTAAAATTAAAAACGATAAAATTCTTAAAACCTGTCAGATGTGTAATTTCATTAATTAAGGAATGACTGTAATAATTTTTCTGTCTATGAAGAGATAACATCAAAAATGAGGTGCACACTGAATACCCGCGTAGCGAGTTATTTAAAATGTGCACCACATTTTTATGTTATTTCGAATAGACAGAAAAAAATATTACAGTACCTCCTTATAATTTGATTTAGAATTCCATTTTTAAGAAGTAAATCATTAAAAAGACGTTGATGACATCATGGTCCAAAATTGAATTATTGATATTTAAACAATTATAATAAAATAATTTAATTTTGAATGTGACACGTCTTCTGATTGGCTGAACGTTTTTTGTCTATCAGCTCATTGACATAATTTTATCATGTGACCGTGACGTCATCAACGTCTTTTTAATGATTTACTCATTAAAAATGGAATTTAAAATTATATAATAAGGAATGACTGTAATATTTTTTCTGTCTATTCGAAATAACAGAAAAAATGTGGTGCACACATTTAAACAACACCCTACGCGGGTTATTCAGTGTGTACCTCATTTTTGATGTTATTTCTTCATAGACAGAAAAAAAATATATATCAGTTACTCCCCTTGTTTTGTGTTGATTCCTTTAACCTTTCCGTGTGTAAGTCTTTAAAATTTTAGAAAAGTTAACAGTGTCTTCGTAATATTTTTTGTTGATGAAATGTCATGCAAATAAATTACATTTCTTTACTTGAATTTGTAAATTTTAGTAAAAATCAGTAGCATTTGTTTTTAATCCAAAGTGTACAAACATGAGCAGACCATACCGGGTACTTGAATGCCATGAAACAAAACGATAGTAAAAATCTTTAAAAAATAATACTAAACAATCATTATATAAGTTATATCAAAATGCAAGTTGTTCAAGGCATACACCGTAGATAGTCACCAAGTGAGTGTAAAAAGTAAAACCGTTATACCAAGGAAATAATCCTAATCTTCATCAAAATGGTAAAATCAGAAATATATACGACTCGAAAAAGGGGCGAAAATGTTCTACCTATGAATATCACGATGCTCCATTTTGAACTTAAACTAAGAGTTTCAAAGAAAATGGAAACAGCTTTATTTTCAAAAAATACTTGTTTGTTGAAACTTAAGAACATCTTTTCTGAAATGAAGTCTTTGATCATTTAATGATGCTTGTACATTTCCATATATGATTACATAATTTATAACATATCGCCGTTACAAAAATATAAATAATCAAGCTCCATGTCAAAGGTTGTTATGAATAATTATGAAGAATTGTTTATACAATATATTCTAGCTATTAAATCACCGAGTTTAGAATAGAGCAGCATATAACAAAAGATTACATGCGCCTATTTTCCTTAATTTAACGCGTTCTCGCTATTACTAACACACTCTTATAGGCTATTTATATGTGCATTTCCTAAGAAATAGAGGCGGTACTACCATTTCAACTGTTCCCAAACTGCTCCCAAAGATAACAGTGTGATCAAAATTCAAATCAATTGTAATTCACTCACTCTTCGTAGTAAACCTGGGACCTGGTTTTCGAAAGTCTTATGATGGTCTTAGGATGTGTCATAGTCGTAAGACATGTTTTCGAACGTGTCCTAAGTTACGATAAGTCATAACTTTTATCGCAAACTTAAGACACCTCGCGACATGACTAATGATGGTCTTACGATTATCAACACATATTTTAATTACTTTTCATATATAAGTTTATGTTCATTACAATAAAAATAATACTTGTTCTGCTCAGTCTGCTTAATAGTAAAGATTTATTTTTCTCCACTTTGCCAATTAAAATTGGAATTGGATAAATATATTTATCATATGTTTAGTAGTAAATACAGTAGTTTTGCATATTTGATAAATAGCCTGCTGTTTAATCCATATCGCGCAACTTTGATGCGCACCCTTTATCGCATACCCTTTATCACACCCCTACTTTTTTTTTTTTTTTTTTTTTTTTTACATAAAGTCAGTTTTTATTTATGTAAGCTTAAGAATTTTTTCTCAAAATAGGTCTAATAGAACGGGCATGCGGGCGTGACGCAATTTATTGAATGACGTCATTGTTTGGTATGTGACGTCACGAACGTCAAATTTTCATAATTTTTGGCACACTAAATGCAACTATAAAAAATACAAAACACACAAAAAAATACAATAATAAACAAAATATTTTTAAAACAGCAGCACGCAAATTGTAAGGTAACCCAGGTGCTTCGGATAAGTAATTGAGCAGAAACAAGACAAAAGTAGAACTGAAGGTAACCCAGTGCTATGGATCAGAAAACAGTTCATATAATATAATACTCTCCTGTTGAAATATATGATAAAGCGTAGAACATGGCAAAATCCGTATCACATGCCGTATCACCCTCGACCAAAATCATCCCTCGGGCCTAAAGGCCCTTGGGCTGATATTGGTGTCTCGGGATGATACGACATATGATACGGATTTTGCCATGTATTATTCTCTATATATATTATGTTTTCCTTGTAAAGTACTTTATTAACGTATTTGCACGGGCATTTCGTTAGCAGGTACTCGATGTACCGAATCTTACAAGTATTCACAATTAAATAACACTTTATGTATAATAATACACGAACGCGAAGTTCAAGATTTATTATATAAAACTAATTTAAACAAATTATCAACTCAGATTTTAACCTTTTCGTATAATATTTCGTGTTTACTATAATGAAAAACTTAAATATTCGTGAATAATAAGAATGGTAATAATTATTATGCTCATACTTATTATTTTCATATCTATTTTATCATTACTTAAAATAAAAGAAAATATTTTCACTCATGACAGTTATAAGAGCATCATAGGTATTACTATCTTAGACAGCTTTGATTTACATTCTATGACATATCATATCATATGATGGTCATAAAATTTGTCCGAAGATATATCTTAAGACATATCTTAGATACTTTCGAAAACCAGGGCCTGGTTTTCGAAAGTATCGTAAGATATGTCATAAGATATATCTTAGGACAAATCTTATGACCATCATATGACTATCATATGATATGTCATAGAATGTAAATCAAAGCTGTCCTAAGATAGTCATACCTATGATGCTCTTATGACTGCCATAAGAACATATTTTCTTTTATTTTAAATAATGAATGAAAATGATAAAAGAAATATGAGAATAATTAGTATGAACATAATAATTATTACCATTCTTATTATTTACGAATGTTTTATTATTATTTTTTTTTCTTCATTATAATGAGCATGAAATTATATATGAAAAGGAATTAAAATCTGAGTAAATAATTTGTTTAAATTTAGTTTATATATATGATAAGCCTTGAACTTCGCGTTTGTGTATTATCAGACATGAAGTGTTTTTGATTGTGAATACTTTTAAGATTTGGTACATCGAGTACCCGCTTAACGAAATGCCCGTGCAGATACGTAAATAAAGTACTATATAAGGAAGAAATAATATGTATAGTTATCATAAAAATCATGAGTAAGAAAAGGAGTCCAAATGTTACGTCGCAGGAGATTCAAATTTAAATTGCACAGTGGAAAGAATAAATCTTTACTATTTAGCCGACTGAGCATCACAACTATTATTTTTATTGTAATGAACATAAAATTATACCTGAAAAGTAATTGAAATTTTAGTTTATAATCATAAGACCATCATAAGTCATGTCGCGAGGTGTCTTAAGTTTACGACAAAAGTTATGATATATCGTAACTTGGGATACTTTTGAAAACATATCTTACGACTATGACATATCATAAGACCATCATAAGACAAGTCTTAGTCATAAGATACTTTCGAAAACCAGGCCCTGGCCCATGATCTTTATTTTATATATAGTATTATTATATAAGACAAATTTATAATTATATTGTGATAGTAGTAGCAAATTAATATCAAATAAGGGAAATAAGCTGAAATAATATGATTCTGTTAGTCTTAAAAAAGAAGGCTTAGGGTTCTTAATTAAACAGGCATTGAAGAGCATTGCAAACTAAATGTTCCAAAAGATATGTTGAACCTGGATAAGGCCAACTATCTCTCCGGTTAGAAAAATAGAATGATTTGATAATTTAGGAACAGTAAACACAGAAAGTAACAACATCTATGATGCTCATGTCAGCACAGCACAGGAGTGCTGACAATGAGATTGGCGATATCCTCGCTTGCGAAACAACGTGTAATAACCAGCATAACCCAAATTGGTCAATTCAAACACAGAAATTGAATCCATTCATCATGTGACTGTAGGAGAGATGAACCAATCGAAGATATTTTGTTGAATGATCAAATTTCAAAACAATCGCCAAAGTTGACAGCATTAACAAGAGAAACCGCTTGATAAAAAGATAATTAACTGCGATACATAAACATTAATGATACATTGTCTTTTCATTCTGTCATGTTACATGATTACACCATGTGTCTTGTAGATAGGTTTTTGCTTTTTATTATCATCACAAATTCAAACCTTTGTTTTTAAGACTTACACTAAATGCATGGTTTTGTATGATCGATGAGCGACTAAAGTACGCTTAGATATGTTTTTAATTTATGCATAACGAAATCAAACTTTTCTATTATATACTATATGTATGGTTTTGTATGAACGATGAATGACTCTAATTTACGCTTGAAATTGATTTATTTTGTTTAGAATGAAAATGAAATATTACATCTACATATTATATGTGGCCATTTCGAACTGGTTCAGTGAAGTGAAAGGACATGGTCGACTGGTTGATCCGCCATCCAGATCCAGTATGTGGCGATATGGATATAAAAATCCACCAAATTATAATGATAATCAACTTTATTGTGGTGGAGCTCAAGTAAGATACACATTTCCATTCGCCATGCTATTAACAAATATGAGAATAATCGCAGGTTATTCAGTTGACCAAAGTCTGATACAATACCATCAAGATATTTTACTGTGGCAAGGAATTAACAGTTAAGAAAACGAAAGAATATAAAAAAGGATATAGATAATCTGCAAACTAGCACGTTTCAATAGTTTTGAAAGTGTTTGACTTCAGAATTAAAATGTTCATCATTGTATTTTTTTTAAAGGAAACCATTTCTTGTATAATTATAGACGAGCTAGACTGTTTAAAATCCCCTTTCCGGTTTAATGTTTTTATATAAAAATAAAGGCATAAATTGTTAGATTCCACCAATATAGTCTGTAGATTCCCAAAGTCAATTAAAATTCAGATTTCTCTGTATGGTATTGTATTTATCTTGATCCGAGTATATTTTTATAAGCGGGTGAACATTATCTTTGATTCGAGTTTAGTTTTGTATTAATGATATTAAATTGAAACCATAGGTTTTCATTAAACTAGTATGTGGTCTTCAAACTTGATTTTCTGAACTAAGAATGTTCGAGCATATCATGCTCATTAAAAAAAAAACTCAATGTATTTTATTGTTCTATTTTGAAAGTTTTCAATGCAAATACCACTAATACCACAAAAGATGACATATAACCAATTCTGTACAACTCTCTTAGAATTATGTAAAAATATTACACATGCAAAAAGAAATCTCATTAAAGATACATAGTTTATAATTATGTACGCCAGATGCTTTTTCGTGTACAAAAGACTCGTCAGTGACGCTCGAATAAAATTAAAGTAGATAAGGTTGATGTGAGACCGAAATGGGGAGGGGGGATAAAAACCAATAATTTTGTGGAATAGAGGAAGTACTAATTTGAGATTAAGGAAAAAAGGTCAAGAGGGAAATAGTATAGCACGAAGGCAATCAATAAAAAAAAACATAGTCGAAAATAGCACGAAGGCAATCAATCAAAAAACAAAGTCGAAAATGGTCAAAAAGAAAACAAAAGACGAACAGGTCCATCAAACACTTCATAGTAAACTCAAAATTGTACAACACGAACCCCTTTAAAACATGGACGTTAACAATAAAAAAAAATTGTAAGGGTTCCGCGGAACCCAGTGTCTCGCCTACTTTTGCTGTTAATCGCAGGCTCAACAAAAATGAGGAAAAAAATTAATTAAAATATTCCTCTCTGTACTATCTTTTGATTGTAAGTAGCTTCTGTCCAAGTTTTTGTAAAAATCCAGGATAGTTTATGAATCTAATAAATGTTTTAAAAATTTAAACTGCAGACTGTATACATGTAATGTTAACTGGAAGAAAACTTAAGTCCATTTATAAGTAAAATACGGAAAAAATTGAACAAAATTTTAACAAAATTTCCTTCTAGATACTAGCTTTTAATCATAAACAAGCTTCTGTCCAAGTTTGGTACAAATCCAAGATAGTTTAAGAAAGTTGTTTAAATTTTAAAAACTTTAACCACAGAGTGAATGTAATGTTAACTGGCAGAAAAACTAAGTCCATTTATAAGTGAAATACTGAAAAAATGATTTTTTTTTTTACAAAATTTACTTCTGGATACTATCTTATGATCATAAACAAGCTTCTTTCCAAGTTTAGTAGAAATCCAGGATAGTTTAAGAAAGTTATTAAAATTTAAAAACTTTAACCACAGAGTGAATGTAATGTTTCCTGGCAGAAAAAACTAAGTCCATTTATAAGTAAAATACGGAAAAAATGGATTTTTTTTACAAAATTTACTTTTGGATATTATCTTATGAGCATAAACAAGCTTCTGTCCAAGTTTGGTAGAAATCCAGGATAGTTTAAGAAAGTTATTAAAATTTCAAAAACTTTAACCACAGAGTGAATATTTGTGGACGCCGCCGCCGCCGACGACGACGACGACGACGCCGACGGAATGTAGGATCACTATGTCTCGCTTTTTCGACAAAAGTCGAAGTCTCGACAAAAACAACAAACACGGACTAGGTTCCTTTAAGGCAGGTATATGAAAAGTATACTCAATCAGATATAACTTATGAAAATGCAACAGAGAAAATTCGCATAACTAGCATTTAAGAAGAATAGTAATAACTCGTCCTTTTGTCAAAGTTGGTAATGCATAGCTAATGATCACATACATGATTTTGCATGCTATAGATATGTCTTTTATCATGACAGAATACCGTGTTTATTTTAAGGTGCAATATGAAATGAGTAATGGTAAGTGCGGAGTGTGTGGAGATCCCTGGCCAGGCCCACGTGACAATGAAGAAGGTGGTAAATATGCAAATGGCATTATTGTAAGAACATACGACCCAGGAGAAGAAATTACAGTAACAGTTGAACTTACTGCAAGTCACAAAGGTTATTTCCAATTCAAATTATGTCCAAGAAATGATCCACTGCAGAAAACAACACAACGGTGTCTAGATAATTATGTCTTGGAACTTGCAGACGGAAGTGGCAATAGGTATTATATCCCGAACAAAAATGGCTACCAAACTTTAGTCGTCAAACTCCGTCTCCCAGAAAATGTAAAGTGTCGTGACTGCACATTTCAATGGAAATACAATGCGGGAAATAGCTGGGGCGTAGATTCAAGTGGTAGAGGATGCTTAGGATGTGGGAATCAAGAACAATTTTATGGATGTGCAGATATTGCAATTGGGTACGATGACATTGACGAAGGTGATTCCTTAATCACTGGAGAAAACTATAAAACAAAAAATTACAGTCCACCTCCTCCTCCTGTTACTCGAGAAGAGCAAACACAAGATACAAATACAAATAAAAATACAAATACAAACTGGGATGATGATGACACACCGACTAGTTTTTGGGACTCATTAGTAAGCCATACAGACCAGGAGAGTGAAGTGACACTATTACAGGAATTCGAGAAACTTAAACGAATGTTCAAAAACAAAAATGTTAGACCATGCGTGTGTCATAGTTGTGTAGGTAATACTTGCGTGTGTGAATGCCTACCATATTCACGCGCACACAGTTTTATATCCGATGGTGTCAGTGCTTGGCTTATGTATGTTTTAAGTGTACTGTCATGCTTAATACCAATTATTTTGATGTGATTTAATTCAAGTTATTATGTCTCATCTTCTGTGTAACTTTTACAAAGTTACAAACTACACGTCTGTGATAAGTAGCGTATATGAAAGGCAAAATTACACAAAGCGCTTTGCTTCATTCATTGTCTCAAAATGCTGAACACAGTTTAAAGTGCCATTAACATTGAAGGAATTCGTATATTGGATTTGTCACTACATTTTCTAATATGGATATTTCAACAAGAGAAAGTGTTAGAAGAGAATTAAAGAGTTTATATTACAGATTCTTTTACTGTATTACAGTTTTATTTGACTTGTTTACCAAAAAATAAAAGTGCTGATGAATCATCTTGTTTTAAACTAAATGACATGAAACCATAATTTATTCCTCTTTTTGTGGCATCTGCATGCGATTGGAAAATTTCTCTTAAATTTTCAAATTTATAACACATAATTATGCTGTTGCACCTCATAATTATCTGGATAGAACTATGACATAATGTCATCTGATGTTCTGAATACTGGAGATTTTAAATGCATTAAGCAATGAATAGATAGATAAATAAAATAATTAAGATAAATGTAGAAACTAATAAATGAATGAATTTAAAAAAGGACATCTCGGTTGAGTGAGCTGAAAAGGGATTATTAAAGTTTCTATTTGATTGTTACCCGAAGGTTTGTAGGATACATAGTTACGCAGTCACGTCCTGTCGGAATGGGGATACAAATCCGATGCCTAGTGTGAAGTACCATACTGTCTGCACATCCAAGTCCTATTGTAACAAGTCTCTAAGATATTATAAGGTGGTCTGGTCTGCACATCCAAGTCCTATTGTAACAACTATCTGAAATATCCTAAGGTGGTCTGGTTTATAGTAAACTGACCCAATCAAAACATACCCTCATTTTCAAGTTGCGGTAAACATGTTCATTCTTTCTATCGATATTATACCTTGCAAAACCTACCTATTGTTTAATTGCTAAATTTTTTTCGTTCTTAATATGCATTGAATATTTTCAGCTGGACATTAAGCAAGCACCAATCAATCAATCATTCATACTGTCTTCGATCATCTATACAGATGCCAACCTAGTACTGCTTCTCCAAAAATATTTTCAAAGATTCACTTTCTCGGATTGCTTTTTCGCGTGACAGCCTCCATTGACTGTACAACACAAAAACAGCCTGAGTGTTCATACTTCTTTCCAGCCTGTTTCTAAAGCACTATTTATCGTGCACAGAAATAACTTTTATATATTATAATTTGATAAAGTCAATAACCATGTTTCAACAGGATTACGAGAAAGAACGACTGAAATCGACACTACATAAATTACGGTCACTATCACGAATTGTTTTTTTTTTATACAATATGTCTGAGTCTAAACTCACAAGAGAAATGTTTTTGCGGTTTTTATCTTTAGATTCCAGTTGATCTGTAATTTTACCGATTGCGTCCTATTCCTGATTATGAGATTTTGACCGTGACTAGGCGTGAGGATTCGCATGGCCGATGATGCATGTATAGCAGGACGCTTACCCTATCGATACGTGTGATTCCCTCAGAAGTTGTTCATTACCTTGTTTTTTTTTCTCTTCTCATTCGATATACGAGATTTGAACATCGGTAACTACTGAAGCGTTAATTCAGTTTTCTGTGTAGAGTTTCTTATAACCTGTTGGTCATATTAGTTTGTAATTTTTTCATAATTTAATATCTTTCTTTAACTTATGATTTTGAATTGCCCTTTAGTATCATCCCCTTTTAAGTTCTATTTCTGTTATGACTGTTATTGTAGGCTCTTTTATGTATCCTTTGTTATTCCACCGATAGAGATTAACAAAAAGAAGTGTTGAGATGTCATTAAATTCGCCATATAATGTTGTTGCTGTCCCAATTCAGGACATTTGAAATGGTTTTCTTTCAATTATATCTTTATGTTTTTTTTTTTATCTTTTAGAAAATTTGGTTAATGGTCTCTGTCAACTTTTCTAAGGCAAATGAGAGCTAGATATTTTGTACAGACCCTTTTCTATTGTTAGAAAACGTTTGCTGAACGTTTTGGTTTTTGTGTGATTGGTTGCTGTTTCACTGGCATATATCCCTCAACATATTGTTGTTTATCTTATCGTTTTTATTCTTTACTCTTTTGACTTAATTTTGATATCGCTATTGTTATCTTCTTTCTATTTTCAACCTACGAATGATTAGGGTTTTCCCTAAATGGTATGAACACATTATGATATAAAGGAAACACAATAAATTACATGTACATACATTTGTCTAACACAGTTATATATGTTAATTTGACAGCTTAACAGGATGCAGTACAATTTGCATACACATATTTAGTATTCATTTTATCGTCAAATCAAATAATCACTGACATTGTAAAAAGTATAACATTAGACATGTAGAAAAAAAAAAAAATATCTATTCTTATAACATACTCCCGTTCCAGTTTTACGGTAACATATACATAATTATAATATGTTTTTAATATTCAATGAGAAGTTGAGATCAATCCTTAGCCAAAAAAAGGTCAAATGTCACCATTGTGGGGTAAATAAAACCATTGAAATATTATGAATCAATATTCAAAGATTCAAATGAAGCATACACCAATACATCAGCATTCGAAGAGGTATTTATAGTTATTTCATTGGCTTATACTCGAGTAATACATAAGAAGTGCCTTTAAATAGGACAAGGAATGTTGATGATATGCATGTACTGTAAAATATGAATAGCTGTTAACATTACATAACATTTAAAACAAAATCTTTCCATTTCATTGAGATACTTTTACTTACAAATAATTTTCAATAAATTTTAGTTATATGAAAGAATATAAGAGACAACTGTATTTTTATGAAGAAAGACAAAGTAAAACTTTATACAGTAAAAATTAACTAAAAGTTAGCATGATAATACATCATGGTCTTATAGATTCTGCGTACTGACTCTGTTTATCATCTTAATAGCGTGTTAAAGTGTTCTTTTATTTGTCTTTATTAATATTACTTTTTCTATTTGGTCTGTTTTTGGTGATATACATTTGACGTGGCTCTATACTTATGCATCCCGTCATTGTATTGTTTGTATCATTTTTCATTTTTACTTGTGTGCTTTGTCCGTGTGACTTTTTATGTTTCTTTGATACAGGTGACGTGTCTCTGTACTTTAAACATTCCGCCATTGTGTTATTGTTCTATTATATTTTTTGCATACTTTGAACGACAAAATTATTTTATATCTCTACCTGTGTGACGTTTACATTCTGACGTCAAACACGCGATTCTACGCCAGAGTTAATGTTAAAATTACGATTCGGTCCCAGTGCTTTTAAAAATCCCTCGATCCTTTATGGGTTGATTTGGCACACATAAATAAAATACAAAAATAAGTAAGCAATGAACGAGGTTGTTAAATGTGATATATGCTTTTTGTGCTTCTTTGTTAAATATTTGTTTGTTTTTGTTGTGATTAAGATTTAGACACGGTGTTGACTGCTGTACCCCTTTTTTGACATGCTCATTATGATGTAAAAAAACAAGTATTAACACTGTTATACTGTACAAAATGTGTGGCTATCCTTGATAAGTCGGATGATAAATTATGACATCTTTTTGTCTTTTGGTAAAAAGAAAATATTTTTGGTGTGTCTGAGGTTTTTGTTTATAGTAAAACAGTAAAAAAGATGTTGTTAGTATTTAAATACTATATTATTTAAATACAGGTGTAAAACACATTGCCTAAACAGAGAGTGGAATACAATACTTACATCCATGCACAAAAAGTTAACGTAAATCAAAAGGGTCATTTGGTTGAAGCAGCATTTTATTAACCTAATCAAATATGATGTATTTCCATATATCCTTATGATTTGATCAATTCTACAAGTGTTGCGTTACTTTTATACAATTTGCCTAAAACTGTATAATGTAATTTCGCATGGTTCATTATAAAATAAAAAGAAATAAAGAAAAAACCTTACTGTTTCTAATGAGTTAACCATTTTATTAACAGTCACATTTTACAGAAAATGACATATCAATGAAATAACATTCCAGCACAAAAGCGCTTACTACTAGGCTGAAGATAACCTTGGTTACGAATCGACCTCGAGCAGGGGGTTTACACAATGTTTTAAAAACCTCATCAAAGACCAGGCTTCTATACTACTAAAGGAAGAGACCGATTTCATTGAGCCGCAACTCCTCTGAAACCATACAAAGTCGGAAATATTTGTGATATGACGTATAAATGTAGTGTTTTATACTTCCTAAATTTGTCTTTGAAAGAATTTTTTCCACAGAAAACGCCAATTTTTGAGAAAATATCCAAACTCGGAGACCGTTATCGATCCGTGTCTTATAAGCTTTCGCGCATGCTCAGTCGACGTACTGCCCGACAAATGTTCATAAATGTATGTCATCATTGTTTTGGAGACAGATTAAAATAAGCAACATTGCTTGTTTCTGGATCCAACTGTTTATTATGTATTGTCTTATATATATTATCATGATTTTATTTATTGAATAAATATTGTTAAAACCAACGGACAAATACTGTCTATGCCTTGGTATTATTTAGTTTTCCGATACAGTTCGAAATTAAATCAGTAGTAAACATTATACAAAATAAAACACACAATTTTTAGTGGTAGTCAATAAGTATGATTTTATAGAAGTATTCCGTTTAAATTCAACTTTAACACGCGTGGCGCTTACACAAAACGGGAAGTAACTGCAATTTAGATAATCAAACCATACCAAAATCTAATTTTGCAAAATTTTATTACATACACGAAATCATAAAAGTTTTTCGTTTAGGGATACAAAACTTTTGTGCAATATGCTATAGAATATCCGAACTAATTCGTATTTTGTAAATCTTTTATGGACATAAAAGTTGGTTCGGCTTTAGAGATGTCAATGGTAAGTTTTGCCTTCTTTTGCTGATTGATTGATTGTCGTATGCCTAACGGCAAATTGCAAACATTCCATGCATATTCAGGATGTGAACAAATCAATAATCAATACAATAGGTAGGTTCGGCAACTTAGGTCGACCTGAATGAAATTCGAAAAATTTGGAATGCCATTAGGAAATGAGATTATGTTGGATAGAAGCAGAAGTAATGTTTTAAACAGGCCAAATACGGAATCCTCATAAAGATGTTGCAAATATAAAAAGAAGATGTGGTATGATTGCCAATGAGACAACTCTGCACAGGAGACCAAATGACACAGAAATAAACAACTATAGGTCACCGTACGGCCTTCAACAATGAGCAAAGCCCATACCGCATAGTCAGCTATAAAAGGCCCCGAAATGACAAATGTAAAACAATTCAAACAAGAAAACTAACGGCCTAATTTATGTATAAAATTATGAACGAAAAACAAATATGTTACACAGCAACAAACGACAACCACTGAATTACAGGCTCCTGACAGGCACATACAGAATGTGGCGGAGTTAAACTAGTTTGTTTGGAAGGCTTCTTAAACGTTAAGAGAATATGTTTCCCATCCTAAAAGGGAGATTGTATTTGACGTGCAAAGCCGAACTGACGCATGGTGCGTATTTCAACATTTTGTACAGCTAAACGTAGAGAACTTTAGCAAGGACTTGTATGCCAGACAGGAGCGTACCTTTAACTTCAATGTTCATTATGTAGCATTGAAACGCTTTGATACGCATTTCCCCATTGTTAGATCTGTCTGTAAACAAAATCAGCAAAGGTACCAGGCGTATAATTTTGTACACCATGCGCGCGTATCGTCTACACAGGAATAGTCGGTAACACTCGAAAGATAATATAAAAAAGTCCATATAATTTACGAATTTGAAGAGCATTGTACAGAGTTGTCTTAACTCTCATGTTTTGAATTTTGCAAAATGCCATTTACCTTCAGCACTGAGAATAAATTTAGAAAGAGGTCAATGTTCGCTATTGGAAGGTAAGTCAACTTGTGAAATATCCTCCAGTCGAATTATCTGATCAGTATGCAACATTATTCCAGTGGTAGCAGACCTCAGTGTAACAAGCTTCGTTAATGTATTTACAGCTGTTAATTATCTTACTTGTAAACAATGAGGTATTGCGTAGAGGTAGTTTCTGTAATCTGACATTGTTTATCATCTTAAGTTTCCCCTTTTTTGTCTTTGTATATTTTTAACCTTTACTGTTTAGTCCATTTTTGATTATACTCATGACGTGGCTCGGTACCTAAACATCCGGCCATTGTGTTAGGTTGCATTTCTGTAAATATTGACAATTCAATTTCCCATAGGAACTCCTTTTACGGCTAAAACTGTACCACTTTCACTATGAAGTTTTGAAAAAAATCATATCCTAGAATGGAAAGTTCATATGCACTACAATTTTTTTCAAAGGTCAAAATATAGGGCTGTGCGGCATATTTTCAACGTTTATATGCCCCGAACTTCTAAGAGTTTAAACTAACACTAAATTTCTTAACTATCCCTACCTTGGCTGTAGGATTACCACAGATTTCTATATAGACAATATGCATATGTATATTTACTGGTAACATTCCCAAGTTATGTCTCTATGAGATGAAACCTAGAGATCATAACTGGGAACCAGTATGTAAACAAAATTAATTATCTATGAATATTCTATATCTCCCCAAAAGAAGCGTGGTTTGAGAAACAGCTGTATTTACAAAGTGCAACCTGTTATTGCGCTATGGTCAATTTTGAATTCTTGTCTTTGAAATTTGATTATGTACTTTGTCTATATGCCATTTTGTGTTTCTTTGTTGAAATTATAGTGATTAAGATTATATTATAATGTTGACTGCTGCTGTTCCCCAATTTTTGACGTTTTTACCTATTATGTCTGTTTGTTCTGCTCACACATTATTGCCAATATAATGGAATTCAATGCGACTGTCATACAAGTGAGAGGTTTAGCTAGCTATAAAACCAGGTTTAATCAACCATTTTCTACATAAGCAAATGCCTGTACCAAGTCAGGAATATGACAGTTGTTTTCCATTCGTTAGATGTGTTTGAGATTTTGATTTTCCCATTTTATACAGGACTTTCCATTTTGAATTTCCCCTGGAGTTCGGTATTTTTGTTATTTTACTTTTTAACATGACAAAATATGGGAGATAACTGTATATTCATGAACAGAAAATTTATAACCGACTTCAATTTAATCACACTTATTGGATTTTTTTAATTTTATAGATTGTGTTATGATATTGTAACTATACTGATCATAATCCTCTCACCTTCATACATAAAATGAGAAACAAGAACCGGAGATTGACTAGGTGGAGTTTATTGTTACAGGAATATGATGTTATTGTAAAACATATTAAAGGTAAAGATAATGTAATAGCAGATGCTTTATCTAGAACTTATTAAAACACTGTGTATATACTATGTATTTTTGTACATATTATTCATGAACAGTTTTGTTACACTCAAACTTTTTTAAGGGGAGGTGTTATGATATTGTAACTATCATATTTATTTAGTTGGCCTAATTTGTTTTATGTAGCCTATTATACATGTTTACATTGTGTACAAAATAAAATACATTGTGTTACAACTATGCAGTTTAGAAATCACTGGAACAATCATTGATACTAATGGAATGATTAGAACTTTCTATTTCACTTACATAACGTTTCCAGAATGATCATAACAAAAGATGCGTAATTTATATTTCTAGCGTTGTCTAGAAATTTCCGTTTGAATATTTAAATGCAGACCCAAAAGTTAGTTGAATATAGAGATTTAGACATAGACATAGATAGACTTAGACATCGATAGACATCAACATTCTCAGCAGTTGGATTGACACTTTTATTTACAAACTACAACATACTAGATTGTGACCAATTGGATATAATATTCTGTGGATTCCGAGAAGATTTCCGGATAAAGAAAAGATAAAAGATTGGACATATATTTTGACAGTTAAGTTGACATTTCTTTTTATGTAATACTTCTTGTAAACTTGTGTATAATAAATCTTGTTATATTTTATTATTGATTTGTGTCTTTTGTTGGCTACAATTAAAAAGTCGATTTTCTGTTCATAACAGAAATTGGGGGCTCGTCCGGGAGAACGTTAATATCTTATTAAAATTTTTTTCAGTATTTTTATTAGAATAAGCCAACAAAATTATACAATATGGCATTTGATGCCGGTAAATTTTTGAAAACGCCAGACCTGGAAGGGTTTGATAATTTAAAGAAAGAGGAATTAGTGTTGCTTGCTAAACATCTGAAATTAGACTTTAGAGTATCTATGAGAAAACAAATTATAAAAAATTTGGTAATAGACAAATTAGTTGACGCAGAAATTTTAGGTGAAGAGGCTCTTGAACTTAAGGTCGAAAATGTTGACGCTATCAAATTAAAACAGCTTGAATCAGAACATGAACTCAAAATAAAACAATTGGAAAAAGAAGAAAGACAAGCAGAACTTCAAATGAAGGAACGGTTAGAGATGGAGAAGATGAAAGAAAAAGAAAAAGAAGATGACTTTAAATTAAAACAGGCAGAACTTGAAATGAGAGAAAGGTTAGAGATTGAGAAAATGAAAATTGAAATGGCAAAAGAAGAAAGCAACACTAAATTCCAATCAAAATCAGAACATTTTAATTTTGATGCAGCAAAAAATATACGTTTGGTTCCCAAATTTTGTGAAAAAACAGTTGATAAATTTTTTCCACAGTTTGAGACAATTGCTCAAAATTTGAAATGGCCGAAGCCTTTTTGGACTACAATGCTGCAAAGTGTTTTTGAGGGCAAGGCCGCTGAAATTTACTCAGCACTTTCATCAGAAAATAGTTCTGATTATGACAAGGTTAAAAAAGAGGTTTTGAAGGCTTATGAGCTAGTGCCAGAAGCATATTGACAGAAATTTAGGTCTTACAAAAAGTTTGATTCACAAACCTATGTTGAATTTGCTAGGGAAAAAGAAGATCTATTTGATAAATGGCTTACGTCAAAGAAAATAGATAAAAATTTTGATAATTAAAGACAATTGATGTTATCAGAAGAGTTCAAGCAGTGTGTTCATTTAGACTTAAAACACATTTAGATGACAAAACTGTTGAGACATTACAAGATGCAGCTGTTATTTCCGATAATTATACCCTTTCACATAAGAGAAGTTTCAAAGGTCAAAATTTTAATACTTCGAGTGGAAATTACAAGAATCAAAGCACTGCGCGTACTGATGATAAGCCTGTTGCACAGAATAAGAGTCAGTCTAGTTATAATATGTCTAGTCCAAAATTTGATACTTTTGAGAAGAAGTCACTGACTTGTGCTTATTGTAAGAAGAATGGTCACCTGATGGCTGATTGTTTTAGACTCCAGAAGAAGAATGAAAGAGATAATAAGCCCAAGACCAGTGCTTGTACGACACCCTTGTTACCAATACGTTGGAATGTCCTGCGAGTCAGGCTTTTAAGTCCAGTTTTTGTGATTACATGGAGGATTATAAACCCTTTATGTCTGATGGGTTTGTTTCTATTGTTGATAATACTACTCCTCAGCCTATTAAGATTTTACGGGACACTGGAGCTTCTCAGTCTTTATTGTTAGAAGGTGTGTTGCCTTTGTCCGAGGAGACTTCTGTTGGTGCCTCCGTTTTGGTTCAAGGTGTGGAGTTAGGTTGTATAGATGTTCCCCTCCATCGTATTTATCTGAAGTCAGATTTGATTACTGGACCAGTTGTTGTGGGTGTTCGTCCTAATCTCCCTGTTGAGGGTGTTTCATTATTGCTAGGAAATGATCTAGCTAGGAACAAAGTGGTTGCTGAACCAATTGTTACCAGTGAACCGGTGTTAAATCACCTGAAGATGATGCTGAACTGTATCCAGCTTGTGTCGTTACTAGGGCGATGGCTAGAAAACAGCAAAATGAGGATTTGCAAGAAGACCAGTTTGATTACATGTACCTTTCTGACACCTTTCTAGCCAACATTGAAGGTCCCGGTAGATCAGAGAAGTCCGTAATAAAACCACATAGTATTAGCAAGAATGTAATTATGCCATGGCCAGACGTAAACAGCCATTTATTAGACCGATGGAAATTTGCCGAAGAACAAAGTAAAGACCCTGAGGTTCTTCAGCTCAGCAAGAGGGCTCAACCACATCAGGAAGCAGACAAAGTGGCCGAATGCTATTACCATCAAGACGGCGTTTTAATGAGAAAGTGGAGACCTCCTGATGCTACCCCAGATGAGGAATGGAGAGTGGTATACCAAGTGGTGGTGCCTAAAGTCTATAGGCAAGACACTATTGGTCTTGTCCACGACACCCCCTTGGCTGGACACTTAGGTATAAGGAAGACTTGTCTTAAGATCTTACAGCATTTCTACTGGCCAAGACTAAGAAGTGATGTCGCAGAATACTGCAAATCATGCCATATATGCCAGGTTGTTGGTAAGCCTAACCAGAAAATACCACCAGCACCACTTCTGCCTATTCCAGCCTTTGAAGAACCTTTCAGCCGAGTACTCATTGATTGCGTTGGACCTTTACCGAAGACCAAGACCGGAAATGCTTATTTATTGACAATCATGTGTACTTCCACTCGTTTTGCTGAGGCTATTCCGTTAAGGAATATCAAGACACCTACTATTGTCAAAGCTCTGATCAAATTTTTTACGCTAGTAGGACTTCCAAAGTCTATACAGTCCGACCAGGGTTCAAATTTCATGTCAGGTTTATTTCAGCAAGTCGTGTACCAGTTAGGGATTGCTCAGTATAGGTCAAGTGCTTATCATCCAGAATCTCAAGGTGCCTTAGAACGTTTTCATCAAACATTGAAGAACATGATTAGAACTTTTGTCTTCAATTTGACAGGGACTGGGATGATGGTGTTCACTTTTACTTTTGCGGTCCGAGAGGCTGTTCAAGAATCCCTTGGTTTTAGTCCCTTTGAGTTGGTATTTGGTCACACTGTGAGAGGACCTTTAAAATTGATTAAGGAAAATGGCTTACTGAACACACTGACTTGAATCTTCTAGACTATGTATCTAGATTTAAAGAAAATTGTATACTGCTTGTCAAATTGCTCAGAACAATTTAAAACTGTTCAGAATAAGATGAAAATATGGTATGATAAAGATGCCAGGGACAGATTTTTGAGCCAGATGATAAGGTACTTGTATTTTGCCAGTCCCTGGACATCCATTACAAGCTAAATATTGTGGTCCTTATACCATAGAGAGTAAAATCAATGATTTGAATTATATTGTAAAAACACCAGGTCGGCGTAGACAAAATAGAGTGTGTCACATTAATATGTTAAAACCATATTTTGAGCGTACTAATGAAGGTGAGAGTAAACTAGTTGCCACTTTAGCCATGGTTAAATTGGAGAACAATCATGACAAACCAGATATAATTGAACCACCTTTTAGTTCTAAAACTATGTAAGAGACAGTTAGATTGAAAAAATTAAGAAATTTTGTCAAATTTAGATTCAAAACTTGCACATCTGTCTTTTGATCGTAGAGAAAAATTAAAAGCTTTGGTATTTTCTTTTAAAAATCTTTTTCCAGATGTGCCAAACAAAACCACTGCTGTTTGTCATGATGTCGATGTTGGTGATGCTTCTCCAATTAAGCAACATCCTTACCGGCTCAATCCACTCAAACTTGAATTTATGAGACACGAAATTAAATATATGCTTGACAATGATATTATTGAGCCGAGTAACAGTGAATGGAGCTCTCCTTGTCTGCTTGTGCCCAAACCAGATAAAACCTTTCGTTTCGTAACTGATTTTAGAAAAGTAAATTCTGTTTCAAAATCTGATTCCTATTCGATTCCAAGGATAGACGACTGCATTGATAACATTGGACAAGCAAAATTTGTGAGCAAATTTGATTTATTGAAAGGTTACTGGCAAGTCCCATTGACACAGAGAGCTCGAGAAATATCAGCTTTGGTCACACCAGATGGCTTATTTCAATATACTGTAATACCGTTTGGCATGAAAAGTGCTCCAGCTACATTTCAAAGAATGATCAATAATGTTATAAAAGATTTAGACTGTTGTTATGCTTATATTGATGATCTTATTGTATGTAGTGATAGCTGGGAAGAGCATTTAACACATTTATATGATACTTTTGATAGATTGTCACAATCAAATTTGACTGTTAATCTTGGTAAAAGTGAATTTTGCCAGGCCACTGTTGATTATTTAGGGCATACAGTTGGCCAAGGTCAAGTGAAACCTATTACGGCTAAAGTGGATGCAGTTAATAAATTTCCTCCTCCTACAAATAAAAAACAACTTATGAGATATTTAGGCATGATTGGATTTTACAGGAAATTCTGTTCCAATTTTGCTACTGTTGTTCAACCATTGACTCATCTTTTACGGAAAGATTCTAAATTCATCTAGAGTGAAAATTGTCAAAACGCTTTTGAAAATAGCAAATCACTTTTAATTAATAGTCCAGTTCTGATCACTCCAGACTTTGAAAAACAATTAAAACTTGCCGTTGATGCAAGCGATGTAGGAATTGGTGCTGTTTTATATCAAGAGACAGATGATAATGTTGAGAATCCTATATCATATTTTTCTAAGAAATTAGATTAACATCAGAAAAATTATTCGACTATTGAAAAAGAATGTTTTGCACTGTTGTCTGCACTTCAACATTTTGATGTATATTTAAATCCCACTGTGCATCCTATTCTTGTTTATACTGATCATAATCCTCTCACCTTCATACATATAATGAGAAACAAGAACCGGAGATTGACTAAGTGGAGTTTATTGTTACAGGAATATGATGTTATTGTAAAACATATTAAAGGTAAAGATAATGTAATAGCAGATGCTTTATCTAGAACTTATTAAAACACTGTGTATATACTATGTATTTTTGTACATATTATTCATGAACAGTTTTTGTTACACTCAAACTTTTTTTAAGGGGGGAGGTGTTATGATATTGTAACTATCATATTTATTTAGTTGGCCTAATTTGTTTTGTGTGGCCTATTATACATGTTTACATTGTGTACAAAATAAAATACATTGTGTTACAACTATGCAGTTTAGAAATCACTGGAACAATCATTGATACTAATGGAATGATTAGAACTTTCCATTTCACTTACATAACGTTTCCAGAATGATCATAACAAAAGATGCGTAATTTATATTTCTAGCGTTGTCTAGAAATTTCCGTTTGAGTATTTAAATGCAGACCATAAAGTTAGTTGAATATAGAGATTTACACATAGACATAGATAGACTTAGACATCGATAGACATCAACATTCTCAGCAGTTGGATTGACACTTTTATTTACAAACTACAACATACTAGATTGTGACCAATTGGATATAATATTCTGTGGATTCCGAGAAGATTTCCGGTTAAAGAAAAGATAAAAGATTGGACATATATGTTGACAGTTAAGTTGACATTTCTTTTTATGTAATACTTCTTGTAAACTTGTGTATAATAAATCTTGTTATATTTTATTATTGATTTGTGTCTTTTGTTGGCTACAATTAAAAAGTCGATTTTCTGTTCATAACAATTGATGGTAACATATTTTTATAAATGATTTATTCCTGCTTACAAAATTATAAAATATGTATTTTCCTGTTTGAATTGTTTTACACTATCCATTTTGGGGCCCTTTATAGCTTGCTGTTCGGTGTGAGCCAAGGCTCCGTATTGAAGGCCGTACTTTTACCTATAATTGTTTACTTTTTACACATTGTGACTTGGATGGAGAGTTGTCTCATTGGCACTCATACCACATCTTCTTATTTCTATTACACAAATATTCCATTTACATTTATATCTGGAATGTACATTCATTGTTTTTGTATATCAAAACTTGGAACGAATGATAAAAGTGAGAAGCATAAGTAAATGTTATTTTAGACAAAGAACCCCAAAAAAACCTGGGTTTCGGAATGATAAGCAGTTGTTGCTCTAATAATGAAACAAGATGAATACGAGGGACAGTTTTTTGAAATGCCAAAAACATTCCAAAGCGTTTGCATAAATTAAGAAATTTGGTAAACAATCTGCCAACAAGTATTTCAGCGTAACACTTATAATTTTGAAAAACGAAATGTTATATATATACCGAAGAATCACAATAATTATTAAATTACTAAACGTCTAATTAACAAGGATAATTTTAAGAGTTGCTAAATTTTGGCAAAATTACTGTTATTTCAACTACTTATACATAAACTTGGTCGTTGTGAATTATCTTGCTGCATTATCTCATGAATAACTTATAATTTTTCTCCTTTTTTGAACAATAACTAGAAGATTGACACTTGTTCAGCTTGCTTAAACGAGGCTCATTGAAGGAATAAGAATTCTGCGCATTATCACAATTATCATAGTTATGATTTATAAATTGTGATTTGCCGTGGAATTGTATTGATAGAGAAATAAATCGACATAAACATTGATTGAACACGCAAATCGAAAAATAGATAATGATATACAATGTAGTTTTATGCTTACATAGCACATAATTAAAAAGCAGCAAGAAAAGAGTATGATAAAGCATATTACATGGACAGAGGAGTATAGAGTGCTTTGGAAGGGAAACCTGTCGTTTTGCTTGGTGCTCAGAATAAAAAGGTCATATTTGCAATTTTCCGTAGTTTATACGAATGTTGTTCAAATCTTTCAGAAAACTTACTGTTGCGTATTCTTTCTGTAAGCAAACAACGAGCAATCTATTATCATGACTCGGGACAGGCATATTCATTGACATGTAATAAACAAATATTGTGAGCACGCGTCCCAACATCACATCTCCCTTTTATTTCGATCATTGGAATAACAATAGCTACAGAGAGGAAATTATAACAAAACCATTGCAGGGTTGCGACCAATATGGTAGCTGCTACGTATGGCTACGTAGGTTTTGAGTCCTGATATATATACAAGGATGTTCAATTGAAAGAAAGAAAGAATATGTTTTCTTGAAATTTCATACATCCATTAATACTTTGATAAAGATTTGCAGAAATGGTAATTATTTAGATTTTTTTGTCGTCTGTAGGGCAACCATAATTGTTGCCTTTTGCATTTTAATTTCACAAATAATCATTATAATATTACAATCAGTGAATGAAAACAGGAATTTATGTAAGATAAAAGTGTTTGCAAGGATCAACACACTTTTAGTGCTTACAAGGAAGTTATTAAATAGATAGTTCAAAGTGATAAAAAAAATTTTACGTACACCATTACTAGTTGATTGACCGTTATGGAATATCCATTTCACAAACGACGATGGATATGTTCCACAATTTCATCCTATTTTCCTCTTTTCCTCGAATGTATGACATCACAGAATTAGCCTTCTCGGCAAATTTGTATTTACACAAGCAACACGACAGTGCCACATGTGGAGTAGGATCTGACAACCTTTTGGAGCACTTGAGATCGCCGTTAGTTTTGTTTAAAAGGGATTCGGGTTGCTCTTACTTTAGTTTTAAGTGTTTTAATGTGTGTTTTTAAATTTCATGCCTGTCTTGTTTATACCAGTATCAATTTTGTCTATCCTTTGTTATGAAAAACGTGTTTAATTTTCAAAACTTAACACTAGTTCAAGTTTTACGGTTAAAAAATTAACATGATCTATAGTTTATAGGCATTGAGACAGATTATGACAATGAGTAACAGAAAATTCAAATCATAAAAAAATATAAATATTGATAAATGCTGGAATGCCATCATTCTATCCGTTTTCCATAAGATATAAGATATAACGCATAATTATTCACTGCTTTTTCTTAATGGTAAAGGTAATGGCACAGACGCTAGTGTCAATACTAGAACCATGACCAGCATAGTGCTGTCTCATCGATTTGCTATGAGTTCTATGTCTTAGATACACGAAGTGTCAATATTGACCCTAATTTCTTTGAAAATTAACGTCAGTAATTTTAGTAAATGTTTCATGAAAAAAAAAATATGATAAAATATCTGACAAATACAAAGTCAAGCTTTGAAGCATTTTATCAGTAATGATGTCATAATTGTTCACTCATAATCATAATGTGAATTAACGTTGACCATATGCATTGACCACCATGATTTTAGTTACGCCTTGTATCTTACCCATAATAAGCTTTTAATTGATTTAAGTTTTAGTTTATTTTAGTCAACGGGCGTTACTAATGTTTTCAAAAGAAAATAGACATTAATAGTGCAGTCAAACAGGATATATGGTTTAAAACAAGTAAAATGTCTTAATAATGAGGCTGTCAACAATGTCAAAACAAACAGTACATGTTAAATTCATCTCAATTTGCATATTTTGTATAGTAAAATATCGGATATTTGTAGTGATAAAATAAAGTAAAACTTTAAGGACACATTCAAGTTTCTTTGCCTTACTTCTTAGGTAAATTCGATGCTAAGGCTATATTAAAGGTTTAATTTGCGGAAACTGAAGGGGTCTTTTGTAACTTCATAAAAAAAGAAGTAAAAATTAATTTTCAGGAGGGTCGATGAATTAAAGTGCATTGATATCAGGAATTGTAACTTTAATTTCTATACAGCTCATCAGTAACGGGCGAATTAAAAATAAAGGTAAACGAATTTCTTTACCGACTTCATAAAAAAGGGCTGTATACTGAAGTACCTCTGTCCGTCCGTACTATATTTATGAAATTTTCGTCTCATTTTTCTCAGAACATACGAATCAAAACTTTCTGAAATTAGTATCATTCTTCATTTGAATATGTGTTACCGTAAGATGCGTTTCACATCCATTGCTTAACAGCTACATGTTTACCGAATACTTATAGCAGTGGTCTCGTTACCATTAGCCCAAATTACATCTTTTTACGATTACTGTATGCAAGTCAAATCTCAGACTGAAATAGAGCGTGTTGATTATGGAAATATTTGTCAAATTGTTAGTGGAACATCAATCTTCTATTTGAGTTATAAATGAAGATAATTATGGGATAACTTTTTTTCAAATTTGTCTTTAACCTTTGAAATGAGTTATATCTGGTGCAGAAAAATTGGTATCGTTAAGCTATTATAGTCTTTAAAGGCAAGTGCGTATACTTTACATCATATAAAACCATTCTGATGTGTCCAAAATCACCGATACCATAAATCAACAACAGAGTTAGTCTGACTTGATTTAATATGAGTCCCAAATTGATAGTTGTCTCATTTGTAATAATACCATAGATTCTTATTTTTATATAGTACAAAACATAATGTAAGGAGTGAAAATAATGTGAATATTCCGACATTTTATAAAAGGAGGACAACCTGTAATCCAATCATTAAAGGGGAGGGGCACACAAAACCAAAAAAAAAGACAAAGGAAATGTAATTGTTTTCTCATTTATATGACCTGTATACAAGTGTAGCGCATAAATCAACCAATATTAATTGAATGAAAATATGAAAATGGAAATGATGAGTATACAGAAAACCACGAGTCTGCAGGTATAGTATTTATATCTTCTGATATCATGATTGACTTATCACATTTAATATTTATATTCATGTTTTTAAGAACATAACGTATAATAAACATTTAATAATTGTAAGCCTGAACACCAGTAAAAAACCATAAACATATATGTTTAATTTGCCCGACAATGACGCAGAAATCTGTCGGAGTCATGACAAAAAATACAAGATTTACTTCCCTTTGACTAAATAGTGTGGAATTTGTTTTTTTCAGAAACAATAGCAAAATATGCATATGGTAGTCATCTTTTAGAAAGTAAATCTAGTTGAAAGATAAAATAGATCCCCGTCAAAGCCTTCACTTAAATTATATCGTATAATTACATCAGATATAAAGAGAAACCCAGCCTCAAACAATACTTGGTATCTCAGGGACAACAAACTTGTTTTTACCCTTATAACCAGTCAATAAGCGTATAATATTATAAGCTACTTATCAGAAAATTTGAAGCATAGATTTTGTCGATACGAATTTAGTTTGTGAAGTTGAGCTTATTATGAAAACAAAATGTTAAAGTGAATGAAACCAGGTAAATAAAATCGACAATGTATACCTTTCCTCACAAATTACGCTCAAAATGGACAAACAGGACAAGTGTTGCTTCTTTTTGTATAAAACATAATTATAAGCCAAAACACGTATAAAAATATCGATAGAAACACTATATGTGGTCAATTATTTCAATGCATTTTTGTTACAAATATTCATTAATAACGTTGATAAAAGTTTTAGAATGAAGATAATTACTATCGGAAGTTTAACTGTTCACTGCAACGTTATTCATTAAAAAAAGATACATTATTTCTCTAGAATACAGTTAAAGTCGACCCACCGCAATATTTACCGGAGACCTCAACATTGTAAATAACACTTCCCTGCGAAGTTTGTTATCCAAAGGTCCGAAATATCGTGAGCCTAAATCCATCAATTGGAAATACAACTTTAAAATACTGATGGATTCAGTCGAGGATTATGCCAGGCAATGGGCTAAACGCGAGAAAGAAGACGTAGATACTCTTTCCGAATGGATTAAGGCTGTGAGGTCGTTGATACAAATCCGAATTAAGAAACTAAATGGGTCTATCAATACCCACGCTACGTCAATTTTTAGAGACCCAAATGTTGCAAAACACTTGTCCTACCTCCATGACAAATATGTTGTTGTCCCCGCAGATAAAGCCCCAAACAACATCGTTTTTGTGTGTAAATATCATTACATAAACTGCTTGATAAATGAATTAGGTATTGACAATTCATTTGGAAACTCAACATATACCCTCACGACACTTACTAAAGAGGAAATCCTGGATAATCATGTCTGTTATATGTTCCTTTGGAATTTCAACCAAAGATGAAGAACTGGATCTTCCATCACTGTATTGGATACCTAAACTACATAAGTGTCCTTACAAACAACGGTATATTGCTGGGTCTTCCAAGTGCTCCACGAAACCTCTTTCTAAATTATTAACATCTATTTTATCAGCAATCAAAGCCGGGCTCGAAAGTTATTGTGAAACTGCCTATTCTAGAGGTGGCGTGAATCAGATGTGGATACTAAAAAATTCCAAAGATCTTTTAGAGTACATACAATCTAAGACTCTCTCATCTTGCAATAGTATTAAAACATTTGACTTTTCTACTCTTTACACAAGTATTCCCCATTCCAAACTAAAAGACAAATTGAAAGAGTTTGTATTACTTTGTTTCATTAAAAAGAATGGCGAACGTAGATACAAGTATCTAGTCTTGCGGAGGGATAAATCCTACTTTGTAAAGAATCACTCTGATTCAAACAAAAAATTCTCTGAAACTGACATTATCAAGATGCTTGATTTCTTGATTGACAACATATTTGTTACGTTTGGAGGACGTGATTTTCAACAGACTGTCGGAATTTCAATGGGAACCAATTGTGCCCCTCTTCTTGCCGACTTGTTTCTTTATTATGAGGCTGACTTCATAGAGGAACTTCTTAGGAAGAAAGATAAGAAGTTAGCAATATCCTTTAACTTAACGTTCCGCTGTATAGATGATGTTCTCTCACTAAAAAATACAAAATTTGGTGACTATGTTGAACGAATCTATCCCATCGAACTAGAGATAAAGGATACTACAGATACGGTTAAGTCTGCCTCATATCTTGACTTACATCTAGAAATTGACAATGAGGGTCGGTTGAAAACAAAACTTTACGACAAAAGAGATGATTTCAGCTTCCCAATTGTGAACTTTCCATTTCTATGTAGCAACATTCCAGCAGCGCCTGCATACGGAGTATATATCTCCCCATTGATACGATATTCTCGGGCTTGTATTTCCTATCATGATTTCCTTGATAGAGGATTGCTGCTCACAAGGAAGCTATTAAACCAAGAGTTCCAAATGGTGAAGTTGAAATCATCCCTTCGTAAATTTTACGGACGCCATCACGAGTTGGTTGACCGTTATGGAATAACCGTTTCACAGATGATATCGGATATGTTCCTTATTTCGTAATTACAATACCCTTCCCTTTTCACGAATGTGACCTACCGAATTAGACTAATTACTGGATTTGTAATAACATAAGCAACACGACGGGTGCCACATGTGGAGCAGGATCTGCTTACCCTTCCGGAGCACCTGAGATCAGCCCTAGTTTTTGGTGGGGTTCGTGTTGCTTATTCTTTTTTTTTTCTATGTTGTGTCATCTACTATTATTTGTCTATTTGTCTTTTTATTTTTGGCCATGGCGTTGTCAGTTTGTTTTCGATCTATGAGTTTGACTGCCCCTCTGGTATCTTTCGTCCCTCTTTTAAGGATACTATCACAATTTGGTTGACCTTTATTGAACATCTGTGTCACTAATGATCACGGATATGTTCTAATTGTCGTAACAACAATATCCCCTACTCTTTTCCTCGAATTTGACATCACGAAAGGATACTTGTTATCGAATTTGTAGTTACACGAGTAACACAACGGAGCAGGATCTGCTTAACCTTCGGAGCACCTGAGACGCATTTTGGATAGCATTGTCAGTTTGTCTTTGACTTTTGATTTTTAGTGTCCCTTTTCATTTAACCTTTATTATTCATTCTATCAAACTATTATCATTAATATTTAATATTGATTTCCATTCCTGAACGTTTCTAAATTATTTGACACTGTTTTCTTTCTCAAAAGAGAGAATTACACATAAAAAACCTCATCAAATATACCAGGCTTATAATTTTATACACCAGACGCGCGTTTTGTCGACAAAAGACTCATCAGTGACCACGGAAATCGAAAAAGTTAAAATGCTAAATAAATTGAAAGTTGAAGCGCATTGGGGACCCAAAAATCCGAAAGGTTTTGCCAAAAACAGCTAATGTAATCTATTCTTGGGTAGAAAATCCTTAAACCGATGCTTGAAATTCATCGGTTAACCAAAGATTTAACATATACTGTTAACACTATATATGTGTTTTGGTCGAGAGCACAGCCTTGTATTTTCGAAGCGTATTAATTGAGCTATGAAAACACCATAAGATTCAGTAGAGCGTATGCTCTTGTTGAAAAGTGGGAAGTTGACAATTGGAAAGATAAAAATCACCATGTTTGTCATAAATTCTAAATTCATTGGAGTACCGATTGTCTGTATAAATATCAATCCATTAACATGTTGTCGACAACTAAGTCCATCATTTTGCTGATAATATTTTCAGTATAGTTGTTGTTGGAATCAGTGTTCTTCACAAAGTAAGATTTTTCGTGACCTTATACCAGAAATTTGTATCTACGATTTCATTTTTTTTTGTAGTAAATCTTTCAATAAGGCAAGGAAAACGGTAAGGTAGAGAGTAGAAAATCAAAAGATTTGATATTACTGCAAAATTATAATGTTTGTAATTAAAGATTTTAGCGGAGATCTTTAGAATTTTTCTGAATATACATCATTCTGATTCAAAACATTAGTTGAATATACCTCATCACAATGACTAAATGTCAGCTTTTATTATTGAAAACAATGGTAGTAAGTAAAGAACATTAACAAGATGTGTAGTCGAACATCTTTATGACACGGATATATATTGTGTTTTATAGGAATTTTGAAATATATTTTAAACAGTCGCATATTAAACATATCTAGTGTAACACTGATAAAGCATAGAAAAAGGGGTGTCTATGATAAATTTATCAATCTGACAATCAGCGCTTTCTAAAAAACGTGTATTCAATTAAATATAACAAAATAATCAATGACTGGGTCGCGAATATCCCTAGTGTTATTTTCATTATTCCGGATTCAGATTTGTGTTATATAGTTTCTTCTCTACTCCGTATCTTATTCTATGTTATAAGAAACTAAGGTCTTAACTCCCTCAGGCAAAGTTGACCTTAGATGGATTTGGCTATTTTTAGGTACTTTTGGTCATATAGCTCTTCAACTGTTTCGGTTCCTTTACATCCTTGGCTTTCAAATATTCGGCTTTGAGCGTCCCTGATGAAGGTTAATCCAGAAAAGCGCTTCGGACGCATTAAATTTATAACGTGTTGTTTTCATATCTTATATACATGTAAATCTTTCCAGTCAATGTAATCAGTTGTTATAATTGTCGCATCATTGGATAGCCATTTTGATCTGACATGGATATGATTTAACGCATACTTTGGAGTTTACAATACTTATTTATATGTTCATACAGTTGTAATATAGAAATTTAGGTTCCAACAATACGGAAAATAGTACTTGATAAAAGTATGTATATTCAGTTACAATATAAAGACTTCATTTATACATTTTAAAACTACCATTAATCCCACTAATCCGTCATGTTATTCTGACTTTTTGTCATGTTCATGACTTTGAATTGTCCCTTCCTAATCGTTTACGAAATTTCAACATCGGTATATAAACAACTGTCGCCTTAATTTGACACTATGACAACTTGATGTGATCCATGCATAGCCTTGGATGCGTAGCATCTAATAGCATCCGGTGTCATTTTTTTAAATTCAAATTCAAATTCAAATCATATATACGGTATTTAGTACAGAAAATTTGAAGTAATTTTCACAGATATTTACAGAGATCTGTCATCAACCCCAATAACCTGGATGGACGTTAAATCTATTGGCTCATATAAGGAGAATGCCAAGCTCTCTATTATTAAAGATAACATGTCTATCCTTACCCAACACTTCCTCTTTTCTGGGTATGTTGTTGATTTACTGCTTTACTGTTTATAGTATCGGCCTGGATGTGCATGGCACATTCGAAATAGACATCCTGAATTGGTACAGGTACATTAACATATAGACTAAACTGTTTTGGGAACAATTCATTTCCCTCTTTTCCTTTAATCTCGGTCATTTGAATAACAAAAGTATGTAAAATAAAAGATTTAAAGAATATATTTATCATTTATCATAGACGAAATATACTAAACAAAGGCAAATATCTTGATATAGAAATGCTGCTTTCTCGCAATCTAATACGACCACTTTCAATACAACAAATTTCACACTAAAATATCCTGAACACAGATTACAAAAATGGTCTCGTGCGAAACACAAACTCTCAGTACACAAAAGAAAGAAAATGAATAATTTTAGTCACGTAAATTGAAAATAATAATTATAAAGCTAAATGCAATAATTTAAATAATAATCATAGCTGTCAACATGTCCTTTGTGTTCATGGACACCCAAGATGCATAGACAAACATGTAGAAACAAGTGAAAATGTACACTCCATAAGAACAACCATAAGAAACATCATAGAAAGGGAAAATTGCAATAGGGAAAATCATACATCTTTGTATTGAGATTTCCGGAAAAATTCAAATCTAAAAGTTAATACAAAGGACAACAATAATTTTTATTCTAATTCTAGTTCTTTATTTTCCTAATCACAAGGCCTTTTCGGGCATTACAAATTTTGATACGTTCATTCACACTTTCATACAACTCTTTTTCACTCCGCTCACTCTGATAAACAATAGCTTTTAATCAGTTTAGATGAATAAATTCCATGGTCTGTGCTAAGCATTGTAAGTAATATTGTGATGGAAATCAAAAAACGTTTTTGTCCATATGGTTTGCAGACAAAGAGAAAAATTATAACAATAACTAATTCATATTCAATTCATATGTACTATTAAAAATGTGGGAATTGCTTCCCTTTATCCATACATTGAAGTGATCGTCTTATCATCACAGTTGTTTTACTATGTATAGAAAAGGGTTAAAACGCTTATTTCAATACTAGATGAGAACAAAATAGACACCATCAATGTTAAACTATAGCTGGCTCAAGGGACTCAACTTGCAGACATTTTATACCGATATAACATGTTACTTTTATTATTCTTCCCTTAGTTTATTTATTTTGTATTTACATTGTATTATAGGTCAAATTTATTTGTTCAGTGTATGTTCACTGGTGTTAATATGTCCTTTTAATGAGTTAAGCTATTTCAGTTGATATTTTATAGTGTGTCTTTCTATGTTGTGATGTTACACTATTGTTTCAGAAAAAGGGTGAAGGTTTGGTACCATTAAAACGTTTAAACCCGCTGCATTTGTTTGCACCTGTCCTAAGTCAGGAATCTGATGTTCAGTAGTTGTCGTTTGTTGATGTGGTTCATAAGTGTTTCTCGTTTCTCGTTTTTTATATAGACTAGACTGTTGGTTTTCCCGTTTGAATGGTTTTACACTAGTAATTTTTGGGGCCCTTTATAGCTTACTGTTCAGTGTGAGCCAAGGCTCCGTGTTGAAGACCGTACTTTGACCTATAATGGTTTACTTTTATAAATTTTGACTTGGATGGAGAGTTGGCACTCATACCACATCTTCTTATATCTATTGAATGTATTATTTGTAACCTCGTGAACAAAAATAGAGGTACCTAATCCTATTCAGTGTAAATAAAACCATCGACATGGTACCAAATGAGTTATTGATAGATAACTTTAGTGACTTATTAGGCGCAAGCTCAATGTGGCTAGAATACAATGTTGTAACAAATAGTAAATTGCACAAAAGTTAATTTTACTTTAGAAATGGTCTTACATTGTGACTGAGTAAATTTGAGTACTTTAGAACATATAAAAGAACCGATGAAGTAACAGTAATTTACCAATGTTCAAATTTCATAAATCTATCAATTAGATACAAATAAAGGTAAAACAAAACCCTGAAGAAATGGTGCGAGACCGGCTGCGTCGACAAGGTATGTAACTTCTGATTTGCATGCATCTCCCGCCATGCGAATCAACACTCAGTCAAAATGTCACAATCGAGAAAAAATAACAAATGGTTAATATGGTTGAATCCAAATGAAATAGACTGAATATCGTCAGATTTTCCTTTTCTAGTTTATATGGATTTAAAAGACAAAGTCCAATGATATCCTATGTAAAACGCTCAAAACTCTTCGGGCGAAAAAGAATTGCATGCACAATGGCATGATACAAGATAGATTCTGTGGTTTTCTCGGTTTAGAAATAACGAATGTATGGTACGGTTGGAAGAACAGAAACGTCAATCACAATTTACCCACGATTCCGTATTACTTAAATACGCATAGGAAAACTTGGCGTCGTGAAAAGGACTATATCTACAGCCAAAGTAAATTTGCCTTAATGATGGAATCTACTTGTGATTAAAAATAATCCAAGTCACATAAAACTTGAAAGTGTTGCACGCTTGAATGTTAATTTAAATACAGTTCTTTCAATAAATGTTATTTAAGGCACATGATTGAATAGAGCGGTCAGTAACAGATGAATAGCGCATAATGTCTAAAGAGTTCATTCACCTGATACCGGTATGTTGAACCAGCAAAGAACAAAGAAAATATGACAGCCGAGTATGTTTGGTTTTAAGAATTTTAAGGCTTTTGGTAACTGCAGTGTTCATGTTTATTAGTGTGTGTTTTAGTTTTACCATATGTGGTCTAGGTTTTGCGCGCGTATAACGTTTATTTATAACTCCACCACATTTTGTGCCTGTACTAAATTAAGGCAACAGTAGTTTACCGATGTTTAAATCTCATAAATTAACGAAAAACCCAAATCAAGGTTACAAACAAATATTGAGGGAATCGCAAGAACCCCAAATAAATGGGGCAAGACCGGGTGCGACGAAATGATGAGGATCTCCTGTCATGTATGCATTACTCGCCATGCGAATTCATACTCAGTCAAAATGTCACAATCGGGAATGGGACAGAATCGGAAAATTACAAATAAGGCGATTATTCTAGTATCTGAAACTCTTAGACTGCGAAAACATGTCACTAGTGAGTTGAGACACAGACAAACCGTATCGGTCAACCATTTCGTGAAGGTGACCATTAACTAATGTAGCATCCCTGTTAGAGCAGATTTTTTTATGTAAGGAGCACACGCCTGCTATTAAATTCCGTATAGCGTGCACGTGACTATGCACGACGTACCGTATCTATTGAGTTATGTAAACGCCATGAGATGGGCCAGATGCTATGTTATTGATGTGATGAGAAATAGGTGGTGACGATAGGAAAGTTAAAATCATCACATTTATCATAGATTCTAGTTTGAAGTCGTCCATCTGTGTCAATATCGAGGAAAGATCAAGACATGAAACAGACCTTCCAGTTTCGGTAGTATCCTTTTACTTGGATATATGAGATGCGAGCACTCACTGAAATGTGTGTAATTGAGTAACAGGACATCATCAATATACTAGAACTAGTGTATGAATGTGAAAATAAAGAATTTAAAAGATGTGTTTTCTTTTTTTCTTTGAATTCTGCTTCATAATAGTACAATTAAATTTGGCCAGTGGGGATGAACGTACCCATTGGAATACCGACAGTCTGTTGAAATGTCAATCTATCAATCTCAACAAATATGCTGTCGATAAAAAAAGTCCAGTAATTTGATCATATCATCCTCTGCATGTTTGATTTTGGAATCAGTGCAGTTCTTCGCAAAGTAAGAGTTTTTATGACGTAAACAAGAAATGTGTATCTATAAACCTCATTCTTATAGAAATGAGATGATGTCTTCAACCTTTCAATTGGGTATGGCGAATAGTAGCGTAAAGCGTAGAATAATCTCAAATTTTGTAGTCAGGCTATCTGTTGCAGGTGATAAAGCGCAGTCATTTGATACCATTCAACAAAAAATGCAAGAGTTCCTTCCCTTTAACTAAGTCCAGTAAACTATGGTGTTGCTGTTTTATCAAGTTACAAAAGCAAAATCAAAATGTTTAAATTGCAATCATCTTTCAGACAAGAAAATCTTTGTAGGACTTATTTAGCTAAGAGTTGTACGATATGAACCACTCGCATTGCCTTTATTGTAGTTATTCAGCATAATTGCATTACGAAAATATTAATCAAGGAAGTTCTAAGTTGCCACCTACGATTAGTATTATGATATTCACTTCGTGGAATATCATTTGATACAAAATAACAAATGTTAAGTGAGATTTTTTGTCATAAAATTGATAGCTTTGACTTTGTCATTAAATGTCAATTGAATGTCAGTTGCTATTTTAAAACTGCGATTCCAGTTTCTGGTGTTAAATTCATAATAAAAAACATAAAGCTTAAAGCAAAATAAGATTTAATAATTGGCACTGTTCGTTGCCAAAATTATGACTCTCATAAGTAGAAAAAAAATTGCAAGTTTTGTTTCTTTCATTTAAAAAAAAAAAACACGTATAAAAATATCGACAAAACAACATCTGCGATCATTTATTTCAATGCGGTTTATGTTACAATATTTCATCAATAGCATGTCCGTGTTGAAGAGTGAAGATAATTATTATTGGAGGCTGAATAGTTCACTAGAAAGGTATTGATCTAACAAAAGATACACTACTCTTTAATAGGTATAACATTAATCAACGTTGCGTTGTACTTTTTTTTTAGACTTATGTAATTTATTACTGAAAACATAATGCCATATCTTTAACACACAACATCACTTTCCATTACCCATCGTTTATTTTTTGTATCTTAATGATGACAATACTAATTATTATACTACGAGTTTCCGCATATTCTCGAAACTTCTTTTAAATAATTAATACTAATTTTATCAAGAATCAAAACCGGTCTTCAGAGGGCTTCAGAAGGTGATGTGAATTGGTACCAAACAATTCAAAAGATCTGCGAGAGTACAATATAAGTCCCTCTGATCATGCAATAATACTTTTTAGAACTTTAAACCTTAAAGACAGATTGAAAAAAATAGTACAACTTTGCTTCTAAAAACATGAATTGCACATGCAGATACAAATATCTTGATTAAGAAAGAGACAAATCATACTTAAAAAAAACACTTTGATTCAAACAAAAAGTTCACTGCAATTGACATTTATTTGTTCTTTTTGACAACATATTTGTTTTATTATGGAGAACGTGTTTTCAACAAACAATCGGCATTCCTATGGGAACCAACATTGTTTCTCTTCTTGTTTATTTTGTATTCATAAAAGTCAGGCTGCATACAATAGTTTTTCAAGAAATATAAAATGGAGATTAACTTCACGTTCCACTATATAAATGACGCATTTCGCTGAATAATTCAAATATGTTGAATTTGTTCATCATATATATCCTTGTATTATAAAAAAGAAACCATAGATACAGTTAGTTTGTTGAAAATACTGACTTACGTCAGGGGTAGCAAATTATAATTATATCTTTGAATGTTTTTTTCAACAACTAGATCGATATCAATGCTTGTGTTCATTTCTTCCTCGTGGTTATCACAAGTCCAATAGTCAGCACTTTTGTGTTGACATGAAAAAGGATTGATATGTAAATTTACTTTAATTTTAATGCTTATAAAATGTTGTTTTATTCAACACACTAATAGTTTTCCTCAACCAGGCACAGATTACCTTGGCCGTGTTTGACACAACTTTTCGGAATTGTCGGTGTCAAAAGCTCTTCAATTTTCTATTTCATTTGGCCTTCCAACTGTTTTGATTCAAGCGCCACTGATGAGTATCATATAAACGAAGCGCGTGTTTAGCGTAACAAATAATAAGCATGTACGGTATCTTTGGTGAATATCAAGATGATTTCATAAATCAAATTGTGTGAATTTTTATTTCATTGTAGCAACTTTAGACATCGTCTGCATAGATGATTTTTATTTCCAAATTCATACGGTTTTTTCAAAGTCTTGCGTTTCCTATCACCATTTTCTTGATAGATGCTTGTTGATCACAAGGCAGTTTTTACACCAAAGGAAAAACAAATGTTAAGCTTGAAGTCATCCCTTCCAAAGTTTACTGTAAACTTGAAGTCATCCCTTCCAAAGTTTACTGTAAGCTTGAAGTCATCCCTTCCAAAGTTTACTGTTAACAAATGTTAAGCTTGAAGTCATCCCTTCCAAAGTTTACTGTTAACAGTTTCTCCCTATCCATTAGTATTAATAAGTACAAACTTGTTATTTAAGGGCAATTAAGGCAAAAATAGTTTAACTCTGTTCAAATCTCGTAAATCGATTTGTAAGAGACAAATCAAGGAAACAAACAAAAAGCAAGGGACTTCCATGAACTTCAAAAAGGAGCGAGACCGGGTGCGTCGACAGAGTAAAAGTCTCTTGCTATGCATGCATCAAGCGAATTTACATTCAGTCAAAATGTCACAAACGGGAATAGGACAAAAGCGGTAAAATTCCAGATCAGACGACTTTACTAGTATCTAAATATCTAGGACCGCGTAAATATGTTGCTAGTGAGTTGAGATACCGACAGATCGTATCGGTCAATCAATTCGTGATGGTGTCCGTAAAACATATGCAGTTTCGAATTCAGTCTTTCATAACACTGTTGGTATAAAAATAAAATAAAATGTGGTTTGAATTCCAACGAGACAACTCTCTACCAGATACCAAAAGACGTAGAAGTTAGCAGTTTATATGTAAGAACCCTCCTCTATTTATGAAGTCCGTATAGTGGGAACATGCACGAGCGTAACGTATTAAAAAGGGATGACAAAAATACCGAACTCCAAGGCAAATTCGAAAAGGGGAAGTCCATACAAACTGACAAAATCAAACGCTATCAATCAACGGAACAAGTGAAAAACAACTGCCATATTCCTGACTTGGAACAGGCATTTTCCGAAGAAAAGTGGGTTTAACCTGGTTTTATAGCGAACTAAACCTCCCACTGGTATGCCAGTTTTTTATAGTTCCGTAATATTGACAAGATTGGGTGAGCAACCCAAACAGACATGATAGATTAATGTGACAATAATTGAGATCCAGAAGCCAAAACTGTGTCAATATACCTCACAAACATGCATCACAACTGACAAAAAAATTCAAACAAACAAACAAACATCAACCTATCAATGAGGCAAACAAGCCGGTGTAGTAGATAGTAAATGTTAAATTTGACAATGGCGTTAACAAAAAGGATTTTGTCGTTGATAGTACATACGATTTATAGTATATATTCTTTCTCGATAAGGTAAACATAAAGCAAATAAAAATACACGGGTAAACAAAAAAGGAACAATTCTATAATAACCCTTTGTGTCCGAATCGCACCTCAGGACCTACCTGCACCAGCTATAAGTGAGATATGTAAACGCCATACGATGGAGTAGAGGGTATGTTACTTCTGAGAAATGTGAAGTTGACAGTTGAAAAGTTGAAATCTTCACGTTTGTCATAGATTCAAGTTTATGAAGCAGACCTTCTACTGTCGGTAGTTTTCTTAATCTCAAGTGCACTAGGGTATATGACATATAAGCACTCATTGAAATGGGGGTTATTGAGTGACAGAACATCATCAATATATTTGAGAGTGAAAATAAAGAACTTAGCAAGATGCTTGAGAAAGTTCAGTATGAGTTCTGCTTCACATGAGTACAAAACAAGTAAGTCATTAGTGGTGAACAATAAGTACCTATTGGAACACCGACAGTCTTCTGAATATCAGGAATCGCTAGACAGTTTTGGACAAATGTAAAATAGGTCAATCTTAAGATTCTTGGTATTTTTTTAAGAAATATTTTGGTTTCAATTAGTTTTAAAAACAATTTATAAACAGACTACAAAGGACGACGGACGCCAAGTGTTGGTGATAGCTCCCATTGACCCTTTGCGACATGTGTTTTACAATACATTTGCACCAAGATCTAGAGATCATTTTATATATTGAACAAACTAATAAGGTAGCGGAAAAGTTGTAACTGTCAACTGTAACTGACTTTCCCTTTCAGGAATGCACCTTACCCAAAATGTTTAAAGAATTTTCAAAACATCAGCTTTATTAAAAAGAAAATACAAGTTCTGGACAGAAATGCATTTTTGTATTCATTTATTAAATGAACATCCACTTCATTTGAACTTTGATGGATTTTTGTCTCATTGGCAATCACACCACACCACCTTATCTTTAAAGTATATTTTCATATAATAAAAAAACTTGCGCCTTCATATTGTGTTATTCTGGAGACACTTTTACCTATCGTAACCCTCTATTGAAGGAAGAAAAGTACTAACTTTTGTCATCTCATTTGATACGTATATAGTATGGATACTTTGTCAAATAATAGCAACATTGGATATTTCCTGTTTTGCTTGCTGCTAAATTACCAAACGAATTCTAACACTAGAGTTGTCGTTTGATTTGTAAATTTACATTTTAATACTTAAAAATACAAAATGACATGATTTCAAAGTTCCTAACAGAAATTGCTTTAACTAAAGTTGCAAAAGAGGGACGAAAGATACCAGAGGGACAGTCAAACTCATAGATCGAAAACAAACTGACAACGCCATGTCCAAAAATAAAAAGACAAACAGACAAATAATAGTACAGATGACACAACATAGAAAACTAAAGACTAAGCAACACGAACCCCACCAAAAACTGGGCAACTGCCTCATGCAAGTTGACCTTAGAAGGTTGTTTGTATGAATAAAAGGAGGCATTGGAATACATCAATGAGAAAACAACCCATCAATAAAAATCAAACGACATTTAGAGGACAATACATACAGGTTCTTTGGTAGTTCTCTTTATGTCTTTGTCTTGGCTTTCGCATTATGTCTTCTTGAGCATACCTGATGAAAGTTCCACTGCTTGTGGATTATCAGCTCTCTGGGGATTTATTATCCCAGTAGCAAGTACTTCGCTATAGACATAATTCATAAATGATACATTTGTTTTTTTTTGTGAATTTCGACTGGAGTTTATAAAATATTATATTTTGCTAAAACTAAGATTGCAACTCCCTCATGCAAAGTTGACCTAACAGGTTTGATTTTGTTTAAAGTTCTCAAATGCTTTCTTAACTTAATTCTGGTTTCAGGAGTAAAATTAAAAGAGTAACTCCAGAAACAGTAGCCCCACAAATAAAATTGGAGGAGATGTCGTGTTCTCCATAAGCGCAAGCAGTTTCTATTTCACTTTTTGTACGCGTGTGGATTTTTTCAGGAATACAGGAATCCCAGTATGCAATTAATTAATAGCTATAGTTCAACCTGAATTTTGTAGAACTTACAGATAGTTTATAGCACTTTTGGGTTTTCTTCTCTCTAAAGCGACCTTTAAATTTTAGTAAACAATCTGTTTTATGAATGACAAACAGTGTTAAACTTCTTATTCAACTATTATATATGTCATTATTGATCAGAATTTCGTGGGATGTTGACGTTAGAAAAAATGAGATTTGTGTCAATTTGCAATTTTAATTATCCAGATGTTTTACCAGACTTACGCAGATGTCGAAAATAAAACAAGATAAACAAAGGAAGCTGAAGAAATCGATGCTTACAACCCAAAGCACATATGCAACATTAGGCTTGGAGATGATTCGATTCAATCTTTTCTTGATATGCTGGATGATTTTTGTAGCAGAGAGATCGATGAATGCGGAGGACGTTATTGTTTGACGTTGGGAAGATCAAATGACCCGAAGCAGGTGTGAATGTCGGTCCTACAATACCTTATTCCAATTAGAATAAAACTAATATAAGGAATTATCGACCGGCGAAACATCTGTTGGATACAGTGTTAGGGAAATAATCAATCGGTTGCTCCAGGCTCTTTCTAATTAGCAGGCTGCCTAATCCTAGCAACGTGACAGAGAACATATTCAAGAAACACTTATAAAAGAATACAAACCAATTAAATTAACAAGTGCTGACTGGTAAATTGTGTTGGAAATAGAATTTCCTTTGATTTTATTGTCCAGTATTTTTTAAATTCATAATCAATAAAAGAAGTCGTCATTTTCACTGACAGTAATGATCCAATTTTCTATACATTAGTATGGTTATAGAAAGGCGTGATAATCTCTTATCGTATATTGTCAATATTTAATAGGATTGAACAGTTTCTCGACTTTCTTTTTTAAAAGGTCGATGTCTTGTCATGTCTAAAATTATACGTTAAGCCTTCAAGATACTGTGTTTTCTTTGGAAATTCTTCTACATCTTTTTAATATACTATTCTATTTGCGAAGTTTTCTAATTGAGAGGACATTTGAAAACGATAATATGCAAAATGAAATAATATAAAATTATAAAAAATATAGAAAGCGCCTTTAATTCACACACCATTAGAAGATTATACATCTTCAATGCATTCGATTGAACTTCGCAAATTTTAGTAAACTTAGTATATGATTTTATTTTAAACAAAATTTTCACGGCCCCAAAAATGCTGTTTCTTATTGTTGCTAGATGATGCTCTATTACCTACCCAACTACAAACGCATTCTCAAATTAACGTTTTTTTTTTCTTCTTCTTCCTTTTTTTATTGATAACAAATTTGTCCAGAAAAGGGCACTCAAGTCGTAATAATGGGTATAAAAAATATTAGAAACGGGGGAAAATATAAAAGCTTCCCCCATCCAAAAATATAAACCCCCAATAAAAATCATCATACGAAAAGCAAAACTGCTACCTGCTTAGAAGTGTAATAAATAACTTTTCGCCTTTCAAGGTCTTTAAAAAGAACTATGTATATAGTGCTGCCTACTTTTATGGTAAGATATAATTGTAATTCGGGCTTCTGACACAGGGGATGACGGTCCGATGATTCAGTATGCTTTAAGCCTATGAAAATTTTACAGTCATATGATAACTTTATTTCTTATTAAAGTGTATACAGGTCAGCTTGGATGGAGCAAATATATCACCTCTGATTAATTTTCATTTGTTTGTTTTTTATTGCTGTAATATTGATCGTCATTAGCAACATCTGCTATTTCTCTGGCGCGTGCAGTTTTTGAAACAAAAGCAGCAGATGGATGTTTCAAACTTCATTAACATCTGCTTCTGTGAAACGTCGAGAAAAAAAAAACCGCGCGCAAAATGGACAAGGAGTATACGACAACTTCAACTAGTAGTAATTACGAGGAGAAATTGTTATCAAATGGGGCAATTCTATTCAGTGGGTAGAAAAGTTGGGGGCAACTTCTGAAAAAAAGTCACAAGCAAGAAAGGCTTTTCTGTCGTCTGATAGTCTAGGAAGTAGTCAGTGTCCTCTTTCATTTTTCATTTTTTTTATTTTTATTTTCAGTAATATGTATGTCAAATAGTGTGGGGGTCCGCCTTGCCTCCCACCCCGGATCCTACACAGTGCTTGTATATTCTTGTAAAAAAGTGTCACAACATCCTCTTACTAATTTCATTAGAACTTATTCTTGATTCATGTCACTGAAAATATGTACAAAAGTTGCAACAACTTAGTCCCATGGGTAGAGAGCATGAGAAAAGTACTTTATTTTTCTGATAATTAACATAAACTAATACCATTATTTCCTATATGTTTCAGCATGGTTAAGAAAGAACATTGACAGGCAACAATGCTGATAATGCCGACAATATCACACAGAACATCAAAATCTATATACATTCTACTTATAAACAGGATAAAAACTGTGTATTGATTAGTTTTCTACGGCACAGGTGGTTGTCTATCGACTGCCGTTTGTCAAATAATTGGATTCGTCCTACAATGGTAGAAGAGCTTTTTGATGTACGAGTTATCTAGAATATAATGTGTTATTTGTGATTCTTAGACCCACTGAACAAATAACGTACAACCTGCAGTCATATTAATGCTTTGGTATGCAGACATTTCGACGCCGTACTCGGTCAACGCTTTTTCTTAAGAAGAGGTGTAAATAAGCTTTTGAAAAGAGTGAAGGAATTATTCACACTAATAACTATTATTTCATCGGTTTATCGTACCAGATTTTGTGACAAATTAGGTGTGAGGGCTCTCACCGTATACCTGTTTAGATAAGACTTTATAGCAATAAAAATATTTCACAACTGTAAATAATATTTAACGATTGCGTGCACAGACGCTTATCTGGCTTCTGTTTAGTTTGAAAAATAATAAAGCTGTAACTGTCACTCGTTTTACATAATCATTTCACAGTCGAATTATCAACCGTTATAATTTATTTTCCCTCGACAAACGATAAAACAATTAAACTTGTTAACAGTAGACATTTCTGTAGCGCCTATAGAATGGCGCCTTTAAACCTACATCGAACATGTACCGTGTCAAATTGTTGACGAGATATAAACGTGAATAGTAACTTAATACCAAGGCTCGTTAATTTTAATTACAAACCTTCCTAATTAAGTTTTATCTTACGTTAAAAATTTATCAGTTCGGATAACAGGTGTTTCTTTTTCATAATGCGCATGGGCACACAAGTGAATTGATGTTATTCTCTGATGATAATGGTTGTGGGAGGCAGAAAACATATAAATTTACAAACACATAATGTAAATAAATGTCATCCGTTGTTTGAGGGCATCGACTAGAAATATATGATCCTCATTATGTTCTAAGAGAGCAAATCTTTTCGGAAAAAATAATATCTATGATTGGTTTGAGCTGGGAACAGTATATCTAACTAACTAAAGTCAATATTTATGTTCCTGGTTTGAGTTGGGATATATATGTTAGTATAATAGTCCCAGGTTTGAGTATACATTTGTGACTAATTTTTACTGTAACAGTGTTAAGTTGATAATATGGACACATGACTACAGATATAAGATCTTTTATCTAAACTTTTGACTCTGTATAATCACAGGGACCAGACCACCTGTTTTCACCATATGTTTAGATGACCTGTAGATTATTGATCATGACAAATATTTAATATCAATAGCCGAAGGTACAAATTCTCCTAGTACACCTGTTAACATGCCCACAAATAATTTACTAGCAAATTAGTGTCGTCTCCCGCATGTAAATGAATCCACCACCAACGAATATAAACAACAAACAACACTTTTATAATGGAGCAATTTTATACCATAATTATATGATTCGGGGCATTTATAATGTCGCCAGTAGAATGATTTATCACGGTATAAAAAATTAGAAATTTCTACATAACACCTTTGTCAAATAAGTAGTATTATTTGATTTAATCGTATTGACAGAATGATTAAACGAAATGATATAATCTGATAAAGGACAATGTGGCAATAAACGCCCCCAGGGAATCTTCATAATTAATATGACAGAAATGATAAGAGAATGACAGCTGGTCAACCTTCCATTTGATCTAGCGTGCTGGCAAAATAAATCTGATCACGTCAATTTTTCAACTTTAAACTGCTTCGTCCACTTGTGTGCTTGATCTGAAAATAAAATGATAAATTGTAACCATTGTCTGATTTCTGTTAACTTCACAAATATCACCTGTTTTACGAAAACTACAATTATCAGCATATGGTTAGTTAAAAAACTTAAAATGCAAAGCCAGTCTATATTAAGTGGTTACAAGAGGATCGTTTTCTACACCTTTACAGATTAGCAGGTGGTAAAATATAATCAAAATACTTTTGAAAGTTAAAAGGGTGATTAAAATACTTAATCCTGTTCTTAAATATTTAATACTGACCCTAAAGAGGTGTTAAAATCTCCTGTCTAATTATTTAAATTTTCTTCCAGATGTTTAGCCATACTTATATGTTTCACTGGTCATTCTATTCAAATTTTGGTGTAATTATAAGAAATATTTAATAGTGTCACAAGCCTCTTATGGTTTACTTTTTTGAAATTTGTAGACCCCGGGCAAAGATCACCTTAAATTACTGGCGACTTTAGAAATCAACCTAATCTTTCATACGTTGACGCGAAAATTCCTTAGGCAAAAATAATACTTTCCAGATTTTTAGTATTGTCAAAAATTCCCTATAAACACAAAATGGATTCGTCCTATAACTGATATTGAATTTGCGATTAAACCACCTGGCGACTTTTCATATTTATTATCGAATAAAAACATTCTCATTTACTTTAGTTTAATTATAACACAGTTGTCAAAAAGTGCATTAATACTGTAACTATTGACTGCGCTCCGGACGATTGACTTTTGTCCAACTGTTAATTTTCGTATCACCTATCTATAACGTTGATAGCTATCTGTTCGAGATTAGTCAATAAATAACACGCATCTGAGGAATTCTTTAACATATACCATCTGGCAGACTCAATGACTAGACCACAGTGTAAACAAGTTAACGATCGCATAAAGCTCGGCACAGTTGATCAACAGACGGCATTCACTTCATTATGACGGAAGATGCAAACACCTGTGAACGGCTTACATCCTCACCAGAGAATTATCCCTCGCCCACGGGACAAGGGAGTGTCAAAAGTAATTCATTAATGGATACACCTACTAGGAAAAATAAAAGGAAAAGTAGTGAACCCAGGAAAAGGACTGATTTTAGTATAAAGCGATTTTGTCCAGATAGTCCTGGAAGTGCATGTTCTGAAAGTGGTAAAAGTGAGGATGCTGGATCGGAGGATAGTGTGGAAACCCCAAGGGGTAATTCAGACAGATTAGAACAAACTGGGAGTAGCGATTCTATATCTCCTCCTTCAGTACCTCATGGAATGATGTTTTATCCAGGACATTTTCCTCCGGCTTATTTAATGCCTGGACTTCATCCAGCTTATGGACGTGTGCATTCTTTCACAGCTGCTGGTTTGGATTTATCTAATAATAATATAACTAATTATGATGAAAGTGTTCATAAACTAAATGAAAGTGTTCAATTAAGCAATAATGAACCACCACAAACTGTTCAAGATGACGACAATATTGACGATGATGACAACGAAAGTGTCTCGGGTAGAAGAAATAGGAAAAATTATAAAAACATGACACGGGAACGTAGAATTGAAGCAAATGCACGTGAAAGGACAAGAGTTCACACTATAAGTGCAGCATTTGACGCTTTAAGGAAAGCAGTGCCATCTTATTCCTATAATCAGAAACTTTCTAAATTAGCAATTTTACGGATAGCTTGTAGTTACATTATGGCATTAGGAAAATTAGCAGGTGATGATTTGAACGGAAAGGTAGAGAATGTGTCATTTGCAGATTGTGTGGATATGTGTACTTCTACAATTCAAACAGAGGGAAGGGCTAGAAGGAGACATTAATACCCCCACGCTGTGTAAACTGATAGCATGATAGATAAGGATTCCGAGTCCATGGCAGCCGATAAAGTAACATCTGGACAAAGCAGACGACGACTTACATCGATATATTTAGCGCTGAGAGAGTTCTGAATAACCACCGGCTGAGAAATTACGATCAAAAGATATGCCAGATGTTCTTCTCAGCGTTATGTTGCATTCGGTACCGATGATTGATGCATTGCTATATTCAGAAAACATGGAATCATACAGAGTTATTCACTAATCGACAGTTTTTCTGTTTTCTTGTTGATATGTTAAGTATTATGGCGTTTCTGTGATATTTATTTGACTTTGTTTTTTTTTTCTTATTTTCCTCATTCCTTGTTTTCCCAAACATTTAAGCAAAATGACATTAGTTGAGAAATTTGTTTTATTGGAAAATTTTGTTCAGCTTAATGTGTTTGGTTGGTGCTAGAAATATATAAAATATTGAAGATAAAAACTTGTCATGTATTATTTTATGTATAGTTGCATTGTTTTACTTCTAACGACAAGTACAGTTTATATGTATCTTGTTGAACTCTTGACTATTAGATAGCAGAAACAGATGTTTGTGCAGTGAAAATAACTTATTCATATCAATCAATGAAGAGACTTAATGGTCGTATTAAAGTAGATCTTATTTCATAATATGAATATTTAAAATTTCCAGTGCAATATTATTGCAAATTACTTTTATTTGAAAAAATATTACTGTCGTCAGCATTTTTCAGTTCATTATCATTTCTGTTTTTTTGGTGAAATTCTTAGGAAATTTAATTCCTAAAATATTTATGATTTCAAAATTTTGCGGGGCAAATAAATAAATTTATATTTTTTTTTACACTAGATTATTACAAATCTATATGTGGATATTTTAAATGATTCATATTGTCGGAACTACTGTACAATATTTTAGAAGATATACAGACACCAAGAAGCAAACCATTAGAGATCACGGGCGGATCCAGCCATTTTTAAAAGGGGGTCCCAACCCATGATAAAAGGGGGGGGGATGTTCCAACTATATGTCCCCATTCAAATGCATTGATCGTCAAGAAAAAAGGGGGGTTCCATACCCAGGAACCCCCCTCTGGATCCGCCACTGAGTATCTCATTTACATTACTACAAATTTTAATGAAAAAAAACTATGTTAGATTTGTTCAGTTTTTTTGGTTTTTTTTTTGGAAAACGTGCTAAAATTTGTAATAATGATAACTCGTTCGATTCTTGATGGGTACTATGGAAAAAGCAAATACAGTAATACATGGGATAAAAATACAATTTCACTTTTAAAAGAGGATAAGGTTAGCAGTATATCAAACTAAATCAGACTTGTGCATGACATAATATCAGGAGAGTTGAGCTATAGTATACAAGTCAGTCTACCAATGACATAAAAAAAAAATCACAAAAGACATGAAGAGTTCAGCATACAAACTTCAACAATAAACAGGTGGCTATACAAATAGTCAATATCAAAATCGGCTTAATATAAAAAAAAAAATCAACAGGAAATATAAAGTATTTGTCATAAACACCACATTCTCAAAATGACAAAAACACTAAGAAATGACAAAAAAACAACCACTAACAAGGTTCCTGGCTTGGGACAACCAACTTGTGTTATTTTTAATCAACGTTTACGATATATAGGAATTATTTTCATACGAGGAAAAGGAAGAAGATGTTTCATAAATGAACCATTGCATTTTAGTTGACTTATGTAGAGAAAAAAATGTAAATACCAAATTTATATTTAACTGTATTAACAAAACTTGTCTTCATTGGCAGCACATGTTACTCAATTTTCATCAGATAATTTGGCAGCATTCTTCAAATTTCTGTTCTTAGTACACGTGCTTTAACTTTTTTCTACGCATACTATACAAATACCTTTCGAAATGGTAGAGAAGATACCAAGTGGACAATAAAAAAAGCACAAGTCGAAGAAAACAGACATCATCATGACCAAACATAAAAACCACGAAAAGACAAACATCAGTGCACAAAGCACTACATAGAAGACTAAATATTGAATAACAAAAACCCCACAATAAAAAAAAGAACGAGGTGATCTTATTTCATCCGGATGGGCCAACAGGTTCTGGTCAACCAGTGACACCGTTACTACTGTTGAAATACACTGATCTGGTGACTAAGCTTTCATAGAAAGGGTCAGCAATTTCTGCCCCAATTGTGACATCCGTCGCGTTACTCTTGTTAAATTACATTGAAAAGTCGTATCTGGTGATTAGCCATTATAAGAATAGAGGGGACATCACACACTACATGGAAACAACGATACAGTTCCTGCTATTTCTGAAATTATTGGAAAATTATGAAGTATGTTTACTGTTGTCTTGTACCACTCTTCCGAAGTCATTGTAAGACAATGAGGTCATGAGGTTACGCAATGTACTTCATATATAATTTCATCGTCCGCAACTTATCTTGGTCATTTGCATTGTCTAACTTAGGTTATCTTAATTGGTCGCTTGTGTTGTGGTATCTTAGTCGCTTTTGAATTGTCTTGTATTGTGTAATGTTTGGAAACTTTATCAGCTTGTTTTATCTTGGTCGCTTGTATGGTCTTATGATGGGCAATATTGGTCGCTAGTATTGTCCAATGATGGTTTATCTTAGTCACGTTTTTTGTGCTATGATGGGTTATCTTGGTCGCTTGTTTTATCCTATGATGGGTTACTAACTAATATTTTAGTCGCGTATATTGTACTAGTATGATGATTTATCTTAGTCGAAAATGATGTGTTATTTTGGTCGCTTATAATGCAAATGATAGGTACTATTTGTCGCTTATATTGACCTATGAAGGGTTATCTTGGTCGCGTATATTATGCTATAATGGGTTTTCTTAGTCGCTGGTATTGGCCTACTATGGGTTATCTTAGTCGGGTATATTGTGCTAATATGATGGGTTACCTTAGTCGCGTGCTATGAGGGGTTATCTTGCATGGTTGCTGGTAATACTTGTGATGAGTTATCTTATTAACTTGTATTGTCCTATGATGCGATACCTTGGTCGCGTATATTGTGCTGTGATGGGTTTTCTTGGTCACTTGTGTTGTCTTTTGATTGGTTATCATGGTCGCTTTATAGTGCTATGATGGGTTATCTTATTCACTTGAATTGTCCTATGATAGGTTGTCTTGGTTGCTTGTATTGTGCTTTGATTGGTTATCTTGTTCGCGTATATTGTGCTATTGTGCTGTGATGGGTTATCTTGTTCGCGTATATTGTGCTATTGTGCTGTGATGGGTTATCTTGGTCGCGTACATTGTGCTATGGTGCTATGATGGGTTATCTTGGTCGCATACATTGTGCTATGATGGATTATCTTGGTCGCGTACATTGTGCTATGATGGATTCTCTTAGTTGCTTACATTGTGCTATGAGGGTTATCTTGGTCGCGTATATTGTGCTATGATTTGTTCTATGATGGGTTATCTTGGACGCGTATATTGTGCTATGATTGGTGATCTTGGTCGCGTATATTTTCCTATGATGGGTGATTTTGGTCGCGTGTATTGTAAAGGGCCTCGGTGGCCAAGTGATCTAAGCATTCGAACTACTGTACCACTAGCCTGTCAATACAATCATGCACTTGGTAGGTGCGCTCAACTCCAATCTTGGTTGATTTGGATTGTCAGTTTTCCTACCGAAGGTCGGTGGTTCACCCCGGGCACTCCGGTTTCCTCCACCAATAAAAACTGACCGTCATGAAATAGCACAATAAAGCTAAAAGTGGCGTTAAACACCAATCAATCAATCAATCAATCGCGTATTTTGTGCTGTGATGGGTTATCTTGGTCGCGTATGTTGTGCTATGATGGGTTATCTTAGTCGCGTATATTGTGCTATGATGGATTATCTTGGTTGCTTGCATTGTGCTATGATGGGTTATCTTACCTTGGTCGCTTTGAATTGTTCTATGATGGGTAATCTTGGACGCGTATATTGTGCTATGATTGGTGATCTTGGTCGCGTATATCTTCCTATGATGGGTGATTTTGGTCGCGTGTATTGTGCTATTGTGCATGGATTATCTTTTTCGCGGGTATTTTCTTATGATGGGTTACCTTGGTCGCTTGTATTGTCCTATGATGGTTTATCTTAATCGCGTTAATTGTCTTATGATGGGTTATCATGGTCGCGTATATTGTAAGGGGCCTCGGTGGCCAAGTGATCTGAGCATTCGAACTACTGTACCACTAGCCTGTCAACACTGAAGTTGTGAATTCGAATCATGCACTTGGTAGGTGCGCTCAACTCCAATCTTGATTGATTTGGATTGTCAGTTTTCCTACCGAAGGTCCGTGATTCACCCCGGGCACTCCGTTTTCCTCCACCAATACAAACTGACCGTCACGAAATAGCACAATAAAGCTAAAAGTGGCGTTAAACACCAATCAATCAATCAATCAATCGCGTATTTTGTGCTGTGATGGGTTATCTTAGTCGCGTATATTGTCCTATGATGAATTATCTTAGTCGCGTATGTTGTGCTATGATGGGTTATCTTAGTCGTATATATTGTTCTATGATGGATTATCTCAGTCGCTTGTATTGTCCTATGATGGGTTATCTTGTTCACGTGTATTGTCCTATGATGGGTTATGTAAGTCGCTTATATTGCCCTATGATTGATTATCACAGTCGCTTGTATTGTCCTATGATGGGTTATCTTGTTCACGTGTATTGTCCTATGATGGGTTATGTAAGTCGCTTGTATTGCCCTATGATTGATTATCACAGTCGCTTGTATTGTCCTTTGATTGATTATCTCAAGTCGCTTGTATTGTCCTGTGATGGGCTATCTTGGTCGCTTGTATTGTCCTATGGTGAATAATATTTGTTGGTGGTATCGTCCAGTGATGGGTTATATTTGTTGGTTGTATCGTCCAACGATGGGTTATATTTGTCCCAATATTCTCTTATGATGTGTTGTCTTGATAACTTGTATTGTACTACGACGGGTTGTCTTGGTCGCTTGTATTGTGCTATGAAGGGTTATTTTGGACTCATGTATGGTTCTATTATGGGTTAACTTAGTCGCTTGTATTGTTCGTGTTGGGTTATCTAAGTCGTTCATATTGTCCTATGTTTGGATATGCTTTAATGACTTATTCATGTTTGGTTATCTTGGTCGCTTGTATCGTGTTATGTTGATTTATATTGGTCGCTTGTATCGTGTTATGATGGGCTATCTTGTGCGGGTATATTGTGCTATGATTGGTAATCTTGGTCGCTTGTATCGTGTTATGTTGAGTTATATTGGTCGCTTGTATCGTGTTATGATGGGTTATCTTGTGCGGGTATATTGTGCTATGATTGGTAATCTTGGTCGCTTGTATCGTGTTATGTTGAGTTATATTGGTCGCTTGTATCGTGTTATGATGGGTTATCTTGTGCGGGTATATTGTGCTATGATTGGTAATCTTGGTCGCTTGTATCGTGTTATGTTGAGTTCATTGGTCGTTTGCATTATCTTCTGTTGGTTTATCTTCGCTTGTATTGTGCTATTTTGCGTTAACTTGTTCGCTCGTATTATCTTTTGTTGGGCTATCTTGGTCGTTTGTATTATCTTATGTTGGGCGCTTGTATTGTGCTTTGTTAAGATTATCGTGGTCGCTTGTATTGCCTTGTATTTTGTTATCTTAGTTGTTTGTATTGTTGTATATGAAGGACTATCTTGATTGCGTAATTGTATTGTCCTATGATGGTTTATTTTGATTGCTTGTATTTTGTTATGTTGGTTATGTCAAGTTTTCTAAGACTTTTCTTGTTTTACTGCTAAAGCGTCTAGATCTCGCTTTATTTGATGTTTTTGTCCTATATTACGTCTTGTTTGATCTTTAAAAATTCAGGTTTAGTCTTTTTAGCATTTATCTCGATGTCCTTGATTGTTATACCTTGGATAAGCTGGAATCCTTGTCATGTGTTTGGTTATCTTGAGATCGTTTATTTTCTAACTTTGCGTTCGGTGGATTCATATATTCAAACAGACAATGAATATGCAAATGGTACAAACTGAGAACCTCTGATATCCGACGTATTCTTGTACGTATATTAAGAAAGAAGTGCCTTCCTCAGAACAAAAGTTTGCAGCAACATCGTTTTATTTCAATTTCGGATATGTTGATGAATTTCTTGTCCTCAGTCCGTATACGCCATTTTACAGCGAATACTTGCATTTGCACTTATGTTACGAAAACCGTTTTCCCTTTTTGACTTATAAAAGTATGACAGGTTACGCATGCACAGGAACAGATATTAAGCCTGTTCGTGGACCTTAAAATGAAAATAAGGAGATGTGGTATGATTGCAGATGAGACAACTATCCACCAGAGTGGATGTAAGCAATTATAGGCAACTGTATACGGCTTTCAACAATGAGAGTGATGTTGTCTTCACTCTGTTTTAGGTTTGTGAGATTCTTACTGATTTCACATTTGAATACTTGCAGACATTGGTTAACAACCTTCCTATCAGCTTGATGTTTGCATTGATCTATTTTGGGTATTATATTGGTGTCTTGTATTGTCTTTAAATGGATGTTCTAGTAGTTACCCCGCGGTCTTGTACTGTCTCGAGAGTTTGGATCAATTTCCTCTGAATTTTATATCGCAAGAATACTATTATCAAAACGTTTCCTACAGTATCGAAGCAAATATAGGTATATTGAGGATGTAACATTCTCAACAAAGATCAGAATTATTAATGTGTATTAAATGCATGTAAAGCTATGTGTGGTCGTTCATATACATCTTAATTCATTTTGGTTAGGTATATATAGATATCATTCGATACAAAAAATTACCAAAAACATTTTATATTGCAAATTTTTCTCTAAAGTGTATTCAAAAGCAGTGGTTGGCATGTAGCTTTTAGGTTTCAATGTAAAATTACTGATATTCTTATAATATTTTGTATTAGATTTCATCATCTTTAGTATTTTCCCCCATGAGTGAAATAAGCGATGCTTATTGTGTTAAATAGCACTTTGAATATGTCCTTATTTCCCCTTTGAACCATGCAAAGTGTATTCAGACTCCCTTATAGAATTGTACCGCATTTATTTTTGTGGACCCAAATTATATACATACACAAGTTTATGCCATATTTAATCGAAAATGACAATTACATGAACATTTTCAATTTTTGCAGAAATTTCTTTTTTTTTAAATGTTGACCACAAAAGAATAGCAATAGTAAAAAGAACTATCATATTCATTCTTTTTCTTTTTTATAAACGTTTTTATTTGCAGAAATACATTTTCAATATCTGTATTACGAAACATATTTCGTTTAAAATTATCTTGTGATGTACAAAAAGAAAATTAATCATACAGGTTAAGGCTTGTCATCCGAACAGGTGATACTTAACGTTAAATAAATCTGGAATATTACACCGTCATGTTTACATCTTCAAAGGCCGTGAACAACGAAAAGGTATGTCATTTACAGACATACTGGAGACAGGTGTTTATCTACCTTTACGACGGTCAACACCTTTAAGTAGATTTATCTCTTTCTCATACCCTATAAATAAATATCTCATTTACTATATTATAGTAGAGTATTTGAATTTTCTTTACACATTCTGGTTAAAAAGTGACAATGGAAGATCCTTTCATTTCGTGGGTGTTCTGCGTCAGTGAACCCAGGTGGAGTATCGTTTCTAATTATCTGTCGTATTACGACCCTACTGGCGCCGGTGAGACCAGGAGCAACTGCGCCCCACCGTATGACCGTATTGTTCACTCAAGATAAGGTCATCAAATACCTGCTAGTGAATTTTATATTAAATACACATTGTATTGAACATGTTACACCGGATTTTCAAAAGTGTTTTATCTGTAAAATTTAACAAATATTTTCAGAAGGATCAATTGATTTTGACACCTTAGTTATGTATGCACTAAATTCCACTACCGGTGTCACAATTGACAAATCAAATTTATCATCATAGAACAATATGAGGTAATTCAATACTAAAACATTGATTGTTCGATATACATGTATATAATGTTACTGTAGATTTACAAAACGACTTTATGTAATACCAAGCACCTGTATAATTCAGAGTGAGAGTTTCAACATTACAACCAAACACCCAAGACCTCCTCAAGAAAAAAAAAACATGTTACTTTAACTGTTGGAAGAAGTTCAGTAGGAATTCTTGAATTAAAAAATATAATAAATTGTTAGAAAATTTCACAAATGAAAAGAAAATACATTGAAGAAATAAACATAAAAAAAAAAAATACAAAGACGAGGTCACAGGTAAAAGTTTGGTCAATAGTTTTTGAATTAATATAAGAGTACAACTAAAGGGTCTGTCATTCTTGAAGAATCATCTGTATCGCCTGAATACATTATAATCAGCTTAAAGTATATCTCAATATGACAAGATCAGCTGTACTTTTAATGAGAGTTCAAGAAAATGACATCTACCTTGAAGGTTTCGTGAAACGGGTGGCCTGGTGCTTTACTATGATGTGATGGATCGCTCATTTCCAAACATTTCCTGTTGTAAATATAGATATACACTGCACTTTTAATTTTTCCTTATTTTTTGTCAACAAAAAATTGATAACTTTATAATTTCATGTAGTTTTCTAAAAGACTAATTTCTAATTAAATAAATCACCGTTGGACTTCCGTCATCCAATAATTAGACCCTTCCTGAGGTTGCACCAATTTGGTTATGTGGAATACATATGTAATCACGCTTGATGTCTGTTTAATCACAACCGATTCCCAATGTTACCATATAGTACTTGTATAAAGAAGCTTTACAGCATTCCTTTAGGTTGTCCTTCATTACAACTGTACCGAACATACTCTCTTTTTCTAATGGCAATCAAATGTTGTTGTCTTCATCACAGTCTTTTACAGTATTTAAAGTGTACCTTTACTTTGTAACTTTTTTCTCGTTCAAAGGATTCATCGAATATTTATTATCGGAAGTTCACAAAAAAAAAAAAAAAAACCACATGGACTTTATTTCGGATAAAGATGAGAAGCACGAGGATGCTTTCAATTACTGGAAATATTTTTAAAATATATATAAATAGAAGTCACCATGTTGTGAATTGACAATCACATTAACTTGTAAAGGTTAGTAAATGCTGTAGTATATTTCCGTATTTTTGTAAAAGATGGATAAACTGTTTAAATCGATAGAAAGACTTGATTATTATTCCCATTACCGATTCACATAATTCGTGCATGCAAGCTCACCAATGGCCAACACACAATTTTTAATGACCCTAAACATCTTTACAGAAAGAAAGCAAACAACGATCAACCAAACAACAATATATATTTTTAAACGAGCCTGACGGCGGCTAGACAAATAAAAACGAAAAAAAAAAAAAAAAAAAAGCAGCGCAAAAAAGGAACATGATAGTAGACGGAACTGACCACGGGTACACAGTCTGCATTCTATACCTCAGCATTCTGACCAAAATCAAATTTGTATAAAATTTTTCGTTTTGCTATTACATTGCATTTTTTTCTTCCTCATCACCTATACTACTAAGTACAGATGCATGGTTAAATAAAGCCCGTATGTAACATTTAACAACATGCCATATGTTAATTAGAAGATTAAAGTGCTTATTTAGTTATACAAGTTACACCTGTGCCTATGATTTATTTATTGTGATGGGACAACCTCAGTTTTCTGTCGCCTTCTCGGTATTTAAAATTTAAACTTGATGAATGCGATACTACACCACATAAAATTGTCTTCATTATATTGTATGCATATATTTAAAATTAACTGTTAGTTAAGGTTGTTTAAATTAGACCCGTGTCACGCAGGACAATTTTTTTCTTTACCTTTTTTAAAAAGTCAGTTGGGTGCACATTTTAATATTACGTTAAAGTTCTAAATTAAAGATAAGGAAATATCATCTGTTCATAACAAAGACAACACAAAACTCAAGAGGTACACACAGGAAACATCTTGATCTTCATACCCGTATTTCAGTAACTCCGATAATGTCCATCTGGTGATGGTACACCAATGCATATCGATTTGCTGCAATATCGATAATAATAATTACCACGAACTAGCTGCATCAAATCATAATTTTTCGACGTAAATATCTAAAACCTTTTTGCCTCTAATTCATAATTCATTTTTCAACCGTTGGTTCCTACAAGTCTGAATACCACTAATATTGGTCACATTGTAAATACTATCTGAATTTTGACACTTGCTATTACTTAACAATACAAACGTATCACGTTAACAGGTAAAGCTTTTTCTACTATCACACCTGTTCAACAACCCTAGGTTAAATTTCAATAGTGTAAGATATTGGTAAGATAGACAACCTGACTTGTCTTGAACCTTGTTTAATTTGTCAAAACTACTACCCACATGACTTCATGCAATACTATCGCGGCGACTTAGTAATGACAGGGTAAAGAAAGATTTTATCAATCACTACCCCATTCATGCGATATATTAAATGTTCAAAAATCATTCATAACTTTTTTGTTGATCTATAATAGGCAATAGAAAGTAATCACATCATTAATCAGTTAAACCTTCTGGCAAAAGAAAGAAAAACAACATGTCTAAATCCGTTGGTCCAACGAATGTTAATAATGGAACAAACATAAAAGACACATTTCCATTTTTTTAAACCTTTGATGTCTTTCATAGTGCGGAAACCCTTTTAAATTACACCAGTAAATGTCACCTGTGGTATACTTTTCTACTAATCGATTGTGTTATATCAGTTGTATGTTAAATGCCAATCCATCCGCATAGAATTTGAATACTTTTAGGAAACAGTTTCTTTGTACCATATCTTAACATTATACCCAGTTAATCTGTTGAAATATTTAATAAGTGAACGAATCTTATTAAACATAATAAGTTATCTTATAATAAGTATATCTGAAATCTGAAGAATGTTAAAGAAAACCGATGAGCAATTCTACTGCTGGTGTAAGTGTCTGTGAGAAACAGATTATTAAATATTTTGTTATATTTGCAAATTAACCTAAAGGGATCAAGTAAAAACGCACTATAAACACAGCATCGACACAACAGATTAAAATTACAAGAATAAACATAAAACAAAAACATAGTCATGATAATATAACTTTTGATGAACATGGACCTCAGTTTCACAACTCTATAAAGATTGCTTTATAAAGTCACCAACTGCTGACAAAAGTTCAGGATTTAAAAGTTTTTTTTAGCCTATAAAGTGGTTGATTTATTCAAAAGATGTCTTCATATCTTCCTGAGGTAAATTTAGAAAAGCGCTACGGTCGCATTATATAAAGTGGTTGATTTATTCAAAAGATGTCTTCATATCTTCCTGAGGTAAATTCAGAAAAGCGCTACGGACGCATTATATAACGTGGTTTATTTATTCAAAAGATGTCTTCATATCTTCCTGAGGTAAATTCAGAAAAGCGCTACGGACGCATTATATAAAGTGGTTGATTTATTCAAAAGATGTCTTCATATCTTCCTGAGGTAAATTCAGAAAAGCGCTACGGACGCATTATATAAAGTGGTTGATTTATTCAAAAGATGTCTTCATATCTTCCTGAGGTAAATTCAGAAAAGCGCTACGGACGCATTATATAAAGTGGTTGATTTATTCAAAAGATGTCTTCATATCTTTCTGAGGTAAATTCAGAAAAGCGCTACGGACGCATTATATAAAGTGGTTGATTTATTCAAAAGATGTCTTCATATCTTTCTGAGGTAAATTCAGAAAAGCGCTACGGACGCATTATATAAAGTGGTTGATTTATTCAAAAGATGTCTTCATATCTTTCTGAGGTAAATTCAGAAAAGCGCTACGGACGCATTAAATTTATAAAGTGTTGTTTTCATTTTCATTTTTTACATCACTGGATCGATATCGCTGCTGATAGACTTTCGGTCCTCGAGGGTATCGTCAACTCAGTATATAGTCAGTACTGACGTGATTTATAACAACTCTTTCTTAAATTGTCCGTTTATGAATTTAGAAATTATTAAGAAACTAAGGTTTCAGCTCCCTCAGGCAAAGCTGACCTTTATGTTAGGTCTTTTTTGGTCATATAGCTCTTCTACTATTTCGGTTCTTATACATGCTTGGCTTTCAAATATTCGGCTTTGGGCGTTCCTGGTGAAGATTAATCCAGAAAAGAGATTCAGATGCCTGAAATTTATGAAGTGTTGTTTTCATTTTTTCTCTAACATCGGGGAAAATATACTTAGAGAAAATGCAACTTCAGGAAGTTAAAATTGGTGAACTTGTTGCTGCCTGTGTTATCGAATATTTTCGATTGTACATTTCTAATGCATAGCATGCATTGCTTATCAAGTAAAAAACATACGACAATAGCGACAAGTGTTTGATTATAAAATACAGTGAAACATGTCTATAAATGGAGATAAAAAAAGTGGCCTCACAAGACAGGTGGTCTTTTTATACAGGTTCAATCTACATGAAATGTACAACAGAGGTATTTAAAATTAATGGTCTTCTAGCACAGGTTTTGCTTGATACAGGTGGTCTCATAAGCAATTTTGACTGTATTTCGATTTTACTCTACTTCTTGAAACAGAATAGAAAAAATTCGGTGGTGAGTTTGGACACTTTATTTGCTTTCATCGCTACGTATACAGAATTCTACGTCAAGTTTTAAGACCTAGCAGCTGCACTTTCATGTGGTATAAAGTTCTAAGCCATCTGCTCAGACACTATGACTACATTTACAATTAAACAAGGTAAAGTGCAAAGAATATCAGGTGATGTTTCATTAAATAATAAAGCATATTGGCAAATACAAAGCATCACGTTATTGGAGTTGTTAAGACTTGAGAGAGACTTCAATAATGACATTTGATATAGTTCTAAGAGGACTGAAAAAAATCAAAGAATGATGGATATGTTTAAAGGAAACTGAAATATATTTGTTTCTATTTTAAAGGAGTGGGTAGGTGTCATTGGAATATGCTACACATCTCGTTAGAATCGTCTCTTTACACAAGTTGATAACATTCATTTCGTAACGACCTGCATTTATGGCAGACAATACACATTTACATGTTGATACTCTTTTTGCTAAACTGTCATGAAACTTTTTATTTTATTTCTATATCTTATTAAATACCTTTTGCAAGTCTCTTACCTTAGTATTCTCAAGCAAATGTTCATTCTGAAATATAGACATCACTTTAAACATTGCCATACACCTTCTTTATGTTGAATATCTACGCAACATTCACGTCTTTATATGAATGTAATTATACAGATACTATATAATTATATTTTTTCATGGGCAGACAGGAAGATTATTTGCAGACGGAATATTCCTTTTTACCTGTAACAGTTGCCATGCTAGCTTATTTATTTCAAATTTGTATTTGTATTTATTTTTCAGTTTTTACCAGGCAAGTCTATTCATTTCGAAAATCCTCCTACCCCCACTTCCCGATAATTAAATGGCCGTCCACTTAAATTACACCGAGTGTAACGAAAATTACACTGTTATAGTCTAGCAGGGCATGGAAGGCGAGGTTAACCACTTCTCCCCTAATTTTTTTTTCAAGGACACGTTATAATTTTACAAAGGTCAATAAAAAAGGTGTTGGTAAATCCTGACGGACATTATAACCTTCCAAATGTTTGGTCTCGAGCATACAAGGTTATTGCACAAACACGTGTTGAGCGCAGTTATATCGTTTCGTTCGATCTTCTCCTAGCCTCCTCTTCGTTTCTAGCATAATTCAAATTATACTCTTTTTAAAAAAAAAATCGATTTATGTTTATAATCAGATAATTGTGCTAATTCTTTTCTGTCATAATTGACCAAGTATGATTTTAGCTGATCTGCTGAGGCTCTATTTCTATTTAATTCTTTTCAATAGTGTGTGTATTTAGTTCGAAAATTTTGGTTTCGTGCGTTTCTGATAATTTTGATTTATAAACAAATGTGTTTTTAGTATATGTTAATCTTCCTGTAACAAGTCGTAATCATGCAATGATTGACTAAAGTTAAGTTTAAATAACTCATGTTAGTGGCAAATCTTTGTTAGTTCCTTGAAAATTAATTCAAATCTTTTTCTCGACAATTGAAGACCATATGTTGACCTCAAGATATCTTTTTAGTTGTTGACATTGAATAACTTACACGTGGTCGTGTACCCCCACATTTGCTTTCATTCATATCATTTCACAAATTATGAGGAGAGAAAAAACGACCTTTTCTGATTGCTTTGTTCATTTTTTTTATATATGTAACTTCTCACTTGCAATATGCTATTAACAAACTAGTTATACACATGCGTTTTTTCATTTCATTGCTGTCTATAAAAAAAATAAGGAGATGTGGTATGATTGCCAGAGACAACTTTCCACCAAAGTTCAAATGAAGTGGAAATAAGCAATTATAGGCAACCGTACGGCCTTCAACAATGAGAAAAAGCCATACCGTATGGTCGGCTATTAGTCCGAGATTACTCTGACGACCAACGGCTGTTTTTCCAGACAAGCTGGGGCTGTGGACGTCAGAGCTCGTCCCATATCAAAAAGTGGATATTTGCCCGTCCAAAATGAAAGCGCTGCTTTGTTGCTTCTGGAGCCGACTGACGGCCTTGGATCCATATAAATCGGGCCTCAATTTGTTCAGTTTTCATTTATCTCTTCATTTATGTAAGTTTCACCTACCTGCCACCCTTTATTTTCTCATTTTTAGACAGTTTTCACAGTGACCCATCGATTTCTGTGTTTTAACTTTCATTTTGAAAAATTGTCACGTGACAACGAGAAAAAGTAAGCCACACTGCATTGTGGAAGCTGATTTATGCAAATGACCCTGGGTCAATATGAATACATAATCTAACACCTCGTTCATTTAAGATGCGAATAAGCTGAATGACCGAGGGTATATTCCGATTGTAATCATGGTTGCTTCTAAAAGTTTATTGCCGAAATTAGCATAAAAATTTGCATACTTTAGAGTTCGGAGTTCAGTATTTTTGTGATTTTACTTTTTAGTCTCGAGGCCGCGAAGTCTCTCGTAACTTGACGTCCATTTGAAAATACAAGTTAAAATGCAGGAATCGATGGGTCACTGTGGAAACTGTCTAAATATGAGAAAATAAAGGGTAGCTGGTAGGTGAAACTTACACAAATGAAGAGATAAATGAAAAATGAACAAATTGAGGTCTGATTTAAAGGGATCCAAGGCCGTCAGTCGGCTCCAGAAGCAACAAAGCAGCGCATCCATTTTGGATGGGCAAATATCCACTTTTTGATATGGGACGAGCTCTGACGTCCCACTGTCCCAACTTGTCTGGCAAAACAGCCGTTGGACGTCAGAGAAATCTCGGACTAGGTCGGCTATAAAAGGCCCAAACATGAAAAATATGAAACAATTCAACTGAGAAAACTAACGGCCTAATCTTTAACAAAACAATTAACGAAAAACAAATATGACAGACATGAACCAACGACCACCACTGAACTACAGGCTTCTGACTTGGGACAGGCACATAAAGAATGTGGCGGGGTTAAACATGTTTGTGAGCGCTCAACTCTCCCCCTAACCTGGGGCAGTGGTGTGGCAGTACAACATTAGAACAAACTATAAAAATAGTTGAAATAGGCTTAACTCGTCAGATGGATACAAATAGAAATACATCTAAAAAAAAGATGTGGACGTGGACGGGAACTTATATATCCCAAAAACAAAAAGACACTAAGTTCAGATCTGAGAGTACTCGCAGTTACTGACAGCTAGTTCAAAGCCAATAAGAATTAATGAAAAAAATCATGTATCTAAGACTAAAATATCAATCAATACACATCCAACATCCAATGGATTTAGAGTAGAACATTTTGTAATCAAAATTCTATATAAAAGGGACTTTAAAGGATTTCAGCAACACTTAAAAGGTTTTGTTTATTCTTTAGGATTCTTTTGGCCCGAAAGCTTCCTGTGTATTCATTTGTCTATGGCTATTTATATTCACAAATCAGTACGCTGAACTTAAAACCAAAACTGAGTGATTATAGAACGTATCAAAAATGGTAGGTTTAACTTTCATTTATGACTCTATAAAATAGGTTGCCGAGAAGAGGAGCACAACTTGTACCACTGAAACATTCATCGTTTTTTTGTGTGAAAAACACACTCACATACTATTGATACCTAGTAATAGCTAAAAATGATAGATATTTTATCCGTGTATGTTTATTACTTGTTGTACACTTACATTTTATAAATAATATGTGGGATGAACATCAATGAAATTTAACATGTGCAAGTGTTTTACAGAACTTTCGCAGTAAGGGTGGTCCTTATCTTTTTTTCAGTCACTTTTCAATCAACAACTCCATACTTTTACGAATGACGAACTGTAGATAAACATTCCATCAATATATGTTATTGTAAACATTTGGTTTATAGTCAATAGATACATAAATATAATATGCTTGAAAGAATTTTAGACGATTTTGATATTTATCTTTAAGACATATAATAAAAAGAATTACACTTTTATCAAACGAATGGTAATACTTTTTGTTTTAATTTTATTTGCTAAAAAAAGGTGACACGAAAGGTTTTCATATTGCTTTAGTCGATCGTCAGTATAATATTATACTGCTTAGAACCTAATACACACCAAATTTGAGCTTAGACCAGTTTTGCGAACAAGCAAATCTCAAGACAAGCTAAGCTACTGAAGTAAGACAATCTTTTATATGTGTCGTTTCTTATCTATATCGGAATTTTGAATGGAACCCAATTACGATGGCCGAAGTGAGCCGACAAAAACATTATTTAAAACTTGTATAGTACTGTACAGAAAGTTTGTACATAGTACTATCTTGTTGTTTTACTTCCGGGTAAAAAGATAGTACTCTGTACAGACAAGTTTGTACAGTGTACTATCTTGTTGTTTTCCGGGTAAAAGATAGTACTCTATACAGACAAGTTTGTACAGTGTACTATCTTGTTGTTTTACTTCCGGGTAAAAAGATAGTACTTTGTACAGACAAGTTTGTACAGTGTACTATCTTGTTGTTTTACTTCCGGATAAAAAGATAGTACTCTGTACAGACAAGTTTGTACAGTGTACTATCTTGTTGTTTTACTTCCGGGTAAAAAGATAGTACTCTGTACAGAAAGTTTGTACATAGTACTATCTTGTTGTTTTACTTCCGGGTAAAAAGATAGTACTCTGTACAGACAAGTTTGCACAGTGTACTATCTTGTTGTTTTCCGGGTAAAAGATAGTACTCTATACAGACAAGTTTGTACAGTGTACTATCTTGTTGTTTTACTTCCGGGTAAAAAGATAGTACTTTGTACAGACAAGTTTGTACAGTGTACTATCTTGTTGTTTTACTTCCGGATAAAAAGATAGTACTCTGTACAGACAAGTTTGTACAGTGTACTATCTTGTTGTTTTACTTCCGGGTAAAAAGATAGTACTCTGTACAGACAAGTTTGTACAGTGTAATATCTTTTTATGGGATCAGGAAGTATTATAAACTAGAGTTCCCTCAACCAACATACATAGCTTAACTCAAGACTTTACACTGTTTTTCTTTATTTCTGATTGCCTAAGGTATGAATTCTTTTCAAATAACGGTGTTTCGGGATTTTTAGATTGGCTCACTCAATAAGTGGCCTACCTTGGGTCCCTTTTCAAAAGTCTCCCAACTAATGCCGAACTAAAATTAGTAGCCAGAGGATATAATAAACGCATTATTAGAGATCTGATTTCAGATACTTGCAACAAAGTTAAACGTTGCAATACATTAACTAGAAAGACCACTAAGAAATATATACCTTTGACTCTTATAACTAAATATAACCCAGCAGTTAAAGGGCTGGGTAGAGCATTAAGAAAGTCCTGGAATAATTTACAGGCAGATGAGGTATGCAGACAAAAATTTAATCAAGTGCCTATTATTGCGTATAAACGCAGCAGAAATCTTAAAGAATATTTTGCCGAAACCCGGCATTAGTTGGGAGACTTTTGAAAAGGGACCCAAGGTAGGCCACTTATAGAGTGAGCCAATCTAAAAATCCCGAAACACCGTTATTTGAAAATAATTCATACCTTAGGCAACCAGAAATAAAGAAAAACGGTGTAAAGTCTTGAGTTTAGCTATGTATGTTGGTTGAGGGAACTCTTGTTTAAAATAAAACTTGTCATTTCAATTCCTGTTTTGTGTCTGTAACTTGACCGATCGCGTACGCTGGTGACCTTATTTTATTGTGGTGTTAACAAAATGTATAACGCTTTTTATCAGAGGTTTTTCTGTTTTATGCAGCTTATCCAGAAACAAATAGCATATGTATAAATGTTACTTGTCACTTTTCTAAGAAAAAACATTGACTTTTTTTTCAAATTATACATATTTTGTCTCATTACACATATCATTTCTTTTTTTAATAATAAATCAAATGGTTTGTGTTTTATTCATAAAAACAATGATAACCAGGAACACAAACTTTCTGTACAGTTTAAAACATTTTTAAAAGGAAATAAAACTTATGTAATAAGTTATGTACTACCTGATCCCATAAAAAGATAGTACACTGTACAAACTTGTCTGTACAGAGTACTATCTTTTACCCGGAGGTAAAACAACAAGATAGTACTATGTACAAACTTTATGTACAGAGTACTATCTTTTTACCCGAAAGTAAAACAACAAGATAGTACTATGTACAAACTTGTCTGTACAGAGTACTATCTTTTTACCCGGAAGTAAAACAACAAGATAGTACTATATACAAACTTTCTGTACAGAGTACTTTCTATTTATCCGGAATTAAAACAACAAGATAGTACTATGTACAAACTTTCTGTACAGTACTATACAAGTTTTAAATAGTATTTTTGTCGGCTCACTTCGGCCATCGTAGTACGCACTTCAACATCAGTACTGATGAACTTTAAAATGGGAGATATCGACCAGGAAAACAAATATCGACCAGGAAACAAATACATAGAGTATATACAACAACTGAATACTATATAGTAACGCGAAAGGTAATTGCTAAATAGTATATCAACAGGACTCTAAAAGGTCAAATCGAGGGTTAAATAGATGACTTAAATATCATAACAAGGGGTCATATGAACAAGAGGTTACAATTGCAAAATGCGCTAAGGCAGGACCATAAAAGCCAAGAATGAATATATCCAGTGGTTATATTACAGTACTGTAAAAATTCCAATACAAGACAGTATAAGAGAACCTGGAAATTAGAGAAAGGAAGAGGGAGACAGGGTGGGTGAAACCGTGGGTCGTGGTCGAGAAGCGGCAGTCAGAGGTGGGAACTGGCGGGTTGGGGGTGGGGATAAGTGAAAAACAGGGATGTGTTGGAAAAATTTGTTGACCAATTTTCGTCTGCGAGTAAGGGGAAAGCGATTTTTGAAATTTTGAACAAAACTTGATCATGGACGTGAAACTGCATCTGAATATCGAAGAAAATGATAATATATCTTTTAAACCCTCCGAGAGTCAGAAATGTCATTCATATAGAAACACGTATATAAATATCGTAACAAGTTCAATGGTCTTGACTTAAAAATGTCATCTCTCAAAACTTTGTGGTCCAAGTTATCTTTTGATATGACATGGTCATGTCATTGTTTTGTTTTATTGATAGATAATTTATGGGGTTGTTCGTATTCGTTTTGTACAGAAAAGGACAAAGAAAGCATGACGTTGTGGCGGTATTTGCAGTGAAATCTATTTTTCAATGTTTCAGATAGATACGGTACATTCATGCACTTGAATGACTTATACGAAGCTGATTGCCTCAATGAAATTGTATCAACAGAGCAGAAATTTCAGTATCAATAACATTTGTAGCAATACCATATCTTTTTGGAAAAAAGGAGAGAAAAAAAAACAAAACAAACAAAACAAACATAGGTCTAATTTTCCAGAAATGGCCACTTAAAGTCAAATATTTCAACTACAACAGACTTATTTGTGCAATCTATACATATTCTTGTTGACAATTTTTAAGCAATCTAATATTCAGAATTTGCTATTACAGTGTCTTTCCATATGCCTTAGTTGCTTACTTTCTAAATATCATAAAGATCCAAGAGATTGCTTGCCATTTTGTAAGGAACGTGTAACGCTCTCTGTTCGTTCGGCTATTCAAAGAAGAAGGATCAAGTTGGCCCAAAGATTTTGAAATTTTTTTTATTTATCTGGCCAAAACACTACAAATTTTACATAGACAGAGTTGTGACAACGAGTAATACAAACTAACTTCTTTTTGGTATACAAGTATCACATTAAAGATTACGAAGTTATGACCCCTATACAATATGCATTATTTATTTTTGAAACGTAATTTCTCGTTCAATTTTTCATCATTTCTAACAGTTTTTCGCATAGATACCCTTGTCCCACACCCCTGACCCAGAAATTTGTTGTGCCTAGGAATTCAATGTAAACACTGTAATTTTTTGGTAACCGAACATTTTGGATCGTAGGTGTCGTAAAGTTTGTTTTTTTTTAGCTTTAAGATAAATAAAATTGTACAAAATCATCATGTTTTAACAACATATCCAAAATGTGCTGTCTTTGAAGCATATAATGTACTCTCATGAAGAAACTTGATTTACTAATGCGGTAAGGCTTTTGAAATGAACACATTTAAGAACTAAAATGTGAACCTTTTGATATTTTCTGATAAAGTTGAGATTCAAAGTCAAAGTTGGGCTTTTCCGGCCTTCATCCAGGTCAACCATCTTTGCAGATTGTAAAATACCTTTTGAATTTATTGTCCCAAGAAGAGGCATCGGGTTTGTAATGCTATGACCAAATTGTCTTTTGTCTGCATTAATTAAGTAAAGTTTATCAATTTGTTCTTGTCCGGCTGACATTGCAGGATATATATGCCAATGATCATTAAGCAGACAACAATCAATCAATTGTTTTTTTTCAATTTCAGTTTTAGGAACATAAGTTGTATGATAGATCGCAATTATTTTATAGCCGATATGGGAATAATCTGATTAGATGCCTGACTGCTAATAAAGTTTGTCATACTAATTTTGTTCCTTGATTATATTCGAATGTTTATTTGAATTTCTTATTATCCTTACAGCTATAAACACCTGTTTGTTGTGACAGGTCTTTAATTGGAAAGGATTGAACGTTGAGTCAATGTCCGGTAAAAGACTTGTTGGTCTTGCTATGTTGCATGTGTGCTTACAGCATCATATCATACAATGTAATTGGATATCCTGCATTTATCATGCCTTATCCTCTAATAAGGTCAAATCCCCGAAAGATCTCACTTCTATAAATTATTGAAAGCTATCATTTTGCATTAGCCATATATCATGGTGTAAATAAAAAATTATACACCATCGGGCTAGCACCCTCAGGGATAAATACCGTTATACTAAAATATGTTGATGGTTCAGAAGAGTTAGTTGTAAAAGATGAAGTATGATTTTAAAATTTGCAATTCTAAATTCCTGCTTAATCTGTTTATCAATACTTAGATATAAGAAGATGTGGTCTGAGTGCCAATGAGAAATTTCTCCATCCAAGTCACAATTTGTAAAAGTAAACCATTATAGGTCAAAGTACGGCCTTCAACACGGAGCCTAGGTTCACACCGAACAGCAAGCTATAAAGGGCCCCAAAAGTGACTAGTGTAAATACTTTCTATTCTTAATGTTTCTATTATCTACCATAGTGTCCGCGAATTGCTTTTTGCATCGGGGCAATGTTTAATCACATTTAACAATGAAAGGAAATAGTGTTGCTTCTCTATCAAATAAATAGAAAATTATTGGAGAAGATACTAGTAATAACGTTACACGTAGCTTGTATGTATATAGTTTCAATAGGTAACATTAATATTAAGTTTGGAGCTCCGAAACAAATCAAACAAGTTGTGAGCAAGCAACAGTGAAAAATGTTTCTGTTCATGTGTGTTTCTGAATTCATTCTTATCTTTTAATCAGTAGAAAGAATTCTGTAAAATTTCCAAAATGCCTAGTCTCCTCGGCTTGGATTGCCTTGTAAACACTTCATCAGCATCATTATTACCTTTGTCACATTCTATAGACCCTTTTGCACCATTTTTACATGGGTTAAATAAAAGTGTTGTTCTATCACTTATATTCTCACCAAGTTGTAGCTGACTGTAATTGGATATCCTGCAGCAGCATTTTTCATGCTTTTACCACAAAATAAGCTGAAATTGCTGAAAGACCCCATTCTTTATTTTTGTAATCTATCCGTTTGCATTAACGATAGTATCATGATACAAACTTGCATGTAGCCGATACATTTAATATTCTGATAAATTGGTTGCATATGCAGTATTATTTTGCGTAACTTTCATTTTCTTTTGAGTTCAATTCAGTTAAAGTCAAGTCAGGTGTATTAAACTTGATCTTCCCCTGTGCCTTTAATCAGATCTAGTTAGTGTGAACATACTGTCACCATATACTGTCGAAATTCAATCTTTTTGAACTAAAAAAAAAAAAAAACAATTGTCAGATCAAAGATAATATAGACCACACCAGATTTAATTAGTTGTGTACTGTCAACTATGAAGATAAAATTCCAATACCCAGTTGCGTAAAAAATAAATACTTTTTGTGATCAGACTTGTTTATATTTGGTTTTTAAATCGATATCTAATCGATTTATTAAGTTCTGTCGTTAACAACACAGATGTTAAAAATTGTCCCAGCACGATTCAAAATATCCTTTTCTGCCTCGCATAATTTTTGTTCATTTTAGTTTGGTCCAGTGTTTTCAAAAATTTCCTATCAATAAAAACGAATGCTTTAATCCTTTTCAGACAATATAGTATTGTTAAGAAAATCTTTCATAAATAAATTTGAAATTTACGATTATTTAAAATCAGTTTTAAGAAAGATGTGTGGCCGATTACCCCATTTTCACTCAGTGGGTCAAAATTCGAAACTTGACGAAACTTTATATAGTACAGGAATTTCAATGTGCTTAAATAAGAAACAGCAAAATATTTATTATCCCACAGCAGCAACAATATAATAACTTGTGTTTTTAGTTTCCGCTTCAGGAAATTATAGAAAATGTGAGCATAGAAGACTTGAGAGGATTTTGTCTTTTCTGCTTAGGCCTCTTTTGGTTGGCATACTGTAAAACATGGTATGGTACGGTGGTATGGTATGTGTTATGGTATTGTGGTATGGTACGAATACCACCATACCATGGTATACATGAATGGTACCATGGTATGGTATGGTGGTATGGTACAAATTACTTTGTATAAAAGTGACACCTAACATCCACGTATTCCAACATCAATCCGAATTCCGATAGCAAAAAATCTTATTCGGAACGGACTACGTATACATACTATTAGTATTTTATTGTAATTATATTACAAAATATTGATCACATGATGCTAGTATTACTAGACTTGCAATTGCTTTACATCAATCCGACACTAATTTAGTGTTTCGGCGGTTTTTGTATTATATGCTAATGTTTGCTTTGTATAAAAGTGACACCTAACATCCACGTATTCCAACATCAATCCGAATTCCGATAGCAAAAAATCTTATTCGGAACGGACTACGTATACATACTATTAGTATTTTATTGTAATTATATTACAAAATATTGATCACATGATGCTAGTATTACTAGACTTGCAATTGCTTTACATCAATCCAAAACTGAATCCGAATAAGATTTTTTGCTATCGGAATTCGGATTGATGTTGGAATACGTGGATGTTAGGTGTCACTTTTATACAAAGTTCACTTTTATACAAAGAAACGTGTTCATATCATGCTGCTTATAATATGTCAAATGACGTCCGGACTCAATATTTCTGTCTGGACATATTATTTGAAACCGTAAACAATATCTTTACCAAACCTGGTTTGCATATGCACACGGGGTGAAGAAGATAACTTTCCGTTTTGAATTTACTAGGACAAAAGTAAAGGGTCTCAAATATTGTTTGGTTTGAAGATGATTTCATTTGAACAAGATGATCATCTGATACCAAATTTGGTTTATAATAGGCTATAGTTCTTATATTGTACTGTTAAACCATTGTTCCAGGATTAGGGGGGGGGATTTGGCGCCAGCAAACTATACTTTAACCCCGCCACATTCTGAATGTGCCTGTCTCAAGTCAGGAGTCTGTAATTCAGTGGTTGTCATTTGTTGCTTTATATCATATTTGTTTTTCGTTTATTGCTTTGTACATAAATCTCGTTGGAATTGTTTTACATTTGTCATTTCGGGGCCTTTTATAGGTGACTATGCGGTATGGGTTTTGCTCATTGTTGAAGTCCGTACGGTAACCTATAGTTGTTAACTTCTATGTCATTTGGTCTCTGGTGGAGAGTTGTCATTGGTAATCATATCACATCTTCTTATTTTTATATAGGAAGAAGACTGAATGTTAAGTCACATGATCAAAGGTCAATGGCCACTACAGCAATTCGTAAACGAAAACATAAAAAAAAAAGTTGGATCCAGTCCTTAAGACACCAATGCATCCATATTGTTTCTGTAATTAAAACTTATAATAGAGGAAATGACACCTGGTCAACATTCAAGGTATCCTTATTCTTAACCTTCATTCTTGTTCCATATCATTGTAACATTGCATGCTGTGTTTTTGAAATCGTTAATTCGAGTTGGTATTTCAAGGAAAAGGATTAATATAAGCTATTATATATATATATACAGCTTGTTTATGAATCCTATTATTATATCGTATTTTTGTATGATGATATATGTGTAATGATGACGAATACAGATGTTTAAACTAAGGTATCCTATTAATTTTCGTGACCTTCGGAATTCGAATTCTTAGTTAATTAATTAGGGATAATAAATCAAATAACAAACGATTAACCTCTTAATCGGCTATATTTACTAGACCCTTTATGTATAATGTGTATGTTACTGATAGGATTTAATTGATTTATCCACTCTGGAATTAAAGAAAAATCCGAAATCCTATCTCATTTCACATGGATATTTTCACACCTTGCTCTACGACAAATTTGTAGATTTGAACTGTTTCCAATATCCACAACTGTATACCATAATCACATCTACAAGGATTATATTCGATATTCTAGAGCTTTTAATGACTTTCACCACTTTAATGTTTGCCAAAGGTTTTGATAGAAACCAGCGTTTGGTCTTCGAAAAAAAAAAATAATCATATGCATTCTGTATTGTGTTTTGCATTCGTTCAACTGCTCTTGTCCAAGGCCACTTGACTGTTTGAGATGTAGAAATACGTAGACATGTGTGGCATAATTAAAATGTTGTAACACCGTACAACTATAGCTACTTTTACTTACTGGGCGTTTTTACCAAAGGACGCCTTGCTCTTGATGATGTTTAAATACGCAGCCACGTCCGATGTAATTATGATGTAATGTACCGAACTGTTTGACAAATATTCAATCTCAACGACGCAAATGACACAAGAGTTACAAACTGTATGGTATAATGTTCTCATACAAATCCGTTGTTGATTATGTTACCCGCGAATAGTCCTATCGCTTACACTGGAGTCGGTTTCACAAAAAAACTTACGACTAAGATTGATCGTAAGTATGCTGAATTGTTCATGACTTACGATCAATCTTAGTCGTAAGTATTTTTGTGAAACCGACTCCTGGATATTAAATACATTTAAAGGGTTTTAACCGAAGTCAGAAATATAATACAAGTAGTCAGTCGTGAATTGTTCCAAAAATTATCATTTGAAGATAATTGTCCAAACTAGCCCGTATGTCAGTATGAATGCACATATTGGAACATTATCTCTTTAGAGTATACCTTGAATTTACGGACTATTCCCCCTTTTTAGAGACAATTTTAAAGTGGCAAAAGTTTTCTTCTCTCACATACATGGAGTTACAATTCGTCGTTATGTCTGAGAAGATAAAGTTTTCCTACAATTTAGAATCTTTCGGTGACCTTTCAGTGTTAAAATAAATCTGCGTACTACTCATTTAATGTCAGAGTTTCTTTAGTTTTCTCCCCAGCATCTGCAACAAATCCCATTCATTTTGATGCAGTCTGCCCAAGTATGACATGCGATAATTTAAGTTTCCATAAACGGATCATACGATGCTTTGGTCTATGAAAAAGAGGCAGAAGATACTAAAGAGAGAATAAAAACTCATAAGTCGGAGAGAAACCGACAAAACTTGAAAAAAAATCAAAAACGTCGAAATGAAAAAGAACAGACTACAAAACACTACACAAAAACCTAAGAGTAAGCAAACCATCGGTCTTATATAAAAACCCAGGTGATCGCAGGTGCTCGGAAGGGTTAGCATTTGACACCGATCGTGACTGTTACCCTAAAAATAAACTATAAAAATATACGTTGATAAGTAATATATATCAAGTGGCATAACCCAATAGCAGATTGCTAATTGGCTCTTACCTAACCATAAGACTTCATCAAATTAGGAAACCATTGGTCATATAAATGTTAATCCTTACACTTGACTAAATGTAAAATTTTGAAATAGCAACATTTTTTACCCAAAACAAATTGCTGTTACCGGTAAAACAAGCTTCATTTCCATATAATTTAATTTTCTAATTTATCGAATGTTCTAGAAATTTTATGTGGCTTTAATCGAGAAATGGGAAATTAGAACATATCGTATATTTAACACAAGTTTTTTTTCCGTAAGGGCGAACTCTATTTTAGATTAAATAATTTTTTTACACTGTTTTCATAGTAAAACATAAGTCGCTTTGTGGTGTGTCTTGGGTAAAGCAAGTGTTTTTCTCTCGCTAATCCAATGCAAATTAATAGTAATTGAACAACCTGTAAATGCAACTTATCATCATATCGTCCTGACATACATATTTGCCACAGGTTGTTAAAAAATAAACAATAAATTTAGTCATTGAAATATCTCAATACTGTTAGAATTGTTGTTATGGAGAAATGCGAATTCGGTGGTCAAAATAAGGGGAGGAGAGGTGTATCATGCTTTATGATCCTTTATATCCTTAGGGTACATGGACATGTCCTTTTCGTTTTTTGTTAGATGTTTCATTATTTGTGGATTTCGATTTCGCCCCCCCTTAAACATAGTGAATTCTTATCTTCTGCATAAATAAAATAGTTAGGATATGATTTATTAATTGATGACACTGACAATCTCAACATACTTGAAAAAATAAGAAACAGAGCTGATATTGCTTTCCTCATCTAAAAGTCAATGCATGATTTTGAACATGGAGAAAATCAATTGTTATGACACACTTAAAGCCCTTGCACCGCTCCGTGATAAAGTTTTGCATGCATTTCCGAACACAACTGCTGGTAATATCATTAAATTATAAAGCAAATAATCTGACAAACATTGACATGTTTTACCCCGGTTTTGATCTTCATATTTTTATATCTAGTGTTTTACTTCGTATGGACAGAATCACATTTTAGGATGCCAGTCTGTGCGGGAACTGTTGGTGTTGTTTTTTTTCCTGCTTTTTCACGACAATCGCCCTTCCAGCATAAACTTCTAGGATATAATTTGTTGAAGTTTGCGTTATTTAATTTTTCGGACTTTCACATATAAACCTGAAAATATCAATTTGTCTGTAGCCTGCAGCATTTAATGCAGCGAGACGATTTTTCTGGTTAGCTGCCAGTTATTTTCCCCTGCTACTAACTTTGTTTACATTAGTAACAGCGTAAATACTACTATGACATCACTACGCACGTGCCACATACCAAACACCTGCTTTTCTACTACCTGTTTACATGTTCAATGTCATCCCGAGTGTGTCATGGAGACGACAGTAAAGATGATGATACCTAACCGTGATGTGACCGCCATTGTTATTTTTAAGAATACTTCTGGCGGAGGAATAAAAATCACTGCATGATACGGATACCATTTTCCTAAATTTTTATCTTCCCTTCTTAATTATACAGATTAATTTTTATTCTGTTTCATAAAAATGCTTAAGAGACATAGATGAAAGTGCCTATAACAAAAGAGGCAGTATATATCAAGGGGATAATAAAAAAATCATAAGTCGATGAAAAACAGAACACAATGACAAACAAATAAAACGAAAAGATACTAACAACAGTCTACAAAATACAGAAAACTAAAGATTGACCAACACGAACCCAACAAAAAAAGGGGATGATCTTAGGTGCCCCAGAAGGGTAAGTAAATCCTGTTCCACTATAGTAGTCCCTCATTGCAAGTACACATTATATGCTAAATCGGATTTGGTGATGTCATAATCGAGGAAAAGAGAACAGGATCGTCAATACGAAAATTGAAACATATATTCATGGTCATCTGTGATACAGGTATTCCATTATAGTATACCAAATTATGATGGCGTCCCTAAAATATTTGAACGAGTGACTATAAAACTGGGATTTACACATAGCATACCCAGGTGGTGCTGAATTGTTGCTTCATAGAAATGGAAAGTACATAATTGGAAAGTGAGATAACCTCTTTTGTCGTCAAGTTTCGTTTCATTACAAACGCAATAGTGATATAAAGAGTTACTTCCGTCAGTCAACCCAGATCTACTTTCTTAAATATCTTGATACAAGAGGTTGTTAACTAAGAACATATCTGTAATAAGACTTAGTTGTTAGACACTAGTATATTCATGATGTCTGTACTGTTATATAAAACATGGATAAGTCAAATCCCCTTTTCCGCGATTCAACGACCGAGTTCAATTCCTTTTTTCTGAAAAGATGTCACTATTGAAGCGGTTGATGCTTACCCTTGTTAAACACTTGAGGTCACCCGGTGTATAGTGGGGTTCGTGTTGCTCACTCTTAGTTTTTTGTCTTCAATTTGGTTATATGATTGTATATATGTGAGTCGCTATTAAATTCAGTGATATATATTCAAGAGAAAATTTGGCTCAGTCCATTTCGAAATTGCTTTTTAGCATGCTTGAGTGGATTTCCTTAAAATTTGGACTTGAGATGACAATGAACCCCTTATAGTTTCAATGCATTCATTTATTTCATAATAATTTTTCATTGTCATGTTTATCTTTAAATTAAAGGTCAATACGTTAGAAGAATAAGATGAGTTGAAACGATTGTACTAACACATTATTTGTGTTGGGTCCTTTGAAACACACAATATAAGGAAAATAAAGTAATTCAAATTATCTTGTATTGATTACTTGCATGATGATTAAGGATGAAATGTACAATATCCAGATGGTAACATCTGGTTTGTTGTCGGTAATAGGCATGGTTGGTAGAATAATATTCATATATAGTAAAAAATCAATCAGCATACTTTTTTGCTTCTAGTACTTAGGGACTGGTTTATTTGCGGTCACACTATTAATTGACCTAGCTATAAATTTTTAATTAACGCACAGAGATGTAATCTTTGAATGTAAGCTAAACTGAATTTTAGATATTTTGCCAATTCTGGTAATTAGTAGGACAAATTGGCTACGATGATGGTTATCTGATTGTTTTTTGGGGTTCATATAATATCAGTTGGTTATTTTTGCTTTAAAGCATAACATCAGGTTTTTTAATTTACATTTACTTTCCCTTTCCTTTTAGGCCATCCTTTAAATAGTGTCACATGAGCTTTACTGTCATCACTTTGCGTTTGTTGCCCGACAATTTATATTTCCGTCATCTCGGCTGAAACCATCAAGCCAATTTGGAATAAACTTTTCAGGAATAATATACATGTATATAGAAAGTCCTTGAGAAATATATGTCTGAAAACATTGCCACCAGTGGCAATCTGTGTATCTGATCGGCTAATTTTTAAAACTCTTAAGCTTATTCTCTGAAATTACAATCCTCATTTCAAGTTGATCGGGTAGTAATCATGCCGGTATTATGGACACTTAGTTCCCGTGGAAAACCTATTAATAAGAGATTTGTCATCAACTCTCCCGAAACAACATCAATTTTAACTTAACCTTCCAGGAATGATGCATACATGTAGCAGGTCTTCTAAAACAATTCACGTGTGATACTGATCGAATAAAAAACATTCGTGTTATATCTTGCGGCCTTAAAAATTAGAATAATCGGCTAATCTGTAATTTTACCGACTGCATCCTATTTCTGATTGTGACATTTTGACTGAATGTGGATTCGCATTTGCGGTGATACATGCAAAGCAGGAGACACCTACCCTGTCAACGCACCAGGTCTCGCTCCTTTTGGAGTTCATGTTGAGATTTCCTCAGTCCTTTTCGTTACTTTGTCGATTTATGAGATTTGAAACATTGGTAAACGACCTCTGCCTACATGTATATTCATTATTTTCATTTTGATTTTTTTTTCATTTTTGTCCAAACTCTTTTTGTTTCATGGTATCGTGGTCACCTCGAGTGCGGAGTTCGTAAGTTCGATTCCCTACTTGGTCAAAGCAAAAACTTTAAATTATATTTTGTGTTTCACAGCCTTAAGGAGTAAGACTGGTTTTCTCGGAACCTAGATAAATGCGGCTAGGTACAAAGCAGATTATACTTATACCTCGTTAACAAGAAACCGACCTAAATATGCATATAATATTTGCCACTGGACGTTAAGCTAGTCATCAATTCATACAGTCGAAAATGAAGAATGACTCCTAAATCCTTTTTGAAAGTGTTCTTACAGTGAAATTCAACACAGTGATGTTTTTATCAAGACCTATATACATGTATGTACAGTAATACTATTATGCAATCAGAATATCTTGTTTATTCTTAGTTGCCCTTTTCTTTCCCTTCTTTTTGCAATCTTTTCATGTCATTTGTTGTGTATCAGAATAAACTATGACATTATCAAGTCGATACACAGAGATGATATAGGATAGTTATAAAACTATCGAATGGTTGCCAGAGTTGCAAGTTACTTAAGTGTTCCAACATCAATAATGTTTTTGCATTAGAAAGAAATGAACATGGTGGATCTATGTCGTAATAAAGCAATTGGTTTTCAATAACACCTGTTACTATGATAATTCCTGTCTTGTTTATTTTTCCTCTACAAATAAACGCATTAACGTTCCAAAATACATAAGGTTTTAGTAGAAATCTACATAGCGAATCGATTTCTTCATGATAAAAAAGTAAAACAGCTGGCAGAAGTCCGCCAAGCGCTAAATATTAAATTTAATCTTCTTGAATATTGATAGGTCGATAGCTGACATAATCAATGCCGAATAAAACTAATGCTTTGTGTCAAGAGATATTGTATAAAAGAAAATATATTTTGATATAACTTTTAGAAATTAATTATCAATTTTAAGTATATGCTGCATGTAAACATTTCTGAGTTGTTTTTTTACTCGCTACTCCTTTAATTTTAAAATCACTTGAACAGTATCACAATTTTACAATCTTTCACTTATTCTTGTTACTTCTTACTAACTGCTTGTTGTGACATACATGTTGGGTTGCGACAACGACGACTATTTATACCTTTGTAAGTCTACATTTTCGTCATATGTTACCTCATTTACGCCATATTTGCTGAATTTTCGTTAGTTTTCAATAACTGCAGGGCTTCTCTATTGCGTCTAACGATTATCTTTGGTATACTCATATGCAAAATCTGTTTATTGATGCAGGGTATACAGAGCATATTTTTTTAGGACAAACCTAATTAAGAGAACCTTGGTTTCTTCATTTCTTACGTTGTCTTTGATTTTAGATTAAAGATTAGAAGGAAAGGCATCGATGAAACTTTTTAGATTTCAAATTGTATTTGTTTAGCAAAATTAATGCCTTAACGCTTGAATGTACAGTTTTGACTGTTTCTTCCATACCCCTTTTCAGACTTCTTAGTTTTCAAGCACTGCAATCTTACTTGGGTCTCCAAACGTCTGTTTCCTTATGGCGTACGGAGCATGAAAAACAAAATCACTCATCGTTCAGACCGTATTTGAATCATGTTTATTTTCTAATTATAGGTGCCACTGGAAAAGTGATATTGTTGTTCGACTGTAAGTCCGTAAGGATGTCAGCAGCTTATAACAAGCCTGATTTAATTTGAACTTATTTCTATATTAGTTAGTATGAATTGATTTATGATCATTTTTGTTTCCCTGCAGCCAATACATTATTCACAATCAAATGTCCAATATGTTTGACCTTGAATTAATTCACTACAATCATCCGAGTATCATGGACCGAAACTAGGGAGCAACCATTTGAGGTTTGGAGGAGAAGAGGGGGAGCAGGGATTAAAACAAGTTTGCTTTTGTAAAATGAAAAAAAAAAAAATAATAAACTAATTGATCGCATCAAGAATTAAAGTACAAATGGATATTTGTATGAATCTAAGGAAACGCACCCTCCTCCGGTGTCATCTCCAGCTAAGCAATTTATCCAACCATGGAAGTATTACTAATATATTGACTAATAATTAAAATACTTCAATGATCCAACAAAAATGTTGCCTGCACTTGTGTCGCACTACCGCATACAACCCTACTACAGAGAACTGAACATTTTAATAGTATCTTAAATTATTATTACGAGGGTTTCTTTTCGTCGAGTGGAGTCAGAAAAAGTAAAATGGCGAGCGCGGTTGCGAGTTAGGAGGTCTAGGGTTTGAACCCCGGGCAGGTCAAACCAAAGACTTGAAAATTGGATTTTTCGGCTTCTCCGCTATGCACGCGGTATTCAAGAACTAAGGGCAAAGACTGGACGACTCGGAGTCAAAATAATGTGTACATGTAGGTGACATGCCTTCCTGTTGATTGTTATCTTGTGAACTAATACGTCAAAAATCCGGCCTAGCGTGTCGGTCTAGAACTAAGCAGGGCTTAAATCACTTTATTACGTTCTCGTCCGGAATATACATTTAATTTGCCACGATCCAAAAAGTCAAAAGTTTTAGAACAGATAACAAACCAAATGTCAGAAACAGTAAAACCACAGCAGTCATATTGAGCAATTATTTGATTCTCGGGGGTGGACATGGAATTAAAATAAAGTTTGCTTTTGAAAAAAGAATATTTGCACTAGAAGCAAAAAATGGAAGCTTTATGTTGGGAGAAAAAATGACTTCAGTACAAATCACTGCCCTCTCCCAGAGGAACAAACTAGTCATCAATTCATACAGTCGAAAATGAAGAATGACTCCTAAATCCTTTTTGAAAGTGTTCTTACAGTGAAATTCAACACAGTGATGTTTTTATCAAGACCTATATACATGTATGTACAGTAATACTATTATGCAATCAGAATATCTTGTTTATTCTTAGTTGCCCTTTTCTTTCCCTTCTTTTTGCAATCTTTTCATGTCATTTGTTGTGTATCAGAATAAACTATGACATTATCAAGTCGATACACAGAGATGATATAGGGTAGTTTTAAAACTATCGAATGGTTGCCAGAGTTGCAAGTTACTTAAGCGTTCCAACATCAATAATGTTTTTGCATTAGAAAGAAATGAACATGGTGGATCTATGTCGTAATAAAGCAATTGGTTTTCAATAACACCTGTTACTATGATAATTCCTGTCTTGTTTATTTTTCCTCTACAAATAAACGCATTAACGTTCCAAAATACATAAAGGTTTTAGTAGAAATCTACATAGCGAATCGATTTCTTCATGATAAAAAAGAAAAACAGCTGGCAGAAGTCCGCCAAGCGCTAAATATTAAATTTAATCTTCTTGAATATTGATAGGTCGATAGCTGACATAATCAATGCCGAATAAAACTAATGCTTTGTGTCAAGAGATATTGTATAAAAAGAAAATATATTTTGATATAACTTTTTAGAAATTAATTATCAATTTTAAGTATATGCTGCATGTAAACATTTCTGAGTTGTTTTTTTACTCGCTACTCCTTTATCACTTGAACAGTATCACAATTTTACAATCTTTCACTTATTCTCGTTACTTCTTACTAACTGCTTGTTGTGACATACATGTTGGGTTGCGACAACGACGACTATTTATACCTTTGTAAGTCTACATTTTCGTCATATGTTACCTCATTTACGCCATATTTGCTGAATTTTCGTTAGTTTTCAATAACTGCAGGGCTTCTCTATTGCGTCTAACGATTATCTTTGGTAGTGAATACTCATATGCAAAATCTGTTCATTGATGCAGGGTATACAGAGCATATTTTTTAGGACAAACCTAATTAAGAGAACCTTGGTTTCTTCATTTCTTACGTTGTCTTTGATTTTAGATTAAAGATTAGAAGGAAAGGCATCGATTAAACTTTTAGATTTCAAATTGTATTTGTTTAGAAAAATGAATGCCTTAACGCTTGAATGTACAGTTTTGACTGTTTCATCCATACCCTTTTCAGACTTCTTAGTTTTCAAGCACTGCAATCTTACTTGGGTCTCCAAACGTCTGTTTCCTTATGGCGTACGGAGCATGAAGAAATCAAAAACAAAATCACTCATCGTTCAGACCGTATTTGAATCATGTTTATTTTCTAATTATAGGTGCCACTGGATAAGTGATATTTTGTTCGACTGTAAGTCCGTAAGGATGTCAGCAGCTTATAACAAGCCTGATTTAATTTGAACTTATTTCTATATTAGTTAGTATGAATTGATTTATGATCATTTTGTTTCCTGCAGCCAATACATTATTCACAATCAAATGCCCAATATGTTTGACCTTGAATTAATTCACTACAATCATCCGAGTATCATGGACCGAAACTAGGAGCAACCATTTGAGGTTTGGAGGAGAAGAGGGGAGCAGGGATTAAAACAAGTTTGCTTTTGTAAAATGAAAAAAAAAAAATAATAAACTAATTGATCGCATCAAGAATTAAAGTACAAATGGATATTTGTATGAATCTAAGAAACGCACCTCCTCCGGTGTCATCTCCAGCTAAGCAATTTATCCAACCATGGAAGTATTACTAATATATTGACTAATAATTAAAATACTTCAATGATCCAACAAAAATGTTGCCTGCACTTGTGTCGCACTACCGCATACAACCCTACTACAGAGAACTGAACATTTTAATATTATCTTAAATTATTATTACGAGGGTTTCTTTTCGTCGAGAGTGGAGTCAGAAAAAGTAAAATGGCGAGTTAGAAAAGTCGATTGGCCGTTTGAAAAAGTCGAGTTGCGAGTTAGGAAAGTCTACATAAATTAATCTCCATTATTATACTGGTATTATACATTGTATTTTTTTTTTACCCGACTCGACTCGAGCGCGGGAGGTCTAGGGTTTGAACCCCGGGCAGGTCAAACCAAAGACTTGAAAATTGGATTTTTCGGCTTCTCCGCTATGCACGCGGTATTCAAGAACTAAGGGCAAAGACTGGACGACTCGGAGTCAAAATAATGTGTACATGTAGGTGACATGCCTTCCTGTTGATTGTTATCTTGTGAACTAATACGTCAAAAATCCGGCCTAGCGTGTCGGTCTAGAACTAAGCAGGGCTTAAATCACTTTATTACGTTCTCGTCCGGAATATACATTTAATTTGCCACGATCCAAAAAGTCAAAAGTTTTAGAACAGATAACAAACCAAATGTCAGAAACAGTAAAACCACAGCAGTCATATTGAGCAATTATTTGATTCTCGGGGGTGGACATGGAATTAAAATAAAGTTTGCTTTTGAAAAAAGAATATTTGCACTAGAAGCAAAAAATGGAAGCTTTATGTTGGGAGAAAAAAATGACTTCAGTACAAATCACTGCCCTCTCCCAGAGGAACAAATGTTTGCCTTTTCTTTGATCTACTGATATTTTCCAATTAATAAATCCAGAATTAAACTAAAATTGAATATATGTCTGCATGTTAATTAAAAGAATATATTAAATATATCTATAACTGACAAACTGTGTAGGGACTGTTATGATATTGTAACTATCATATCTATTTAGTTGGCCTAATATGTTTTGTGTGGCCTAAGAATGTTTACATTATATTTTGTTATATTGTGTACAAAATAATACACATTGTGTTACAACTATGCAGTTTAGAATTCACTGGAACAATCACTGATACTCATGGAATGATTAGAACTTTCTATTTCACTTACATAACGTTTCCAGAATGATCATAACAAAAGATGCGTAATTTAAATTTCTAGCGTTGTCTAGAAGTTTCCGTTTGAGTATATATATATATAAGTATGCAGACCCGAGAGACATAGATAGACTTAGACATCGATAGACATCAACATTCTCAGCAGTTGGATTGACACTTTTATTTACAAACTACATCATACTAGATTGTGACCAATTGGATATAATATTCTGTGGACTCCGAGAAGATTTCCGGATAAAGAAAAGATAAAAGATTGGACATATATTTTGACAGTTAAGTTGACATTTCTTTTTATGTAATACTTCATGTAAACTTGTGTATAATAAATCTTGTTAAATTTTATTATTGATTTGTGTCTTTTGTTGGCTACAATTAAAAGTCGATTTTTCTGTTCATAACAGAAATTGGGGGCTCGTGTTCGGGAGAACGTTAATATCTTATTAAGATTTTTTTTTCAGTATTTTTATTAGAACTAGCAAACAAAATTCTACAAAATGGCATTTGATGCCGGTAAATTTTTGAAAACGCCAGACCTGGAGGGGTTTGATAATTTAAAGAAAGAGGAATTAGTGTTGCTTGCTAAACATCTGAAATTAGACTTTAGAGTATCTATGAGAAAACAAATTATAAAAAATTTGGTAATAGACAAATTATAGTTGAAGCAGAAATTTTAGGTGAAGAAAGGTCGAAAATGTTGACGCTATCAAATTAAAAAGCTTGAATTAGAACATGAACTTAAATTAAAACAACTGGAAAACGAAGTTAAATTAAAACAATTGGAAAAAGAAAAAGAAGAAAGGCAGGCAGAACTTGAAATGAAGGAAAGGTTAGAGATGGAGAAAAAAGAAAAAGAAGAAAGGTTAGAGATGGAGAAAAAAGAAAAAGAAGAAAGGTTAGAAATGGAGAAAAAAGAAAAAGAAGATGAATTTTAATTAAAACAAGATGAATTGAAATTAAAACAGGCAGAACTTGAAATGAGGGAAAGGTTAGAGATTGAGAGAATAAAAATTGAAATGGCAAAAGAAGAAAGCAACACTAAATTCCAATCAAAATCAGAACATTTTAATTTTGATGCAGCAAAAACATACGTTTGGTTCTCAAATTTTAAAACAGTTGATACATTTTTCCACAGTTTGAGAAAATTGCTCAAAATTTGAAATGACCGAAGCCTTTTGGACTACAATGCTGCAAAGTGTTTTTGAGGGTAGGCCGCTGAAATTTACTCAGCACTTTCATCAAAAATAGTTCTGATTATGACAAGGTTAAAAGGAAGTTTTAAAAGCTTATTAGCTAGTGCCAGAAGCATATAGACAGAAATTTAGGTCTTATAAAAAGTTTGATTCACAAACCTATGTTGAATTTGCTAGGGAAAAAGAAGATCTATTTGATAAATGGCTTACGTCAAAGAAAATAGATACACATTTTGATGATTTAAGACAATTGATGTTATTAGAAGAGTTCAAGCAGTGTGTTCATTTAGACTTAAAAACACATTTAGATGACAAAACTGTTGAGACATTACAAGATGCAGCGGTTACTTCCGATAATTATACCCTTTCACATAAGAGAAGTTTCAAAGGTCAAAATTTTAATACTGCGAGTAAAAATTACAAGAATCAAAGCACTGAGCGTACTGATAGTAAGAAAGTTGCACAGAATAAGAGCCAGTCTAGTTATAATATGTCTAGTCCAAAATTTGATACTTTTGAGAAGAAGTCACTGACTTGTGCTTATTGTAAGAAGAATGGTCACCTGATGGCTGATTGTTTTAGACTCCAGAAGAAGAATGAAAGAGATAATAAGCCCAAGACCAGTGCTTGTACGACACCCCGTGTTACCAATACGTTGGAATGTCCTGCGAGTCAGGCTTTTAAGTCCAGTTTTTGTGATTACATGGAGGATTATAAACCTTTTATGTCTGATGGGTTTGTTTCTATTGTTGATAATACTACTCCTCAGCCTATTAAGATTTTACGGGACACTGGAGCTTCTCAGTTTTATTGTTAGAAGGTGTGTTGCCTTTGTCCGAGGAGACTTCTGTTGGTGCCTCCGTTTTGTTACAAGGTGTGGGGTTAGGTTGTATAGATGTTCCCTCCATCGTATTTATCTGAAGTCAGATTTGATAACTGGACCAGTTGTTGTGGGTGTTCGTCCTAATCTCCCTGTTGAGGGTGTTTCATTATTGCTGGGAAATGTTCTAGCTAGGAACAAAGTGGTTGCTGAACCAATTGTTACCAGTGAACCGGTGGTGGATGTTAAATCACCTGAAGATGATGCTGAACTGTATCCAGCTTGTGTCGTTACTAGGGCGATGGCTAGAAAACAACAAAATGAGGATTTGCAAGAAGACCAGTTTGATTACATGGACCTTTCTGACACCTTTCTAGCCAACATTGAAGGTCCCGGTAGCTCGGGAAGGCCGTAATAAGACCACCTAGCATTAGCAAGAATGTAATTATGCCATGGCCAGACGTAAACAGCCATTCATTAGACCGAAGGAAATTTGTCGAAGAACAAAATAAAGACCCTGAGGTTCTTCAGCTCTGCAAGAGGGCTCAACCACAGGAAGAAGCAGACAAAGTGGCCGAATGCTATTACCATCAAGACGGCATTTTAATGAGAAAGTGGAGGCCCCCTGATGCTACCCCAGAGGAGGAATGGAGAGTGGTATACCAAGTGGTGGTGCCTAAAGTCTATAGGCAAGACATTATTGGTCTTGCCCATGACACCCCCTTGGCTGGACACTTAGGTATAAGGGAGACTTGTCTTAAGATCTTACAGCATTTCTACTGGCCAAGACTTAGAAATGATGTCGCAGAATACTGCAAATCATGCCATATATGCCAGGTTGTTGGTAAGCCTAACCAGAAAATACCACCAGCACCACTTCTGCCTATTCCAGCCTTTGAAGAACCTTTTAGCCGAGTACTCATTGATTGCGTTGGACCTTTACCGAAGACCAAGACTGGAAATGCGTATTTATTGACAATTATGTGTACCTCCACTCGCTTTCCTGAGGCTATTTCGTTAAGGAATATCAAGACACCTAGTATTGTCAAAGCTCTGATCAAATTTTTTACGCTAGTAGGACTTCCAAAGTCTATACAGTCCGACCAGGGTTCAAATTTCATGTCAGGTTTATTTCAGCAAGTCGTGTACCAGTTAGGGATTGCTCAGTATAGGTCAAGTGCTTATCATCCAGAATCTCAAGGTGCCTTAGAACGTTTTCATCAAACATTGAAGAACATGATCAGAAGTTTTTGTCTTCAGTTTGACAGGGATTGGGATGATGGTGTTCACTTTTTACTTTTTGCGGTCCGAGAGGCTGTTCAAGAATCCCTTGGTTTTAGTCCCTTTGAATTGGTATTTGGTTACACTGTAAGGGGACCTTTAAAAGTGATTAAGGAAAAATGGCTTACTGAACACACTGACTTGAATCTTCTAGACTATGTATCTAGATTTAAAGAAAAATTGTATACTGCTTGTCAAATTGCTCAGAACAATTTAAAAACTGTTCAGAATAAGATGAAAATATGGTATGATAAAGATGCCAGGGACAGATTTTTGAGCCTGGTGATAAGGTACTTGTATTTTGCCAGTCCCTGGACATCCATTACAAGCTAAATATTGTGGTCCTTATACCATAGACAGTAAAATTAATGATTTGAATTATATTGTAAAAACATCAGATCGGCGTAAACAAAATAGAGTGTGTCACATTAATATGTTAAAACCATATTTTGAGCGTACTAATGAAGGTGAGAGTAAACCAGTTGCCACTTTAGCCATGGTTGAATTGGAGAACAATCATGACAAACCAGATGTAATTGAACCACCTTTTAGTTCTAAAACTATAGAAGAGACAGTTAGATTGAAAAATTCAGAAATTTTGTCAAATTTAGATTCAAAACTTGCACATCTGTCTTTTGATCGTAGAGAAAATTAAAAGCTTTGGTATTTTCTTTTAAAATCTTTTTCCAGATGTGCCAAACAAAACCACTGCTGTTTGTCATGATGTCGATGTTGGTGATGCTTCTCCAATTAAGCAACATCCTTACCGGCTCAATCCACTCAAACTTGAATTTATGAGACAAGAAATTAAATGTATGCTTGACAATGATATTATTGAGCCGAGTAACAGTGAATGGAGCTCTCCTTGTCTGCTTGTGCCCAAACCAGATAAAACCTTTCGTTTCGTAACTGATTTCAGAAAAGTAAATTCTGTTTCAAAATCTGATTCCTATCCGATTCCAAGGAAAGACGATTGCATTGATAATATTGGGCAAGCAAAATTTGTGAGCAAATTTGATTTATTGAAAGGTTACTGGCAAGTCCCATTGACACAGAGAGCTCGAGAAATATCAGCTTTTGTCACACCAGATGGCTTATTTCAATATACTGTAATGCCGTTTGGCATGAAAAGTGCTCCAGCTACATTTCAAAGAATGATCAATAATGTTTTAAAAGATTTCGACTGTTGTTATGCTTATATTGATGATCTTATTGTATGTAGTGATAGCTGGGAAGAGCATTTAACACATTTATATGACACTTTTGATAGATTGTCACATCAAATTTGACTGTTAATCTTGGTAAAAGGGAATTTTGCCAGGCCACTGTTGATTATTTAGGGCATACAGTTGGCCAAGGTCAAGTGAAACCTATTACGGCTAAAGTGGATGCAATTACCAAATTTCCTCCTCCTACAAATAAAAAACAACTTATGAGATATTTAGGCTTGATTGGATTTTACAGGAAATTCTGTTCAAATTTTGCGACTGTTGTTCAACCACTGACTCATCTTTTACGGAAAGATTCTAAATTCATCTGGAGTGAAAATTGTCAAAACGCTTTTGAAAATAGCAAATCACTTTTAATTAATAATCCAGTTCTGATCACTCCAGACTTTGAAAAACAATTCAAACTTGCCGTTGATGCAAGCGATGTAGGAGTTGGAGCTGTTTTATATCAAGAGACAGATGATAATGTTGAAAAACCTATATCGTATTTTTCTAAGAAATTAGATAAACATCAGAAAAATTATTCAACTATTGAAAAAGTGTGTTTTGCACTGTTGTCTGCACTTCAACATTTTGATGTATATTTAAATCCCACTGTGCATCCTATTCTCGTTTATACTGATCATAATCCTCTCACCTTCATACATAAAATGAGAAACAAGAACCAGAGATTGACTAGGTGGAGTTTATTGTTACAGGAATATGATGTTATTGTAAAACATATTAAAGGTAAAGATAATGTATTAGCAGATGCTTTATCTAGAACTTATTAAAACACTGTGTATATACTATGTATTTTGTACATATTATTCATGAAAAGTTTTTGTTACACTCAAATTTTTTTCTAAGGGGGGAGGTGTTATGATATTGTAACTATCATATCTATTTAGTTGGCCTAATATGTTTTGTGTGGCCTAAGAATGTTTACATTATATTTTGTTATATTGTGTACAAAATAATACACATTGTGTTACAACTATGCAGTTTAGAATTCACTGGAACAATCACTGATACTCATGGAATGATTAGAACTTTCTATTTCACTTACATAACGTTTCCAGAATGATCATAACAAAAGATGCGTTATTTAAATTTCTAGCGTTGTCTAGAAGTTTCCGTTTGAGTATATATATATATAAGTATGCAGACCCGAGAGACATAGATAGACTTAGACATCGATAGACATCAACATTCTCAGCAGTTGGATTGACACTTTTATTTACAAACTACATCATACTAGATTGTGACCAATTGGATATAATATTCTGTGGATTCCGAGAAGATTTCCGGATAAAGAAAAGATAAAAGATTGGACATATATTTTGACAGTTAAGTTGACATTTCTTTTTATGTAATACTTCTTGTAAACTTGTGTATAATAAATCTTGTTAAATTTTATTATTGATTTGTGTCTTTTGTTGGCTACAATTAAAAGTCGATTTTTCTGTTCATAACAGGACATTTTAAAAATTTTAAAACCCTTCGTTAATCGGTAATTTTGTACCATAAAACAGACAAAAAATAATTTAAAGTATATTATAGAATTAAGAATGGAAACGGAGAAAGTGTCAAAGAGACAACAAACCGACAAAAGAGCAAAAAACAGTCCAAAGCCACCAATGGGTCTTCGACGTAGCGAGAAAATCCCGCAACCGGAGGTGGGCTTCAGTTGACCCCTAAACAATAATGTGTAATAGTTCAGCGAAATGGACGCCACACCAAACTATAAACACTGGACACTTTTAATTTGCAAAACACTCATTTGCAAATCCGCCGCCGCCTCAAATAAGAGCTACAATGTCATTTATATAACCAAAATGAGCGGAATTACATGGGATTCAATAATTTCATTGGTTTTCTACTGTTACTATTATATTTATTTTGCTATTTGATTTATAAAAACATGGGATTTTCAATATCCCATGGGACAGAACAAAATCCATGGGATTGACCATTATCCCATGGGATTTTGGTTAAATTCCATGAGATTTTTGGTCCCATGGGATAATTGTAGTCCCATGGGATATTTGTTGTCCCATGGGACAAAAAAATCCCATGGGACTATAATTATCCCATGGGATTTTCAATATCCCATGGGACACATTAAAATCCTATGGGATTCAAATTATAAATATAGATATAAATATACAGTAATGTGTATGTTACAATATGTATTCTATTTGGTAGTAAATTGTTATAAGATGAATCTTTTAATTGAATATCTTTTTTTCTTTGGAAATATTAATTCAACATATTTTTCTATAACTGTTCAAAACTAAACTTTTAAACAACAAAGCACATAATGTAAGTATCAGTATATGTTTATTTATGAATTATAGAATACTTTCTTGAAACACAATTATTTACCATTTGAAATCAATGAAAACTCTATTATTAGGCCTAACATACTAGTAGCTATTTAAGTAAATCTATTTTTTCACAATATCCCTCCACACAAAACATTAATAGTTTCTTATCATCCAGCATTGTGTGATCGTATAGTCCACTTTTGGTCATTCAGCACAGAACATTGACATTATTGTGGTTTCAATATCTTTTGGTTTTAAAGAACTTCAAATCATTGACTGAGTGATGAAAATAATAACTGATCCAACTTTTGTCTTTGAATTTATTCTGGTCTTGTTTCCATGTTTTCTCCATTTATTTTAGGTGATGAATTTCAATCCTTCTGAAAAGAACCAATAAAATCTGAGGTTATGTATTATACAAAATTGTTTGCATACATGTAGCAATAATATGATTTTCAATAAAAATAGCTATGTGGTATGGATTTTACTGATTTTAAAGGTTGTCCAGTGTCATCAGTTGCTAACCTCCTACATCCTTTGGTCTCTGATGGAGATTTGTCAAATTAGCAATATACCACATCTTCCTATTCTAATACTATATAACAATCAATTAATTTATTCTTCTTTATAACATTTGGGTATTTTCCCAAGTTATATATATAATATATATATAAGATCAATGTTAAAACTTTAGGCAATTATAATAACATTCCATTATTCACAAGAATTTGCAATATATTATACAAAATTGAAAACAACACGTTTGAAGCGCTTTTCTGGATTTACCTACATCAGGAACGCTCAATGCCAAACATTTGAAATCTGAGGGATGTATAAGTACCGAAACAGTTGAAGAGCTATATGACAAAAATACCTAAAACAAATAGCCAAATTCATCTAAGGTCAACTTTGCCTGAGGAGTTGAAACCTTAGTTTCTTATACAAAACACAGACAACAGAAACAATATTTCCTTAAGCTTTTGAAGTTCTGACAGAGTTCAATTTGTGTTTTATTTCAATGAAAAAATACCTTGAACTCTTTGGACATATTGGAAATTATAACATTGATACAAAAAATTATATTGTTTTATCCTTATTTTTGTGTTGTTGGCTTGCTATCTCATTTTATATACAGTTATACATACATCAATAATCTTCTTCTTTATTAAAAGTAAAATGGGATATTTTTATTTTGATATCCCAAAACATTATAGTTCTATCGAATAACTTATTACCAAGTTCACAAACACCAATGTGTTTTATATTAATTTTAAGACATGTATAAATGTTCCAGACCATATCAGTATTTGGACCGTACGTTAACATATAAGTATACTCTTATAGTCCGACCATATGCATATAGTCAGACCATTTGAGTATACTTGTACTGTCTAGTACCAGCTCGACCAAACGTGTTTTTATTTCAACTGCAATTAAACTTTTTGTATTAATCTATTAAAGATTTCAGTTTTGTTGATCTGTAATGTACATTTGTTTCTAATAAACTTGACCAACTTCTTAAAATTGGGCAGACTGTACGCGTACAGACCAAATACTCATATGTTCTGGAACATAAACATGATTAACAAGCATTTGACAGGATGTCATGCTAAAATCCCATTAATATTAGTACTAAATTTTGAGTATATACATGTAAATCCACAAAATACTTACTGAAATTCATGGCAAACACTCACCAAAAACTTAAAGAGGATACAATTTAGAGGAAGGACTGGACAGATGAATGCACAAACACTATTAAAACAGAACATAAAACTTACCGAAAACAAGATGTTTTACATTTATCCTTCAGATGCAGGAAAATTGAAAAGTTTTTTTTTTCTTTCTCTGTCTTCCATGATATAAACTTTAAATTTATTCATGCAAAATATGAAAATCTGCAAAGGTAGGACCTTGAACCTCAGCTTATCCACATTTTGATTTTTGAACTGCATATTTGTTCTTTTCATCTTGCTGACAACCTAAACATAAAAAAATGATAAAAACATAATTCTAGATTAACTTTGTGTTTTTATTTTTGTTGGTACAAACAATTTTTCCCAACTTAAAACGAAAACATCATCACAAAAAAAGGAGGTCATACTAACCTCCAAATTTTTAAACAAACCAAAATTATTACTTGATTAAGATCTTGTCATAAATTAATAGCATCGATACTCTTATTTTTGAAGACCATATATGTCTATTTAATTCTTATATTCCTTTGTACAAGAGTATGCATATTAAGATTGATTCCGAGGACTTTAATGTTAAATTAGCATGATTAATTTTACAGTTTCTCAGCTCCATGTGTACATTTTGAGAGAATCTTGCAATACTGTATATTCTGATATTCAGAACTTATTGTGAGGTTTTTATTAATGCAACTGAGAGCTGTATCTCATTCTCATTTCTGATACATATTTATGAGCTGAAGACCAGTGCCGAAATTTTCTCACTGCATTGAAAACCCATAGGTGACCTTCGGCCGTTGTCTCCTCTTTGGTTGGGTTGTTGCCTCTCTGACAAATTCCCATTTCATAACGTGTATGCAGATTTTTCTTAAATTACAATAATCAATCAAGCAATTTCATCCATTATTGAAAATAAGCAAAAATAAATGCACACAAAATTTAACATTGTTATTAAAGGTTTTTTTTTAAAATTCAAAACAGTTGCCTACACCGTTAATTTCCTTGTTTGATTTATTTCATATTTTTAAAGCCTTTATAGCTAGCTAGATGGTATGCCGGGGCGGATCCAGCCATTTTAAAAAAGGGGGTTCCAAACCCAAGACAAAAGGGGTGTTCCAACTATATGTTCCCATTCAAATGCATTTGAAAAAAAAGGGGGGTTCCAAGTTGAACTTCCAACCCCTGGAATCCTCCCCCTGGATCCGCCACTGGTATGGCTTTTGCTCATAGTTGCATTCATATCGTTACCTATACCTTACTTGTGCATCATTTGGTCTCTGATGGGGATAGGCCTACTGAAAAAGGTTCAACTTGCAATTTGCAAGATTATGGGTCTATTTATCCAAAAATGTAGAAGAAAGACATGCATAATAAAAACCAAAATTATGTTCAAACAAGAAGTAATTGTAACAGGATGCTGTTACGAAGTCTCCCAAACAAAGCTCACATAACTCGCCATTACTATTGTCCCATATTCATTTGTTTTATTGTCTCATACAAGAATATATATGGTTTAGGGGTGGGGATCAGGGATCCGGAAATTTTTTCACCTAACCACTGGGGATCTCAACCATTTAAAAGTTTTTTCAAACATGTGGGGTGGGGTGACCCCATGGACTCTCCTATATTTCATGAACCAAATAAAATAACACACAAGACTAACAAAGGCTAGAGGTTCCCGACTTGAGACAGGCGCAAAAATGCGGCGGGGTTAAACATGTTTTGTGAGATCTCAACCCTTCCCCTATACCTCTAGCTAATGTGTAATAAACAAACTCACAGCAATATATTTGCGAGTTTATACTAAGAAAAGGGAGGATAACGTTTTTTCTTTCATCGAAATTTTCTTTCAAAGAATAAAGAGTAGCCTCCCTTTAGTAGTTGTGTAAGTGCTAATATTGTTAACTTTGGACTTTATAGATGTGTTGTGTACAAGTTGTAATTTCGTACAAATTATAATTTGTACAGAGTTTTTGTACAAGTTATCAGTGACACACGCACCTTCTTTCACCAGGTGATACAAGTTTATCTTCAATAATTATCCAGTTCGATGTTTTACTCACAAATCTATATACTTCAACCTAACATTAAGCACTTTCGTCTATGTCATAAAACTACAAATAAGGACACCTCATTGGTTTAGATTATATTTTTATTTTTTGACTAATACCAAATTCTATGTCCACAAAATATATTTTAGTGTTTTAATATAAACTTTGTGTCAGTACTATGTGCAAGACTGTAGCATGTAGTTGTGGAAATAAAACACTGATAAGCTTAACCAAAGACACTGTGCTTATTTTATCTAATTATGTAAAGAGAATCACAAAATAATGTTAACTTGTACAAAAATACTGTACAAATTACAATTTGTACAACATTACAATTGTACACAACAGATGTACTGCTTATTAACATTCTGATAATTTCTGAAGTTTAAATTAATTATTACATTATTCAATTCTTGTTATTAAACTTTATTTTGAACTAGGACATATTCAAATCTTAGTATTGATCTTCCTTTTGAACTAGGACATGATGTCACTCAAATCAGTAAGTATTGACAAAAGGTATAGTTTTTTTCCGAGGTACGGGTGTGCACATTGTTTGAATAGTTCTGCTTTTGTTAGTGCATATGCTTGTCCCTGATTTCTCCTCGATATATATTTTGGTTAACATTTCTTTCGTCTTTTGTGGAAAAACCGTGTCATTAAAAACTTCTGATAACACATCAATTTGCATATCTAAAGAATGAAATGATGGCGTGGCTTTCTTGTCTGCTTTAGACACAAGCAGGACTGTGTCAATTGTTATCCAGTTCCTTGATAAACGCCCTTGGTGTCCGTTGCAGCAGGGAAACCTACACTATTCTCCAAACCTATAACTGCAGTTTATGTTATTTGCTTTGAATAACATTGAACTTTTGTTACCTTTATGTTTGTTTTCCTGCATCAGATACGAGGAGGTTTGTTAGAGCTGTTATAAGCTCACAATCCTAGAGCATCTTCCTTTGTACTTGATGCAGCTAAACAATCAAATATATAACATTTCCAACAAATATAAAAAAAGAGCTACACGTTGAGCGCAAGATACACTCGTCGCCCTTTTTAGCTCATCTTTATGCTTTAAATGAATTTATATGACCACTAGAAATACTGTGAGCACTGCTTAAATAGTTTTCGAAGATTTTTCAACGAATAAAGTTCCATAACTCCGCAATGTCCTATCAGAAATTTGTAAAAAAAAGTGAGCTTATTTAAATAGATATAAACTAGTCATCATGAAAACTGCTCCAAGCATTTTTGGGTTATAGTCAGAAAACTGGAAAATCATCCATTTTTTATGAATAAAATCGGAAACGTAAAATCTATTTTTTTTTTAGTTATTGTCCGAAGTGTTGACGACGAACGAAGTGACGGACGGACGGACAACGGTATACCATAATACGTCCGGTCTTTAAAGACGGGCGTACAAAAATATAAAAAAAAAATGCAGATAAAATCAAGTGAAAGGACATTTGCCACATCTCTGGAGTAGCAACCCTTAAATGCTTTTTTATTTAACATAAAATAACCTCAATGACATATATCAATCATGATTTATGTTTATTATATGAATGTCAAGTTACAACTATTGTATGTTGTAAAGGATTATATTTGCTATATTTGTATTTGCTCCCCTGGTGACCTAATTTGAAAATAAATGTGGACACAGATGATGCCCCCGCTTGCATATCATATAGTTATAAAGGGACACAACCGAAGAACGGTAAAAGTGACGCTACCCAAATTTGATCTTGATCTGAGTTTTGTGGTAATAAGCATTGTGTATAAGTTTTATAACATTTGGTTGAGACAAACTAAAGTTAGAGAACAGAAAAGAAAAAATCAGCAATTTTTATGTTTGAAAGGGGCATAACTCAAGAATGGTAAAAGTGACGCACCGAATTTCGTACTTAAACTGTATTATGTAGTAATAAGTATTGTGTATCAGTTTCATAATATTTGGTTGAGGCAAACTAAAGTTAGAGAAGGGAAACAAAAAATTTGTACTTGATCTTAGTTTTGTGGTAATGAGCATTGTGTATAGGTTTTATAATGTTTGGTTGAGGCAAACTTAAGTTACAGAATGGAAACTAAAAATTTTGCAATTTTTCGATTTATAAAGGGGCATAACTCAATAATGGTTAAAGTGACACTACCCAAATTCAACTTGATCTGTGTTTTATCAGTGGAAGGCAAAATTAAACATTGCATTGTATAAAGCATTGATTGTAGTTGATTCAACTATAATCATGGACAAAGGAAGATAACTCCAATTTTAAAAATTACTTGAATAATGACATTAATATTTTTAGAAAAAAAATGAAAAATTTAGCAATTTTTCCATTTGTAAAGGGGCATAACTCTAACTTGATCTGTGTATTGTGGAAATAAGCATTGTGTATAAGTTTCATAACATTTGGATGAGGCAAACTTAAGTTAGAGAACAGAAATGAAAAAAAAATACAATTTTTCCATTTATAAAGGGGCATAACTCTAGAGCGGTTAAAGTGACGCCACCAAAATTCAAACTTGATCTGTGTTTTGTGGTAATAAGCATTGTGTATAAGTTTGATAACATTTGGTTGAGGCAAACTTTAGTTAGAGAACGGGAACCAATTTTGGGACGTACGGACGGACGTACGGACGGACAAGGGTAAAACTTAATGTCCCCTCCTCTTCGGCGGGGGCATAAAAATAAAGTATCTTATCCATCTTATCTACTAAGTCCTTCGTACATTAATTATCTAGATAATGACCGAAAAATAATATTTTTACAATTACTTATTAAGCATTAACAACAAACAAAAGGCGGTAACGAAGTTCACTTTTAAGTAAAAAGATATTTAACCAGCATAGTTTTACCAAGAGAAGGGAGGGCACTGTTGGATTTTTCAAAGTTAATACGTTTCAAGAAATAAAGAGTAACTTCCCTTTAGTAAACGACGATTCACATGTGGAGAAAAGAGATAACATACACTTATACAAAAAAGGGAAAGGATCTGGATACGAAGTTTAGGTTAAGTTAAGTTTGTTTTATGACGTCTGTGTATTGTTTAAATTTGTTATTGGAATAATCACACTACACATGTCTTTTAAGAGCTCAAAGAAGTAACAATAGTATTCTGAGAATATAAACATTATTGTTTAGGGGCCATCTGAAGCTCGCCTACGGGTGCAGGATTTTCTCGCTGCGTTGAAGACCAATTGGTGGCCTTGGGTTGTGTTCTACTCATTGGCCGGGTTGTTGTCTTTTTAATACATTCCCCGTTTCCATTCTCAATTCTACTTCTTTATATATTTTTCGTTCTACTTTTAAATAATAAATGAGTGAATACTGACTAGACAAAAACGCACAGAAGACCAAAAACATGGCAGATTGGAAATAACTTGTATATCAGGGGACGCGGAGATGATGTGTGAGCTGACGTTATCAAGGCAAGTATTGGTCCATGCTACACTGCTATCATTTTCTGCAATTTCATAAATCATTCCTGGAAAAATGTGAGTGCCAAATTAAATTAAAATTCTACAATCTTCGTATTTACGTTGGCATGTCAAGAGTTGTTCTCCGAGTTCTTACATTGTCCGATGTGCAATTATTTGTCTAGATCATTATTGGTATAATTGTATGTGTGATGGCGGGACAAGGCATTATTTTTCAAATTTATACGTCACAAGACCAGTATCTCCATGCTGTGTTTATATCATTTTTTTGTGCATCTTTATGTTAACACCAGTTTTGGTTTTGTAGAGTCCGAGTAAAAGTTATAAACATATATCATGTGTAGACAGGGTATAGTGCTGTGCAAATTGGCAGTATAAATGCGAGAGGAAGTTGTAGAGGAAGTAAAAATCAATTATGAGTTTACTCTCATAATTATAGGCGGGCGTTTTCAGATCTTTATATATATATATATATATATTGCACACTGCACATGGTAGAATTTTATTAATCCCCAGTTTAATCAAAGGCAAAATATATTTTCACGTACACCATTTATTGCCGTTAAACTTTTTACGACGTTACTGTATGAAATATACCTTAAAGTATAGCCATCGATATAACAATGTTAGGCGATAGTATCTTATGTAAGCTGGTTGGGTACTTGTTTCAAGTTACTGTAAGCATTTTTTATATTGTATTGTATATTATTGTGTGTTGCCATTTTACCATTAGTTAACTAGTATTTGTCAGTTCCAAAACCCCGAACGTTTTCCCCACAAGTCTTCGTAACTGCAAAACCCAAATCCGCTTCTGAGAAGCTTTATATACCGTCATACAAAACATCATGAAATTCATAAATCAGCTTAAATTCGAATTTTATTTTACATCGAAAATTTATTAAAAAATACATTGATTCTTCAATTTTAAAATAGATAACGAAACTCGAAAAATTAATATACTTTCTGGGGTGCGAAGACGGTTGCAAATGATACCTGGTAGCATCCATATTCAAAGAATCGCCCAAAACGGTTAGAGCAGGACAGCCAGCTTGTCAAATAAAGCATACGATTTTGAACATCCTCGCAATTTTGAAGCTTTTGTGAAATGCCGCTCATTCAAATAAAAAATGCATCAAAATAAGCCAAATAAAAGGTAGTTCTTCCTCGATGTGGAAGCCGTAGGATGACAGAAAATATGCTCACTGATTAATTATGATAAAAATACATGTTCTGCATGTATTAACCAAAACACATTATTCTGCCTCTGAGCCAACAAATCTTTGCTCTCTTTATAAATACCGCTTGATTGACGAAGTAGCAGCTTATAATAGTTTTAAAGTCTTCAGTTGGGCACGGTCTGGTAGTACCCAATGCATGATTTCGGCACACTACCACGATACAACCAATGAAAATGAACTGAATGAATGAGGCATGTTCTTATAAAAAAAAATAAATAAAAAATAAATCATGGAACAAATATTTTTTTCAACACAACACACTGCCATTCTTAGCAGTTACATCTAGATACAATTCAAATGCGCATACAGATTTAAGACGAAAAATATTAAGCATATACACATACATTTAAAAAATACAGCCAGATTTGGTTGATTTATTGATTGTTCCTTGCTTAAACATCCAGTTGAAAATGCAAGATTTGGCATACAAAGAAATACTGTCTAATTCACAAGGCTAGCTGTTTAATTCTTCATATAATGTCTATTGCTGCACCTCTCCCTTTGCATTCGTTTATTTATATATAAATAACTGGTCGAATATTGATCATATAAAGTTTTTTAAGAATTTTCATTTTAATGTTAATTTCACAGAAAAGTGACATGGGTATATTTTTTAGTGGAGATTGAGTGTATTTTGTTTGTAGAATATCATGTAATAATAGAACTTTATAGAACAAATTAAGCAATAACTCTTTCATGCCATGTTCATTTTAACATGGGTAGGCATATAATGTTGATAAATATAATGCCTACTCATGTTAAAATGAGCATAGAGCATGACATGATAGAATCATTTCGATTCCAATAGAAAAATTTAGAACTTTTTTACTTCGAAGAGGACCTATAATACATTTTTGAAAGGCAGCCATTTCGATTTAATAAAGCCAAAAACGATATAGAAAACCAACTGTTTCATAATAAAAATTGAACAGATACATGTGAACTTCTTTTAGAAAGCGAAAGAAGAACGTCATATTAGAATGTACAAATAGTTTCTGGAAAATATAACCAGAACGGTTATCATATAATTTTTTCAGTTTTTTTTAGAACCAACAATATTCAAATTGTCAAAGTGAAAATGTATAAATTGGCAGCTACAAAACCTTGGTTATGGACAAATGTTCAAACAAGACGACACACCATTCAGGGAACTTAATTACTCAATGTGGCTTAAAATAAACTTCTTATCTACTACAATAACTCAAAAATTGAAGAAGAAAAAATACACAGTAAACTGTAGCTAATCTTATTTGATTTATGCTTCCACTATTGGAGTCTTTTCGAATCCCATGCTTGTCAAGATCAGACGAAAGTGCATTGGTATCAGGATAAGGTCGATGTGCGATATTAAACGACTTAGAATGAACAACTCTACCAGGCTTAGATCTAAATTTTGTCTTTCTACCGCGAGATGGAGCAACTCCAAGCTCAACATGGTCATATGCAATCTTTCTTGGCAGTAATGTTTCGCTTACAATCATGGACGTCAGAGGTGTTACAAAATTATATTTTAACGACAACTTCAGTGTTTTGTTTCTCAATATCATCTTCATGTCGTCATCGTCAGTAAGCGCAATGTCTTTCAGAAGATCGTTTATCTTCATGTACGCCCACATTTTTTCTATAATAGAAGATTCCATTATGTTTCCAACTTTTAAAGCGGTAGAATTTATGTTGGTGTCTAGAGTTGTTACTGATCCTTGTCCCTGGACGTGAGCATCTAACTGCGATTGGAAATGGTCGTTGATTTTGCCAACTATAATTAACTCAGAACCCTTAAAATATTGCGGAAATCGTGTCGAAGTCAACGACGACTGTTCAACGGCGTTGTTTGGATAATCAATTTTGACATCTATTAACGTTGGATTCTCGAGTTCTTTGTAGAAACTTTCTAGCTGCCTTGACGCATCACTTTCTTCATAAATCCTACGGGCGAATCCACCATTTTCCCAAGAAAGCGCCTTCAAGAAAGGCATGTCTACATCAAAACCGAAACCCAATGAGAATATAGAAAATTTGTGTTTGTTTGCAGCCGTAACACCTAATCGAATACTTTTTGTATTGGTGATCCCGGCAGTAGGTCGACCATCTGTAAGAAACACTATGATATTACCTTTAGTTCCCCCTAAACTTTGTGTAGTATCCAGTAAAGTTACGCCTCTCAGTAGACCACCGTTTATATCTGTGCCACCTCTTGCATGAACCTTGTCGTGAACAAACATTTTTGCTAAATTTACATTAGTCAAAGTAGCTAACATCGGTTCGGAAAACCATTCTTGTATGTTATTATCGAACAATAAAATGTTAAAATAATCACCTGGGTGTAGCTGATCCAAAATAGAAAGCATTGCAAGTCTGGTTTGTTCCATTTTTAGTCCTTGCATTGAACCACTGATATCAATTACAAATATAATGTTTTTATTTAGTACAGTGAAACCAGAAGGTGCTAAATAGTGAACAAAGTATTCGTTTTCTTGCAAAATAATACCACCAACATTGCTGTGTTCTACGTCATATATTAATACAACTTCACCGGAATTCCTTTACTGATGTTTTGTGCTTTTTGATAGTCAACTGTTGGTTTGAAATAAAGTTCTCGGGTATTCTCGGAAGCTTTTACTACCGTTAACTCGTTTGAGCTTGTTTCGGTCGTGTTTGATCCTGGCAACGTGTAATGAAACTTATTGATACCTTCCTGTTCAAAGATTTTTGCACGAAACACAAGATCAGAAACAATTTGCCGCGGTTGAAAACTTATTCTTTGTTTATAATATCCAAATTTTCTGCTAAGCAATTCGTGATACTGAAGTTTGAAAACTGCTTTGCTCTCTGCGGCAACATTAACAGAAACGGTGAATATTTTCATTTCTCTGTTTGGTGTATCATCTTGGCGGTCTATTTTAGCAGCAGAAACTCCCAGTTGTTTTGATTGTTCATATATTTTGTTTGCTTCTTTCTTTTCTTTTACAATGGCTGTTATGCTTTTGTCTCCGACAGACATGGTGAAGTTGGAAATAAAAGCCGTGTCCGGTAACTGGAAAGTAAACTGTGTTTCAAGGCTTTGATTTGCAAAGTTTTTCATCTGAGTTGTTACAATAACACGTGCCATTCGCGCGTGGATCTTGCTTTCTACATGCATAGATGCAATTTGTACTCTCGGCATAATTACTGCATTATCACAGCTACATAATACATTTATAACGGCAAACAGACCAATAGAAATTAGTCGCAGAGTCATAATGGATACTGTTGTGCGCCCCTTAATATTGTAAGTCTGAAAACAAAAGCAAAAAGTTTCATTGAAATGTTTAATAACTTATTTCGTTAAACCTTAGGATTTGTTTTGTTTTTAATTTTGTTTATAATTGTTTTTTAATTTTGTTTATAATTGTTTTTTTAATTTTGTCTATAATTGTTTTTTAATTTTGTTTATAATACGACTGAGATATTTTCCTCTGGACCGTACGTTATACAAAAAACCAATCATCGTGTTTTTGCTGTTGTCTTGTATCATTTTTATTTGTTTTGGGGAGGGTATATCATGGTTTTATTTGGGGGGTATACAAAGGTAAAAATTGTAGATATAATAGTACCTATCTTAATGTAGCACTTCTATATCGCAACAGAAAACAGAAATAGTAGATTAAATAGTCTTTTATTTGGTTTAAATACTTTTCGTTCAAATGCAGACGCTATACACCTGAAGAAAGTGTTTACAAAGCTGCCCACCCGTGTGTTAAATTCTGTAAAACGGCGGTTTCCTTGCAAAAATAAGAACTTACTAATCTAAACTGGAAACGGAACCTTAAGCATTTGCTATTTCCCTGTTCCAATTGATTATTTACTACTACAAAATGTTCTGTTTATATGCATTTAGTGGCAAGATTATGCCATTTCGTGTTTTTGGCTTTGATATTTCATAAAGATATAACGCAAAAGAAAAAAAAAAAAAAAAAACGTTAACGGCCACCATGTTTTTCACTATTACGGCGTGATCCCCTTTTCGATAATTCACTTTTTGAAATATCAAACACGAAATGACCGCATGAGGTCACCATATATATAAATGTATGCCTTTATGTAAACGTTAATCAACTGTTTCAGAAGTCAATTACATTTGTACCATCATATTGATAAAAGTTTTTGTTTGTAATTAATGTTCATACTTATTTGTAGATATACTTGAGGATATTCGAGAAATTTAAATATCTCATTCAAAACTGGATTAGTGGATGCGGGGTGGATGAAAATGAGACAACAATCTAAAAAAAAAGTCCGAAATAACAAACGGAACAGGCTTTAATTGCAGTTCTTCATCTCGATACTTGGTGTAAAGTCTTCAACAATGAGGGGAACATGATCAAATCAGATTCCTTCGTCGTCTTATTTGGTGTGTAACAATAATTAGAATTTTACGCTTGAATTGTCAACAAATTATATATAAAAGAGTGAGAAGATACGAAAGGCGTGAACTCAGACACTCTGGAAGGTTACTGGTTCACTAGTTGCACAAGTGGTATTACAAACAGATAGAACATGAGCAAAACGACGGATGCCACATGTCGAACAGGATCTACAGTTACCCCTCCAGAGCACCTGAGATCACCCCCGGTTTTTGGTAGGGTTCGTGTTGCTCAGTCTTTGGTTTTCTGTGTTATGTTTTGTGTACTGTTACTGTAAACAGGAAATTTTCGCGGCAGTTTTATTTTCGCTATTTTCGCGGTAAGAATTGAAACGCGAAAATAAAACGACCGCGAAAATTTCAAGGAAACTCTATTCATAGATGAATACCATACATTTGCGTATATGAATAGGGTATGTAGAGGACCACTGTATAACACCGATTTTACAGACAACAGATCTATACCTAAAATTATAACTTTATTTCTAAATGAAAAGCAATGTTAGAAATCATGACTTTACTCAAATCAATCTTATTAAGATGGAAGACATCTCAAGCAAGTGGACATTGCGGACATTACGGATATTTCTATGTAAACTACACTTGTTACAATTATGTAAATGACACCTGTCAAACAGTTTTAAAAGTACTACCTCGTTGAATCTTCCACAAAGATTAATCAGATCAAAGATCGATTAATTAGCATTAATCCTGACAGCATTTTATTTTAATTCACTCTTAATTAGGTCTTCTTTTCTGTTATTGTGTGTGTGTTTTACAAGCAAACATGACGCAACTTTTAATCTCCTTTAATATTAATGAACCGAAAACAAAAGATTTCTGATTGATTTTATCACTTGATTTACAATACATGTAAAACCTGTTCAATTTCTTAATCCTTTATGAAAATATTTATATAGGTCACAGGAAATCGCGAATTCAAAACGGCGCGAATTTCGATTGTGTTAATAAATCGCGAAATAAAGACGGCGCGAACATTTCCCGGTTTACAGTAGTTTATTTTCGACTTGTGAGTTTGAATGTCCCTTTGGTATCTTTCGCCTCTCTTTTACCATTAAGAATGCAGCTTCTTTGTAAGTAGTATATCCCTCTATCAAGGAAATCAAGATAGAAAATATCGAATATCGAAATAACGAGAGATACATACTCCATTTGCGACTTGCTGAATTAATACATAAATACGGAAGTTCACTATTATATTATTGAAATCCCTGTTGTTTCAGTACACCTGATATAAAGCCGACTGGAAATACATATATTTGGGCATGGAAACTGTTTTAATGTATCGGAGTTTATAGTAACTGAAAAAAAATAACCTATCTCTGGAAGGTTTAGCATTTTAGAGCTCTACATTCGTGTCATATCCCTCGATCATCATATATGATCATATATGTCATATATGTAAACAAAACATGATTCAAACCGAAAGTAGAAATTGAAGGTAATGCAATCTATTAAATACTGTTTCTCGAAATAAAAAAAATGTAACAAACTATGGCTTTAATGTGCAGGCCTTGAATAATTGAATTAACTTACCCATTTCGAATAGTATTATTAACAATTACTGCGTCATATTCACATATATGCAATAAACATAAATAGATTATAAATACGGACCAAAATACGGGTAGATTCCGTGTGGCTCTAACAGAGAAATCAACAGATCAAACATGTCAAAATGTTTAAAAAATAATAAACTACCATTTTTTTTTTCATTTAACTAATTGGCCTTATTTCTATAATCCTAATTCTCTTAAGTCTTCAAGTTTTTTTCTTTATCAAATTGACTGTCGCTTTAAAATGACCTATTTGTTTTCTTCTTCGTGAACGTACTAATTATTAACCCTTACCTGCGAAACGTGAAAAATGGAGCTTCCGATCTATACCGTAGACGCTTTTACAGATGTTCCATTCCAAGGAAATCCAGCAGCAGTCTGTCTGGTTAATAATGAAAAAGTAGGTTTGTAATAGGAAGAATGTAAAACAAACTATGTTGACCTCTATATGTCTTTTAGTTATTTGTGTCATAGGGTCAGTGCTGTTTCATTGACGTATGCCCAATATCTCGTTTAACTATTATGCACTTATGACTGATAAATTAATGACTTAATTAATACTTGCGTGATGGGTCTTAGACCCTTTGCATTTCAACGATGTAGATGTAGATGTAGATGTAGATGTACACAAGGTACAACCGATCTGTATATCAGTTGATTTAAACTAAAACCCGACGGATACTATCATGCATCGCTGTATTATTTTAATAAGGGCGTGTTTATTTCATTTCATTTTCTCCTAATTCAAAAATCTTGGATATTGACCGTAGTTAATATGTTGTTCATGTTAAGCTTATATACGAACGATTAAATGTAATATGGTTCTTGTTTTAATCTAAAATGATAAGCTTACATGAACGATTAAATATAAAAAGTAAAATAACAAAAATATAGAACTTCAAGGAAAATTCAAAACGGAAAGTTAACAAATGGCAAAATCAAAAGCTCAAACACGACAAACGAATAGAAAACAACTGTCATAAACCTGACTTGGTACAGGCATTTCCTTCTGAAGAAAATGGTGGATTTAGCCTAGGTTTATAGCTAGCTTAACTTCTCACTTGTATGACAGTCGCATAAAATTCCATTATAATGACAACAATATATGGTTCTTGTTATTAATCTAAACAAATGATATGATATTTCTAAAAAGTGATTGTTTGACGTGTTTTTTTAATGAATATAAGTAAAAATCGTCCTTTTTTTAGCACAGTTAAAGATAATATATATTAATCTAATGAATTATTCAACTTAAAATGAGCGTTTTAATTTAAATAACTAAATCAGGGTATGTCCCTGTCTGCTACCCTTTCATTTAAAATGCATACGGGTACTTATTTAAATCATGTATACCGTTGTTTTTACAAACGTATCATTGACTCGTAAAATTCCGTTCCTCAAACGTTACTCCTTCAATTATTGCATATGTACTTGGATCTTCCTGAGGAAAAGACACTTTTTTACTTTCCCCCTTTTTCCAAAATCCGTTATGTTTTTGTTTTTCTTAAATTTCAAATTTTTCGTGTTTTCTCTGTTAGACTTACTTGTATAAAGTTATTTTATTAACTATCAATTGCTAGTTTACTACCAACAGCGGTTAGTAATAATATATATTTTGAGGGAGGGATATTTGGGATTGAAATGGGAAAGAAGGACATGTTGGATAGGGGCACACATTTTGCCTTCCAATGGACCAACTACGGTCTACGGATATATTTGTTTAATTGAAAGGTAATTTAACGTGCAGAGAGAATGACAAACGAAGGACAACAGTTATCCAACTTATTATTGTTTTCTTTTTATAATTTAAGATTTATTATCACCCGATATTTTACCAAGTATATAAGTACAAAATGAATAAAAAACAGGTACTAGGATAATTACGTAAAAGTACAGCAACCCAACAAAATCGACCCGATTCTAAAAAAATGCGGTTACATGTTTATTCATATGTTTGGTATGATATACAAGTTCATTCCACTATGCATCATGTATTGTTATAACCCTAGACTAAGCCAACTAACAATAAAATTAATTTGAATCTTTTTGCGAGAATGATATATATTTGCAAGTGCAACCCAAAAGGTAATTTGCCTCAGCTATACAACGAATAAAATGTATCATTTGGGGACGACCATTTGATATTCTGTGGTAAGGCGGGGGGAAAAGGGGGGCAGGAGATTTTTTTTGCTGATTGATTATTCATTTTTATCTGTTGCTATACGAATACTTATTTATTTTTCTAACACTTTGCCGCGCGAAAATTTATTTTCACTTTTACTTTGTACACAACTGTTTCCTGCATTTTGTGGTGCAGACTAGTCATTTTCATCCTACATGACTTCTGCAAGGTTATTTATTTGTCAGCTCCTACCAGGCCAGGATATTTATTTTCAAAATCCGCCTTTCCGCCCCTCCCCTTATCCCCGAAAATCAAACGGTCGTCCCCTTAAGTTGTCGCAACTATACATTTATAGGGAAATGTTAACAAAACAACTTTCACAAGCATTTAAATTAGTTTAGTTGATTAATACAATCCTTCCTTTGAATGTGTAATTCAGATGCTCTTTTGTGGATTCCACTACTATTAAGTCTTTTTGTATCAACACATGACCATTTTATCTTTCAGTCATTACATACTTTAATTCTCATTTCATTTCCTTGTTTCCTTCACAGTTATTGTCAGAAGAAAAACTGCAGCAGATAGCAGCTGAAATGAATTTATCTGAAACCGTATATATCATCGATACACATCAGACAGGATTCACATTAGGTTGGAACTTCTTTTTTTATAAACAACTAAAAACAAAATCATAGTTGTCGAGAAAAAGCAAGAAAAATCCAAGTCGGGCAATCAATTTCACTGCAATCGAAGAGGACAGACAATTCCATGAACATGAAGAAGAAAAAACAAAAACCCACTAAACATAAACAACAGGCCACTAATCAGATACAGTAACAACAGATAATTTTAAAGATGAATCTACCAACGTCTGCGTGTTCATCAACGCAGTTGCTCTGGGAGGGTAAACTGTCCATAACGCCACTAGTGACACCCTTTGTATTGTTCATGAAAAGTAAAAAACTTTCGACTTGGTAACTACACTAATTCGCCGATATTTTCCCGTATGCAGTGATCTTAACTCCGAGACCTCTCGTTAGAATTCGGCCACCGCATAGCGCAATTGCGAAGGGCAAACCGCGATCAAACGTGCATTGGAAGGTAAATAGTTATAACTGATTCTTAAAGAACAAATTTAAAACAATGAATCATTTAACAACTGTTAATGAAAGTTTTATTAACAAATGGGAGCTCATGGAAAATATGAAAACAAATTATTTTGGCTCTATCAATTCACTTATTTGTCACGTACTCCACTCCACGTGCGCTGTGTTGATTGTTTATCAATGTGACGATCCGATAAACTTCGGTAACAAACTCGAAAGTTAATTAGCTTGCGATCAACGATCACTGAATGAAATATTATTTGTCGATTATACGTTGTAGATTCGTAATAGATATAAAAAAAAAACGTGCATACAGGACTTAGTTTTGTCAATAATGTCGATAACATTAAAATTACAAGAAAATCGTTTCATATGACTTTCATCCTTTTATCTAGATGACAGATTCTAAAAAGCATCATATCGAATAGGTTTGATAATAAGTTGTCATGAAACATTGCTTCTGTAACGTGTACCCAGTAAGGCGTTTATATCTTAAACGAACGTTCCAGTAGAAAATAAAAGGATATGGAGTAAATGTACATGGGACAAAATCGCACACAATACATAGAAAACATAGAAACTTATCAATGAACTGGGCTTTTATTCCTGTTCTACTTGGATTCAAGCTGTCCATAAACAATACCATACGGCAATACCAAAATATACAGCTATCCATTTATGTTATGCACAATGAACTCAAATATACACACGGGCTCTTTGTCGATTAATGTAACAACGAACAATTATACATATACAAATATAATACAATCTAACAGCCTGTCCTCCAGATGGGACGATCTGTCACTACAAGACAGTGGTGCGGGCTGGTACAGCTTTTCCTCTGAGTGGGACAGTCTGTCACTAACAGACAGTGCGGACTGGTAAAGTCTGTCCTCCGAGTGGGACAGTCTGTCACTAACAGACAGTGCAGGCTGGTACAGCTTGTCCTCCGAGTGGGACAGTCTGCTTTGTCAACTTAGAATATCCAATCCTACCTGTACGTTTACTTTGTACCCGGTACAAAATGTCCTTTCAATATTATTGCTCGTACGCAACTAATATCTACACCACGTAACTCTGTTGGTTTACTGGTCTTCTTCTATATAAGATCATTGACAGAACCCAAATTGTATTCCTCACCCGCTTGTATATTCCAGGGCGAATGCAATATTTCCTGGATAGGGGTGTTCCCTAAATGTTCCCCTTACTGAACACGAGAATCCCTCACAAACGTCCCTATAACCTTCTACCCGGCCACTAACTTTCCCGCCAAACGTCTAAATCTGCAACATGTATCGTTACAATAAGATTCTTCGTATTTGTAACCTAAACGATCAATAAACATTACACATCATTTTGTTTTTATAAAGTCAAATTACACAAGGACGGAACGAGTGTGAAGAAGGAAGATTTTCTCACTACAAAACTGCATTTTGTACTTGAGTTGGGTTTTGTCCTGTAGAATTACATCATTTTAATCATTTTAGCGGGATTACACTTATTTCAGTACTACTTATAGTATAGTGGAAAGATGTCTCCCGGACTTGAGTTGGGACAAAATTTGAAACCTATTTATGCAATTCTCTACGTCTACAGTTACATGTATAAATATAGATATTTAGGTCCGTGTAACTCTGCAGATATTTGAAAGCATATTTTAATATTACATATGGTTGATTGTTCTTGTTTTTCATTGGTTTATTTGGTCACGTGTTTCACAATATATATTTTGTATTTTTTTACTACTATTTTGACATATTGACTCGACGTTACTATTTTTAGAAATGATATCTCGACTTCATATTACTAAAATTAGTAACATCGAGCCAATATCATTTCCAAAAATAGTTTACATCGAGTCAATATTATTTTCAAACTTACACTATTCACATATGTAATATATGAATTAAGGACTTCCACTCAGTCAACACGTTAGATATGGACCTGTTCAGATTATATTGAACCTCGGACTTCTTCCTTGGTCAATATAATCTGAACCGGTCCACATACAACGTATTGACCTCTAAAAAAGCCATAATTGATAAATATTAATATATGTACCTCCCATTATTGTACTTGTCTGAGGATTTTACCATCATCTGAATTACTCAATATGCTCTAGGTTTAACGACTTTTCATAAGGTATTCAACAAAGACAACTAAAACCACCGACACATATTTGAGCTTTGTTTTCTTCTAGAGTTGAGCAAGTGACTTTGCAGTTATGTTTTGTCCTAACTGATCTTTATCTTAATTTTGATTTGTTTGAAATGTAGGTGACCGATTTAGAATTCGATGGTTTACACCAACAAATGAAGTAAATCTGTGTGGCCATGCAACGGTAGCATCTGCTTCTGTTTTGTTTTACCAGCTGAGTAAGTAAAACAAGTAAACTCGTAGTTTTTATTTATGTCGAGTTTTTTCACGATAATTGTGAAATCATTTATGGCATTTGCTTTACTCACAAGGTCAAGGGGATTTTAACAATTTTAAATATTTCTATATAACTAAATTGTATTTTTAGTGCTTTAAGGACAATGTTGATCAAATCTTCAGTTAAGATTACATACTGCAAATTTTACATGTTTTCTTTAAGACATCCATTAAACTTAATGAATTAATTTGTATCTGATTGAAAATAATACTTTATTTCCGATAGAATTTCTTATTATTTTATTCTATTAATACTCTAAATTTGCAGTTTGGAACCATCTTTAAACATGCGTAATTTGATTTTAAGATTTAAGTGAAGATACAGACTGTTTGGAAATGGTCATGGTAAAGAAATAAATCTGGGAACATTAATACCAGCCTTTGATAATCCCATTTTATCAATTGTTTAACGGAGATATTTTACATTTTACAAAATATTGGTCTTTTGATATTTATTATATTTGGTTAAAAAAATGACAGAATAAAACACTTGCTGTAGAAAACCTTACGTGTAGAAAACGCATTAAATGCGCGCATACATGTTATTTGGGATAGCTTTAGAATTAACCTAAATGTATGAAAAGAATTATAAAAAAAAATCCAGTGTTGATTGTTTATTATTATAGACAACCAGTCAGACAGAATTACCTTTGATAGTGCCAGTGGACCGTTGATAACAGAACGTGCACAGCCCAATGGTATTACAATGAACTTTCCACTGAACCCACCAGAGAGACAGGTACAGATACATACCAATTCATATATAATTCATAATAATACATATATTTCTTTGGAGTAAAACAGTTTTATCAATATTTATTAATTAACTACTCTGTTATTGGACTTAATATGATGAAAACTGCCTATGCAATATAAAAGTGTCAACTCGGCCAATACAGCATAACTCGGCCAATATTGATTTTTTCTGTATTGGCCGAGTTCTGATCCAACAAAACAGGATTTCGGAACGTCTCTAGTTTTCAGATCGAAAGTCATGATAAACACAAACTAAAAGTAAACAGTCGTTTGGAAGACGCAGTTTTCATTTACTCACCATAAACATGCCGAAACGTTCAGTGTGGCATATATTTCAGGCTAAAGACAGTCACATTCATTTAAAAAGCATTTTGTAAGCAGACAATTGAATTATTTCAGGTTTGGGCAACGAGTAGATTATCACAAAGTTCATTTCTTGTCGACCTCAGGTACAAATCGATTTACTGTTTACTTTCGCTTCTCATGTTTTGTAAACTGTCATTTATGTTTCAACCCGAACCAGGCATATGCATTGTGGAAGGGTGACCTGTAGTTGTTCAAATCTTCGTGCTTCGGTCAGTTGGCTTATGGATAGTTGTATCATTTTCAAACATATTCAACTCCTACATTTTTTTAAATAATCAATTTGTTTCTGCATTACACATGCAATGGCAGTACCTTTCCAATTACTATTTATGAGTTGCGTCTAAATATGAATTGTAACACTTTATAGTGACTGGAAAGGGTAGACAAATTCATCAGATGAGAAAATGTAGAAGACATGGAAGACACCCTAAAATTAAACCGCACCAGATTTGATATTGCAGCTTATAAACGGGAACTCAGATTTGGATAGTTCTACTCCAAGTTAAAAAATGTTTATCTCTTGTGAAATGAAATAAAAAAAACATTGTAACATTGGAGTTAATTAATAAAGATATTATGACGTGATTATTTCTGTATTGGCCTTGTTATTGGTCCTCGGCCAGCTGTATTGGCCTTCGGCTTCGCCTCAGGCCAATACAGCAAGCCTCGGACCAATAACAAAACCAATACAGAAATACTAACGTAATAATATCATAATATTGTGTTCATATTAAGTTAACTGAGTTATCGTTGAATACAAGCTAAGTTTGCAATGAGAGATATTGCCATTGATCTCCTTGATTTCATCGTATGACTGAATTTTTGAATAAAAAATCCTAAAACCACATATTCCAGACTTAGCGTCTTATTGAAATATGGCATACAATATGATTCTGATTTTAGTGTACATAACTGTTCATTGATAATTTTCTATGTTTTCTATGTATTGTGTGCGATTTTGTCCCATGTACATTTACTCCATATCCTTTCATTTTCTATGACACATGCTCCTGTGGTGACGTTACCAACGTATACTCGAAATAAAATGTTTTGGAAGCAAAATACATAAAACGTCTTACAGTATCAAAACAAAAAATACTTACACAGTACCTACAAATCCTAATGTCGGCTTTGCTTTTAGAGAGATGTTACATGAAATTAAGATGAACCAAAAATTTTAAACAAACTAGGCAACAAGGAGCCTTTATCGCTCACCTGTTATTTTTGCATAACAAATAATGCAATGCAACAAGAATATTTGTGTTGAATGGAAACTATGTGGTCCAAACTCTTGTCCTGCTGATATTTTTTGCTGGGCATATCTTTTGTCTTTTTGTTCTAGTTTTCAAGACAATAGTCAAAAATGGGTTATAATTGTATTGTTAACTGTGATTGTAAACTTACTAAGTAGTGGATTGACGTTTTCAAGCATTGACTTGCTGTTCAAAGTTCCTGTCTATCTATTATAGTTTTCAGGATGATAGGTACAACACTAAAATTGATCAAAAACCCTCATTAAGGGCTACAATTCCAAAAAGGAGTCGACTTCCATTTGTCCTTTCTGTAGATCTTGTCTTGCTGATTCTTTTTCATTTTCAAGGTTTCTCTCTATCTATTATAGTTATTAAGATTATAGTTAAAAAAGCATAAAGAAAAGTCTTCATGTCGTTTATGGTAATAATGTAAGACATAATAGTGTCCTGTGAAAAAGTGTCCACCTGGACAGTTTTTCATAGAATTTTGGTATTAAATAATGTCCATTGCCATGAAATATTGTCCCCTAAGTGGACAGAATTTTACAGCAAAAGTCATGAAATAGTGTCCACCCACAGGACACTTTTTCATAGTAGTTGTTATTAAATTGTGTCCTTCAAGGGAAGTAATACAAAGGTCATTAAACTGTTTTATTATACTTGAATTTTAATAAAATAAGAAAGATTGATTAGAAATTGATTAATATAAACAAACAAATAATGGATAAAAGTGAATATAGAGAAATTTATAACTATTTAAGTTCTAAGAAATACCCAGCTAATGCTAATGACAATGAAAGAAGAACAATAAGAAGGAAGTGTGTAAAGTATAAAATCAAATTTGAAGAACTTTACTATATATATTATGACAAGAAGGCAAAATAAAATTATTCCCAATGTTAACCATGAACCAGAAGATGAAATTGAGGTGATAGAGAAAGATATTCAAATTTCACAGCCCAAAAAGCGTCAAAGGAAAAAACAAAATGGAGGCAAAACAGTATCTATGAATATTTCTAATGATTTGATCATGTTTGTAATTAAATTATTGAATGTTTGACATGAACTTTAGAAAATGAAAACACGATATTTGTTAAAAAAAAATAAATTGTTAACTGCATCTGTTACTTATTTGATTTTAAATCATTATATATATATTAAAAAATATAATTAAGAAGATAAGGATGGTATGAGTGCCAATGAGACAACTCTCTGTCAAAGTAACAATGTATCAAAAGTTAGCAGTTGTAGGTTAAATACGTCCAGTAATAATATGGCAATGGATATTATTTAATACTTTATTTATGGATCATTCTTGCTGAAAATATTTGATATTTAAAGTTTTCCGGCCGTTATCAGTTTTAGTTTTCAAGATGAAATACAAAAACGCAAAATCAAGAATGGTAAAAATCATCATTAAAGGGCAATAACTAAAATAAGGAGTCGAATAACGATTTCGGCCATTTGACTAATTTGTAGATCTTGTCTTACTGTTCATTTTTTCAGTTTAAAATATCTCTTCATGGATTAAAGTTTACAATATTACATGTCTAGCCAAAAACAAAGATGGTTTAAGAACGTCATTTTAGTGCAATAACTTCTATAAACAGTCCACTGACCATTTTGCTCATTTGAACTATTACTCGTAGATGTTCTCGCTGACCATTTTTGCATTATAAGAATTCCATTTATTATATTTTGCAAGATACATCCAAAATTGTAAAAAAGGTAAAATAGTCGTTTTAAGGGAAATACTCCTAGTTTTATCAAAATAGACAGTGGAATATTATGAACTTTTTTGTCCTGTTAAGTTTTCCCTCTGTTTAACGGGACCCAAGATTTTAGACGATAACTTGCATTTTACCTCCTATGTTCTTTTTATACCCAAGGCTGTCATGTGGTTGGCAGGCTAGGTAAACAGATGCAATAATTTTTTTATATATTGCAATATTTTCATTACACGGAGGCTGTAGATGAGCTGTAGACTGTGTGATCAATGTTATTGGTTTATATAATAAAGCTTTCAACAGTACTTCTTTTATATACAAGAATCCCGTTTATTCCTCGTTAAAGAACGCGGTAATATAAACTTATCGGATTGTTGCACTTATACACATACACACCTAACCAAGAGGAAATTTGAGGACATTATGAACTGGTCTTTTCTTCTTGTGATTTTTTATATAAACGTCTTGATACTTAAAATACTGAAATTATTTTTGGATTCCAGTCACTAGTGATCCAATCTTGAATCGAAACGGTCAATTTGATCTGAACAACTCTTCAAAGACTGAATAACAAATTAGTAAGTTATGTTAAGTCTTTCAGATAATTTTCAGACTTATCCACTGCGGTAAATGCAGTACTGTTCAGACTATTCGCTTGCATTCAAATAAGTTCTGTTCAGTTTATGTTTAGACTGTTCATGTAGCTGTTGTTTACCGGTGTAAAACAACAACAAACTGACTGCCAGCAAAGTGTCTGAGCAGTGTTGGAATAACTTCAAGCAAAAAACTGGACATTACTGAATTTAAAACAAGAAAATATAAGAAAAAGTATCTTAAACTCCAAATGAAACTTAACGCATCAGTTTCAGACTTGTCAGATGATGCTAAAATGACATTTTAAGACTAAACATTCATTAAAAAGTGCATGACAGGAGATCCTTATCATGTCTTTCCCCGATGGAGCTTTGCAACTGCCTTAACTTGAATTTTCTATATTTATACTGTCATTGATATACTTCTTTCAAAGGAGAAATTATGATAAGACTACTTTTTGACCACTTGATTTATAAAATAGTAATAATAATGTATCAAATAACATTGATTAGCTGTCTACAAGACATAAAAGAAGAGCGAAAGATACCAGAGGGACATTCAAACTCATAAATCAAAAATAAACTGACAACGCCATGGCTAAAAAAGAAAAAGACAAGCAGACAAAAAATAGTACACAAAACACAACATAGAAAACTAAAGACTAAGCAACACGAACCCCACCAAAAACTGGGGGTGATCTCAGGTGCTCCGGAAGGGTAAGCAGATCCTGCTCCACATGTGGCACCAGTAAGTTTACCAGATATCAATATTTCTATTCATTAGTTTGTATAAGACGTATTTACTCTGAAACTTTGAACTGTTTGTTCCGAAAAACCTAAAAAACAAAAACCTCTGTGACAATTCATTGTTTTATAGGTTAAATTTAGACCTGAACAAAAGCCATAGTCTAGAAGATATTTTGCTAGAAGATATGATTGTCACACGAGTTTATAAAATATATTATAAAGTAAGGCTGTTCGTTGATTTTAATTAAACTAAAAAATGTGTTTTAATGCCATTTCAGTACAAATATAAAAATATGAAGATGTGGTATGTTTGCTAATGAGACAACTTCCCACCACAAACCAAATGACGTTGAAGTTAGCAACTATCAATTTTGACATGTTTATTCTCTTGCTGCCGCAAATCAATGTGGTTACTTTTCATTTGTCAGGAAATACGGCAAGTGGACTTCTGTGACGTCACAAAGCCCTGATGACGTTACATTAGAGACCCATTGAAGAATAATATAACACTATAATATCGATATTTTTATTCAAAGAGATACAAAAATGAACAGGTGCTTGTATAAATTAAAAATATGGACATGTGTCGCACCGGCACGTCGGTGTGGAAATGTATGTCCCTGCGACAACAAGAGGGTTACTTAATGATGTCACATAGACATCAGAGATGAAATTTCTGCAGTAAATAACTGAGCTTTATTCCACTGAATGTAATAAATGAAATTAAAAAAAAGTTTTAATGTAAACACTGGCACACAGACAAAGAAGTTTTATAATGATACACACAATTATATTTACTCTTTGTCATGAGTATAACACATGAACTTTCTTATAACGTAAAATCCATTTGCTCTGAACAAGCAAAAGAGTGTAAGTTTCAACTCAGAGATACAACATATAATTAATTATAAGTACCATACAGCCATTGAATAGGTTCCTGTTTTGTTTGACCAAAAGAATGAAGTGTTACCAGAACCTTAAGGCTAAGGGTAACAGGTTTGTTAAATCTATGACAGTGTTTCCTTTAGAGTTGAAATTGATTAAGATATCATATAATTTTGTAGGACGAGGAAGAGATGTCCAAACTCCTTCAGGTAATATATTTTCAAGAATAAAGCCCAACTTGTCTGATATAGATTTACCTTTTTTTGTTAAACTTTTAAAGTCAAATATAACATGCCACTTATTTTCTAAAACAGAATTTTTTAATAATATTAATATGAGACTTTAACTGATAGAAAAAGTTCAGTTTACTATTTCATGCGATAAATTATGCTGCATTTTCATATATAAGTACTGATAGTATTGATAAATATACAACTTTCATGGGAATTGTGCATTCTCGAGATTGTTATTTACTTAAAATTCTTCCATTTTAGCATATCGGTACAACTGCACGTATTCACTCTGGTTACATTTGCAAGACTACACAAAATTTACTGATTCGTTTAAATGATAGTACCACTCGGTAAGATTATTGCTTACATTTTCAGATCGTTTTACCAAAGAATAAAATACACTCCCTCCATTACTCACAATCTACAAAGAAACTTTTAGTGAGAATGACCGACCACTGTACACGGTAAGGTGATGTTAAGTGTCAGGCTGTATGATAATAAGTAATTTGGTGACCAGTCTTCCTAGTAAGAATATTTTGTGAGAATGGCTTATAAATGCATGACTTAGAAACTGAATAGTGTACATGATCAGGAAAAGTTTCGTACAAACTCATTAATGCACACTACAAAGAACTGTTTACGACATTGTCAATAATTATAATTATTCAATGTTTTATTTACAAGTGAACATTCTCTATTCTATTCCAAGAGAAGGCTGCTGACAAGTGAACACAATCAGTAGACATTTTGTTTAAGTAGCTTAAAACATACAAAGAAGTAGTTTTCAGAAATTGATGGGCTTAATCTTTACTTTTGGATTACTTTTGTTCAGTCTAATTAAAGTTCTATTTTCCATGAATGGTATGTGTCTCTGAAAGAAAAGCATGACAAACAAAAATTTGAAATGACTTATTGCTCGCATAAATAAAAAATGCAATTTTCTTTTCCAGAAAATAGTTATATACATAAAACACTTCCTAAGTTTGGTATTGCAAAATGGAAATTGACTAACAGAGTATCATTGGCGTCAATTTCGCAGGTGGTTCTCAGATACCCATTTATTTTTACTGTTCAATACTACTTTTCAAATCATCACGTTTTCACCAAACAGTGTACATTATTAATTTCATTGTGAATTTTTATGTTTGTAAACTGATGATAAAGGGAGGAACAGTGGACACGATTTTATTCAAATACTAAAGGAAAGAATGAGTTATTATTTTTATTGTGCATGGTTGTTTGTATTTTTAGATTAGACCTTGAATCACTCCGACCAGATACTACAGCAATGATGAATGCTGAATCAACAGGGAAAGTTAAGGGAGTAATAATCACATTGAAAGGGACTATAGACAATGGATGTGTTGACAAGACTGGTGAAGAATATGATTTTATTTCGCGTTATTTTGCACCATGGAATGGTATACCAGAAGATCCTGTGACAGGTGATAATTTGTTTTGAAAATATGTCAGTTTTTGTTATATTTTTATATCTTTTTAGAATAATGACTGTTTTAGGTTCATTGAATTCTATACATTGTTTCAGATTTCTATTCACCCAGTAAACTTTCACTTATTCATGCCATGTGTTGTTTTTGTAGTTGTTTGCCTTTGTTTTCATATACTTAATTCATTTGTTGATGTTTGGTGTGGTCCGTTTTTTTTGGTGGTATCCATGGTATCCTTTATATGGATTATATTGATGATTATATTTGTAAATTCAACAATTTTATCATCAATTTTAGTTTGAATTCTTTCTCAAATATGAGTTATCTGTCTTCTCTTACTATACATTTAGGTTCTGCACATACTGTTAGTGGTGCTTACTGGTCAGATGTTTTAAAGAAGAAATCATTATACGGTAAGATACAATATGCTCACCGAACGTTTATTTACGCTTCGTATTCTATAATGCTGAAAAGCAATAACAGCATGAATATGTCTGTGACTGATCATGAACTATTTTTCAGAAACGTACGAACAGAAACCTTTATCAAACGATATTCACTTTCACCAAGCGCCGCTTAATTGGATAATATAACTATAAGGTAAATTGATTTTGCAAAGAGGCAGTAATTTAGACTGAATTCTAATCCATGTGCCTTTTTGTTTGGTTTTCTGTTGTAGAATGAAGAGTGTTGTAGTAGTGATATTAAACCTGCTGAATTTGTATTATATTTTTGAGACGAATATGACATGGAATGAGAAAGGACTAACAAAAGAAGCGATATTTATTAAACTTGAAAGGATAATCTTGTTTATGAAAGTTTAACAGAAATCTAATAAATCTGGAACACATTAGCATAAATAAAGGTTTTGAGTTGACATATTTCCATCGAGCTCAAGTGTCTCATGTTAACTTCACCGTTACTTATGGTTTTTGCAACTTAAATGATGAGCAACTACATAGCCGTTTGAAAGTCATGCAGCAAGAATACATTTAGATCTACAAGTAGAGAATACTGTTATGAAGATGTTTTATATATTAGAAAAAGGGATGTTTTCTTTTACACGAGACCTGTACCATTATAATGTGCCATTAATTTGTTTTGTATTTCAGCGAGACAATGCTCAAAGCGGGGCGGAGATATACGGATACAAATAAAGGATGATGGAAGAGTTAACCTTACTGGACAAAGTGCAATTGTTCTGAAAGGCACTTTTATGATTTCGTGATATTTAATCTCTCATGTCTTTATTCCTGAATGGTAAATAAACTTATACTCTTATACTGATCCTCTTAGTTTATTGATGTTGCAGTTATTTCAAACTGCATTGGAACAGTAATATTCATATCAGATACTATTGCTTTTTTATGAAGAAATTTCTGTTTCAAATACCTCAACTATACGTTAACCTATAAACATGAAACGGATTAGCTGTTTCTTGATCTTATCTTTTAAAAACTTTATTGTTATGAATTTGACGTTAACAATTTAAGTTGTGTTTTTGTGAGTTTGCTTCGGTGTTTAGTTCTGCTTCTGCACTTTTACTCGAAATGAAAACTTTAAAATCATTATCTCTTTGTTTAGAGTAAGTGAAAGGAACTTGACAACTTAATATTTTTCTTGAACAAATGCATGCATCGCAATTTTATCATAATAAATTTCAAGTACGAGGGAAATTATGACAATCAACACACACTAACTAACTAACCTAGTTTTTATTTTTCTCTTTTCTCTATACTTGCATGTGCAATACGACGGGGAACACCTTCTTTTCCTCGATTGTAACATTACTGAATGAGAATTGTCACTAGACTTGTACTTGCATGTGCAATACGACGGAAACACCTTCTTTTCCTCGATTGTAACATCACCGAATGAGAATTGTCACTAGACTAGTACTTGTATTTGCATTACGACGGAAACACCTTCTTTTCCTCGATTGTAACATCACCGAATGAGAATTGTCACTTGACTTGTACTTGCATGTGCAATACGACAGATTCTTAATTTGGAGAAGGAACCACTTTCCTTCCGAATCACCTGACTTCACCTCCGGTGTTTGGTGGGGTTCTTGTTGCTAAGTCGTTATTTTCTATTTAGTGTTAATTAGACTTGCTTGTATTTCTTTTTTCCGTCCTTTGTAAAGTGTTGTCAGTTTTCTTCGACATATGAGGTCTGGATGTCCAATTGGTATCTTCTGCCTTTTTCTGCATTACAATATGTAATAGTTAAAAGTTTCGTCTTTGTCGACTGTCTTCTGTTGAATTTTAAGTCAAATAAAACACGTAAGAAGAGCCGACTGTTTGAATCAACAATTACCAATTGATAAATGTTTGACTAAACCAAGATGAATCAAGGCAGGAACACTACCACGATCATCCAAGACGGTTTGAAAGTACATATACACATAACGTATTTATATATAATACGCAGAATTAAAAGTTAATTTGTTTTATAGCATTGAGCACATTAATTCGACTGCAATCTGCCGAAAACTTTTAATGATGTAAGTTACATCACTTTCTTTTGTTGAGGTGTTTTCGAGTTTAAGTGAATTGAAGGCGTTTATGCAATAATGGTGTTCATTTGTTTGTTGTGAGAAGGGTTTTGCAATATTTTTAGCTCACCTGGCCCAATCACTTGGCGTCCGTCGTCCGTCGTCGTCCGTCGTCATCGTCTGTTAACTTTACAAAATCTTCTCCTCTGAAACTACTGGGTCAAATGTAACCAAACTTGGCCACAATCATCATTGGGGTATCTAGTTTAAAAATGTGTCCGGTGACCAAAGCATTAACCAACCAAGATGGCCGCCATGGCTAAAAATAGAACATAAACAGGGTAAAATGTAGATTTTGGCTTATATCTCTGAAACCAAAGCATTAAGAGCAAATCTGACATGGGGTAAAATTGTTTATCAGGATAAGATCTATCTGCCCTGAAATTTTCAGATGAATCGGACAACCCGTTGTTGGGTTGCTGCCCTGAATTGGTAATTTTAAGAAAATTTTGCCGTTTTGGGTTATTATCTTGAATATTATTATAGATAGAGATAAACTGTAAACAGCAATAATGTTCAGCAAAGTAAGATCTACAAATAAGTCAACTTGACCAAAATGGTCAGTTGACCCCATTAAGGAGTTATTGCCCTTTATAGTCAATTTTTACACAATTTTTCGTAAATTTTTGTAATCTTTACAAAAATCTTCTCCTCTGAAACTACTGGGCCAAGTTCATTATAGATAGAGATAATTGTAAGCAGCAAGAATGTTCAGTAAAGTAAGATCTACAAACACATCACCATCACCAAAACACAATTTTGTCATGAATCCATCTGTGTCCTTTGTTTAATATGCACATAGACCAAGGTTGGCAAAAAAGCGGTCAGTACTAGTATTGACCATGCCGGCGGTAAATACCGGGAAATACTGGCAAATACTGGCAAATACTGGTCGATTGAAATTTTGAGTGGACATTACTATAAAAACAACTCTCTACCTGGTCAATTACTTTTAGTAATGAAATAATGAAAGTGTTAAAGTCATTTTAAATGTTCTCATTTCTAATTTTATTGTAAATTCTTAATAAACAGTGATTTACAATGATTTGTTAGTCATGTAAGTACATAAGAATGTTTTGTCTCTGGCAAGGAAACTCATCAGGTGGCTTTTGCACTGACTATAGCATTGCAATCATTACATTTTGCACTGATTTGTTGTTGTCTTATATTGTATAGAAGTTCCAAATAGGGTCTTCAGGTTTCAGCTTGGTGCTTAAGGTCAAGATGGTTGTACTATGTGTATGTAAAAATTGATTATGTAAAGGTAAAATTTATACTACATTATATATTTTGGGTTTAAAACATAAATTACAGTTCAGCCATAAGAGTAAAGGTCCTTGATACCTTCCATTTCCTGCATAAAGATGATTTTTGTCTCACATTTAATAGACAGGAAATATTTTATTGTTTAAGTGAGTCTTCAAATATCACTTTTATTACTTTCAACCATGTTTTGTCATCATTTATTGGGGGCTGTTGTTTTTATAGTAATTAAATTATCACACCTAGCAATACCAGGTGATAGGTAATAAGACACCTGTAACTTCATTTACCTGTATTTTTATGTACCTGTAAAAATTATGCATTTTCATTAAAAAATATCTTGATTGAAAAATGTTGTAATAATTAATTTGTCAATTCTTTATATATATCTAAAATATGCAAATCATAACTTAAAAGGACTAAATTAGTAGGTAAAAGTGTTAAAAATGAATAAAACATATCAAATTCATTCATTTAAATCAGCTGAAACATGCCAAAAGATAAAAGTTTAAATATATCTTACTTTTTATCATTTTTTACTTCAATAAATAGTAAAAACCATCATGAAAATTTCAATTGACCAGTATTTGCCAGTATTGACCACTTGAGGAGTATTGTCCGGGGCGGTAAATACCGGTAAATACCGCCGTAAATACCAGGGGCGGTATTTACCGCCCAACCTGACATAGACCAAGGTGAGCGACACAGGCTCTTTAGAGCCTCTAGTTCAATATAGTTTCGTTTGTACTTCTGGTTGGATATTGTGTTATGTCTTATCGTTTGTGGTTAGAAATCTATTTTTATTTTCTAAATGTATGTAAAAGTCAAGATAATTAATAAGCTAGTTCATTTATATGATTTTAGCTCACCTGGCCAAAAGGGCCAAGTGAGCTTTTTCATCACTTGGCGTCCGTCGTCCGTCGTCGTCCGTCGTCGTCGTCTGTTAACTTTTACAAAAATCTTCTCCTCTGAAACTACTGGGTCAAATGTAACCAAACTTGGCCACAATCATCATTGGGGTATCTAGTTTAAAAAATGTGTCCGGTGACCCGGCCAACCAACCAAGATGGCCGCCATGGCTAAAAATAGAACATAGGGTAAAATGTAGATTTTGGCTTATATCTCTGAAACCAAAGCATTTAGAGCAAATCTGACATGGGGTAAAATTGTTTATCAGGATAAGATCTATCTGCCCTGAAATTTTCAGATGAATCGGACAACCCGTTGTTGGGTTGCTGCCCCTGAATTGGTAATTTTAAGAAAATTTTGCCGTTTTGGGTTATTATCTTGAATATTATTATATAGAGATAAACTGTAAACAGCAATAATGTTCAGCAAAGTAAGATCTACAAATAAGTCAACTTGACCAAAATGGTCAGTTGACCCCTTAAGGAGTTATTGTCCTTTATAGTCAATTTTTAATATTTTTCGTAAATTTTGTAATCTTTACAAAAATCTTCTCCTCTGAAACTACTAAGACAAATTTAACCAAACTTGTCCACAATCATCATTAGAGTAACTAGTTTAAAAATGTGTCCGATGACCCGCCCGCGAACCAAGATGGCTGACATGGCTAAAAAATAGTACATAGGGTAAAATGCAGTTTTTGGCTCGTATCTCTGAAACCAAAGCATTTAGAGCAAATCTGACGAGGATAAAATTGTTCAATAGGTCAATATCTATCTGCCCTGAAATTTTCAGACCAATCAGGCAACACGTTGTTGGGTTGTTGCCCTGAATTGGTAATTTTAAGAAAACTTTGCACCTTTTGGTTATTATCTTGAATATTATTATAGATAGAAATAAACTGTAAACAGCAATAATGTACAGCAAAGTAAGATCTACAAATAAGTCAACATGACCAAAATTGTCAATTGACCCCATTAAGGAGTTATTGCCCTTTATAGTCAATTTTTACAATTTTCATAAATTTTGTAAATTTTGTAAATTTTACAAAATATTTTCCACTGTAACTACTGGGCCAAGTTCATTATAGATAGAGATAATTGTAAGCAGCAAGAATGTTCAGTAAAGTAAGATCTACAAACACATCACCATCACCAAAACACAATTTTGTGATGAATCCATCTGTGTCCTTTGTTTAATATGCACATAGACCAAGGTTGGCAAAAAGTGGTCAGTACTAGTATTGACCATGCCGGCGGTAAATACCTGGAAATACTGGCAAATACTGGCAAATACTGGTCGATTGAAATTTTGAGGACATTACTATAAAAACAACTCTCTACCTGGTCAATTACTTTTAGTAATGAAATAATGAAAGTGTTAAAGTCATTTTAAATGTTCTCATTTCTAATTTTATTGTAAATTCTTAATAAACAGTGATTTACAATGATTTGTTAGTCATGTAAGTACATAAGAATGTTTTGTCTCTGGCAAGGAAACTCATCAGGTGGCTTTTGCACTGACTATAGCATTGCAATCATTACATTTTGCACTGATTTGTTGTTGTCTTATATTGTATAGAAGTTCCAAATAGGGTCTTCAGGTTTCAGCTTGGTGCTTAAGGTCAAGATGGTTGTACTATGTGTATGTAAAAATTGATTATGTAAAGGTAAAATTTATACTACATTATATATTTTTGGGTTTAAAACATAAATTACAGTTCAGCCATAAGAGTAAAGGTCCTTGATACCTTCCATTTCCTGCATAAAGATGATTTTTGTCTCACATTTAATAGACAGGAAATATTTTATTGTTTAAGTGAGTCTTCAAATATCACTTTTATTACTTTCAACCATGTTTTGTCATCATTTATTGGGGGCTGTTGTTTTTATAGTAATTAAATTATCACACCTAGCAATACCAGGTGATAGGTAATAAGACACCTGTAACTTCATTTACCTGTATTTTTATGTACCTGTAAAAATTATGCATTTTCATTAAAAAATATCTTGATTGAAAAATGTTGTAATAATTAATTTGTCAATTCTTTATATATATCTAAAATATGCAAATCATAACTTAAAAGGACTAAATTAGTAGGTAAAAGTGTAAAAAATGAATAAAACATATCAAATTCATTCATTTAAATCAGCTGAAACATGCCAAAAGATAAAAGTTTAAATATATCTTACTTTTTATCATTTTTTACTTCAATAAATAGTAAAAACCATCATGAAAATTTCAATTGACCAGTATTTGCCAGTATTGACCACTTGAGGAGTATTGTCCGGGGCGGTAAATACCGGTAAATACCGCCGGTAAATACCAGGGGCGGTATTTACCGCCCAACCTTGACATAGACCAAGGTGAGCGACACAGGCTCTTTAGAGCCTCTAGTTCAATATAGTTTCGTTTGTACTTCTGGTTGGATATTGTGTTATGTCTTATCGTTTGTGGTTAGAAATCTATTTTTATTTTCTAAATGTATGTAAAAGTCAAGATAATTAATAAGCTAGTTCATTTATATGATTTTTAGCTCACCTGGCCCAAAAGGGCCAAGTGAGCTTTTCTCATCACTTGGCGTCCGTCGTCCGTCGTCGTCCGTCGTCGTCGTCTGTTAACTTTTACAAAAATCTTCTCCTCTGAAACTACTGGGTCAAATGTAACCAAACTTGGCCACAATCATCATTGGGGTATCTAGTTTAAAAAATGTGTCCGGTGACCCGGCCAACCAACCAAGATGGCCGCCATGGCTAAAAATAGAACATAGGGGTAAAATGTAGATTTTGGCTTATATCTCTGAAACCAAAGCATTAAGAGCAAATCTGACATGGGGTAAAATTGTTTATCAGGATAAGATCTATCTGCCCTGAAATTTTCAGATGAATCGGACAACCCGTTGTTGGGTTGCTGCCCCTGAATTGGTAATTTTAAGAAAATTTTGCCGTTTTGGGTTATTATCTTGAATATTATTATAGATAGAGATAAACTGTAAACAGCAATAATGTTCAGCAAAGTAAGATCTACAAATAAGTCAACTTGACCAAAATGGTCAGTTGACCCTTTAAGGAGTTATTGCCCTTTATAGTCAATTTTAACAATTTTTCGTAAATTTTGTAATCTTTACAAAATCTTCTCCTCTGAAACTACTAAGACAAATTTAACCAAACTTGTCCACAATCATCATTAGAGTAACTAGTTTAAAAAATGTGTCCGATGACCCCGCCCGCGAACCAAGATGGCTGACATGGCTAAAAAATAGTACATAGGGTAAAATGCAGTTTTTGGCTTGTATCTCTGAAACCAAAGCATTTAGAGCAAATCTGACGCAGATAAAATTGTTCATTAGGTCAATATCTATCTGCCCTGAAATTTTCAGACCAATCAGGCAACACGTTGTTGGGTTGCTGCCCCTGAATTGGTAATTTTTGTTGTGTACACATCATATTATCTATATTACACAGCAAATTCTGAAAAAGTTATGTTACATCCATACATACAATAATTCAATTACTTTATCATTTGAAAAATTATCATAGCATAAGTTTATACCTGTTAATAAGTTAAATTAATTCCAGGTACGTTCTCAAATGAATTACATGCATGAATCTAAAATTCAAAAAAAAAACGGTTTATTTGAAATTTATTTTGTGCATATATATACAGCTAGTTAAATTAAAATTGTCACAAAATTCAACTAGACTTACAACAAAATATTTAGTAAGTTATAATCTCTAAGCATATAAGGGAGTATACTTTATATTGCCTGGTTACATATTTGAAAATGTATTTTACCCTTCATGCAGATATCTGTGGAGCCGCAGGGAATGAATTTCACAAGTTTACATTCTATGATGAATTTGTACTTACAATAATGTCTTTGAAAACTATTCTGTTAATTTCCAAACTATAATGCCTCCTGAACACTAATATATATCATGACACAAACATCACCAACATTTTCAAATTTCAAATCTTTATCTTGCAGGAAGTTACCAATAAGCATGCTCAGTCGTTTTATGTAGTTTCTTGCAATGCTCTTGCAAACATATAAAATTGTCAAAGATTTCTGCAATCTAGCTGCGAACATCCCTTATATTCTAGTTTTTCTTGCAATCTTACTGCAAACATATTTGTTTCTGCAAACTTGCAGCAAAAGCTGCAATGTTTGCAGGAGGTTTGCAACTAGCTGCAAACATTTGCAAACATTATTCAAAGGGTTCCTGTAAACTTTTGTTTGCAGCAGACCTGCAGCAAACATTTCAGTTCTGTAAGGGTATATAATGGATTGTTTTTTTAAGCTTTATGGGCTGTGGTTTTAGAATACACGTTTGTGAGCCGTGAATCAACACTAACATCGATGTGTTTTGCAAATATTAAGAGCACGCAATACATTTTGATTTTTAGCAAAAACCGTCTCCTTGATTAAATTCTGTACTATATGTAAAAAATAGGTTGAAGATACCAAAGAGACATTTAAAACACATGACGAGAAACTGACAATGCCATGACAAAAACGGGGCGAAAAGATAGAAAACATCTTCTTTTCCTCGATTGTAACATTACCGAATGAGAATTGTCACTAGACTTGTACTTGCATGTGCAATACGATGGGAAACACCTTCTTTTCCTCGATTGTAATATCACCGAATGAGAATTGTCACTAGACTTTTACTTGCATGTGCAATACGACGGGAAACACCTTCTTTTCCTCGATTGTAACATTACCGAATGAGAATTGTCACTAGACTAGTACTTGCATGTGCAATACGACGGATTCTTAATTTGGAGAAGGAACCACTTTCCCTTCCGAATCACCTGACTTCACCCCGATGTTTGTTGGGGTTCTCGTTGCTAAGTTGTTATTTTTCTATTTAGTGTTAATTAGACTTGCTTGTCTTTCTTTTTTTCCGTCTTTTGTAACGGTGTTGTCAGTTTTTCTTCGACCTATGAGGTCTGGATGTCCAATTGGTATCTTCTGCCTTTTTCCTGCATCACAATATTTAATAGTTAAAAGTTTCGTCTTTGTCGACTGTCTTCTGTTGAATTTTAAGTCAAATGAAACACGTAAGAAGAGCCGACTGTTTGGTTGTGTGGTAAGTGTAGGTATCTCTGACTCTTTCCACTTTTTCCTGAAAGTAGCATGATTATATGAGGATCAACAATTACCAATTGATAAATGTTTGACTAAACCAAGATGGATCGAGGCAGGAACACTACCACGATCATCCAAGACGGTTTGAAAGTACATATACACATAACGTATTTATATATAATACGCAGAATTAAAAGTTAATTTGTTTTATAGCTTTGAGCACATTAATTCGACTGCAATCTGCCGAAAACTTTTAATATGATATAAGTTACATCATTTTCTTTTGTTGAGGTGTTTTTCGAGTTTAAGTGAATTGAAGGCGTTTATGTAATAATGGTGTTAATTTGATTGTTGTGAGAAGGGTTTTGCAATATTTTTCAATATAGTTTCGTTTGTAATTCTGGTTGGATATTGTGTTTTGTCTTATCGTTTGTGGTTTGAATTCTATTTTATTTTCTACACGTATGTAAAAGTTAATTAGTTTAAAGCTACTATATGCACAGGATTTATTTGTTTTACAGTTTTGATTTATAAGACATGGTTAGAAAATACAAATAATTACACCATTACTAACACAATTCTATATTAATATTCTTGTAATGATTAGAAAATACATAAAATAACACCATTACAAACTTATTCCCAATTTTATTGGCCCGCCCCTTAGACATGTTTATTTAACTTTGAAACACTTGCTAATTGTTCACATTAAAGCTGTGCCTTTTAAATTTCAACATTTGAACACAAAGGAGACATTTTTAAGTGTAAACAATTATTATGTTTCACAGATAACGACGGAATTGTTCAAATCGTCGTAACTACAATCCCGCCCTCCTTTTCCCCGAATATGATCTACCGAATTAGACTTATCACTAGGTTTGTACTTACACGAGCAACTCGACGGGTGCCACATGTGGAGCAGGATCTGCATACCCTTCCGGATCACCTGAGATCTCATCCCGGTTTTTGTTGGGGTTCGTGTTGCTCAGTCTTTAGTTGTCTATGTTGTGTTTTGTATACTGTTGTTTGTCTATTAGTGTTTTCCTGTTTTTGCCATGGCGTTGTCAGTTTATTTTCGACTTATGAGTTTCAATGTCCCTTTAGTATCTTTTGCCTCTCTTTCATACATTACAAGAAATGGTTACTTGAAGGACACAACTGGGGATACACAGTATATTTGATTCAATTTAATATGTATAAAAAATAATCATTCCGAAAATTATTCAGTAAAATATAACTTCGTAAAAATTTTGAGCGCGGTCATAAAGCATTTATAAAAAAGAGACTTTTATTGTCGAAATGAAAATCGGTGCAGAAAAATTGGTACCATTAGTGTTATTACGTATAAATTAATATTGAATATGGACCAAAATTTGCTATATTTAGGTGGGATTTAAAACATGAAAACATAAAAAAAACGACCATATTGATATTTAGCAATTCTTATATATATTAATTAGTTTTGTTTTACAAAAACAAAATTAAGAAAATTAATCACAAAACACTGATGCCAGATGGTTATCCGGATATCTGGTTTAATCATTGCTTTTAATTTCCCTGTTATCGGCCTAATAAAATGTATGAAATATCTGCCATGGATGATGTACACACAATCTTATACTGCCAGTTTTGTCAAAGCAGTGGACATGTTAAATGGAAATGTGTCAGTTGTCAACTACTACTGTGCAATATTTGCAAATCAAACGTACATCCAAAATTTAAACTTGCTGATACTCATTTTATCATCGATGTTTAAGATGTAGGGACAATCATTGAATACTCATACAAAGAAATCGAATATGGAACATGTAATTTGCACGGAAACAAGGACAGGTGTTTGTATTGTAGAGACTACAATAGTCTTGTTTGTTTGAAATGTGTATCCGAAACACATCAACAACACTTGTTAATTGATACTGATCAAATATACACGAAGAAAGAAAGCCACTTTTCACATCTTATTGAACTATACAAACAGAAAATTACGTCAATTACAAACATAAACAAAATCTGTCACAAAAAATATGAAGAATCCAAAGAGAAAATAATCAATAGAAAAAAAGAACTAACCATTTTATTCGATGATTATTCAAATCGTTTGTTGTGTCAACTAGAGGAAAAATTTAAAAATACGTATTTCGGTAGTAAGTCAGAAGAATTGCGCAAAACTTTGGATCTTTTGCAAAATGCCAACGATCTAAGCGAGCAGATGTTTTATTAGAAACCTTAAACACCATTCCAGATACAGATTTACAATTTGATCTGATAGCACGTTTCCCTTGATTTGTCATGGGAAGGCCATTATCACGCGAAATAATTGAAATGTTCGGTTCAATTAAGGAAGAAAAGTTGTAGATCATTACGAGGAAATAGAACTGTACGTGAAAAGTGCTCACGATACATCAATTAAAATGATCCAGCGAATAGTAGAATTTTCAAATGAGAAATGTTATGTCATTGATTGGTCGTCTCTTTACTATGTTGAATGTTAAAAAGAAGAACACGTTCAAATCAAAAAAGATTGTCGATATTAAAGCTTTTCACATTTCTCTTTTAAAGTCAAATGAAATCCTGATAGCGATGCAAACAGAAGGGAAAATTATGATTCTAACCAATTCACTTAAAATGAAACTATTCCACTCTTGTTCTGGTTATTTACCTAGGGGAATACATACTAGCAAAGAGGATAAAGTTATTGTTGGACTCCAACAAGAGGGTGATTCAGAACTTTCGTCAGGAAAAGATTGCAAACGACAGATAAAGATACTTGACATAAACGGAATAGAAGAGAATTTATTTGAATATGACAAAGATGGGCAACGCATCGTTTCAATGGCGACGAGAATAAAAACGAACACTGATGAGGATATGTTTATTATTGATAGAATTTCAAAACTCGAAGGACGCATTGTATTCTTGACTTAACATGGTAATGTTTCCTGGGTGAATAATGGAGAAGAATCCGCAAAGAATTTGTTTAAACCATGGGATCTGGTCGTTACATCAAGAGATAATGCTATTATTTCAGACATAGCGAATCAATCATTTCACATCTTGAACAGTAATGGACAATTACTAAAAACACACAGTTCAATTGATATAGGATTTTCATTTCCATTTTCTCTGTCAATCTACCAAGGATGTGACTTGATTGTTGGAACACACATACTCAATATGGATGATTTCGCTGATACATGTGGACATAAATTCACACACATTTTCCGTCTTACCGTCAAGGGAATATGAATAGGCTATTTTTGAAGTCTGGATACATACCTTTTTGCAGCTGTCGAAGTTAGTTTTCCTTGGTTCAGAATTGGCATAATAAATTATTCAACTGTTATACATGTATATATCATTGCGATACAAAATTCTTACTGTTTAGCATCCTACACTTTTTACCCATAGTTATTGCTGTCTTCGTGTTATTTGCAGCTTTACCAAGAATTCCAAGTGTTGAAGTTGAAATCACCCCTTCGTAAATTTTACGGACGACATTACGAGTTGGTTGACCGTTATGGAAAACCTGTTTGACAGACGACGATGGATATGTTCCAATTGTCATAACTACAATCCCGACCTCTTTACCCCGAATGTGACCTACCGAGTTAGACTTGTCACCAGGGTTATACTTACATGAGCAACAAAACGCGTGCCACATGTGGAGCAGGATCTGCTTACCTTTAGAGTTCGTATTGCTCAGTCTTTAGTTTTCTTTGTTGTGTTTTGTTTACTGTTGGTCTTTTTCTTTTTTAACCATGGGGTTGTCAGTTTATTTTCGACATATGATTTTGAACTTCCCTTTTGGTATCTTTCGCCTCTCTTTGTCTAATTAGTGTATTCTAGACATAAAGATACATATTTGACATTTATATTCTTTTTTTTTTCAAGTTATACCCCTTCTTTTCCATTCGTACATTGCACTATACCTTATCATTGGTATTTCAGTGCCCTCTCAGATGTTGATCTCGGTTTTTACAACACATTTGGTGTGTGTTTGTTAATTGTGTGATTGGCGTTTTTTTTTTTTTTACTGAGCACCTGATAAATCTTAATTGGAGAAGTTTTATTTTAACTTTGTAGTATTTGATCGGTTTAAATGATACATTTTTACTACAAATTTTCAATTTATAAATCGTATTATTGATTGTAGTATTCTCAGTTCCAACTTCATCAGCCAAAGTTGACATTAGTATGTAATTATATATATTATCATATTGTATTGGTCTTGATTTTCCTGAAAATTTTAGATATTTTGATTTACAGCTTAAGCCTCAAGTGTACCTTGGGTTATTCCAGAAACTCGTGTTATTGAAATAGTTATTACTCGTTTAGGATATACTAAACTCCAAATTATACACAAGAAACTAAAAGTAAAATAATACAAGACTAACAAAGGCCAGAGGCTCCTGACTTGGGACAGGCGCAAAAATGCGGCGGGGTTAAACATGTTTATGAGATCTCAACCTCCCCTATACCTCTAGCCAATGTAGAAAAGTAAACGCATAACAATACGCACATTAAAAGTCAGTTAAAGAGAAGTCCGAGTCCGATGTCAGAAGATGTAACAAAAGAAAATAAACAAAATGACAATAATACATAAATAACAACAGACTACTAGCAGTTAACTGACATGCCAGCTCCAGACCTCAATTAAACTGATTGAAAGATTATGTCTTCATCATATGAATATCAGGCACAATCCCTCCCGTTAGGGTTTAGTATCATACCATCATAAAATATATGAGAAGAGCATAACCCGTGTCATGCCAACAACTGGTTTTAAATAAATGTGTTTAGTTCCGATGCAAAGACCCTATAAGTGAATCAATATTAAAGGGATACTGTTTCTGGATCGACAGGACAGTTGGATAAATGTCCGTCTCCGAGGATATCAAACTGTAGCCAGGTCATTGGTATTTATCTCATGATCAATTTTGATTGTTTTCAGGTTATAAATTATGTATCTGTAGTACAGATAGGTACTTAGATGACGTTGATATAAGGCTGGTTTGACTGTTTGATCTGTCCATTTATTATTTGAAGCAGTCTATACCGTGGATTCATTTATTTTCATGGGTATCAATTTTCGTGGATTGAGTAAAACTTGCATTTTCGTGGATATTTGATTTCGTGGTTTTGCCAACGTCTGCATATAAGCTTATAGAAAATTTTTAATTCGTTGAACACTTAATTTCGTGGTTCACCTGTACCCACAAAATCCACGAAAATTAGTATCCAACAAATAATAATGAATCCACAGTATCTTAAGGTTAACACATTGAGTCTTTAGTGTACCCGATAACGATTATTTAAAAGAACGTATCGTACAAACTTGTATTGGTATTGATTGATTAATTGACTATTGGTGTTAACCGCCACTTTTAGCTCCCTAGTCTATATCTTAGCGGTAAGTGTTTGTTTTGTTTTCGGAATAAGACGGAGTACCAGGGGAGAACCACCGACCTTCAACGGGAATATTTACATTGAAGACGCTATAATCTAAGTACATAATTTACTTTTTGTCATATAGCTCTTCAATTCTTTCGGCTCTAATACATCCTTGTCTTTCAAATATTCGGCTTAAGGTGTTCCTGATGAAGGTAAATCACAAAAAGTGCTTCGGACGCAGGAAATTTATTAAGTGTTGGTTTAATGTTTTACAATTAGTTTATTGGCTTGTTAATTTGTAAACCTCTTGTCAAACTGTACATTTATATACAAAGTCAGCGCATATACATTGGTTTGTAGTGAAGATACAAAATATCGGCTCCATGCTTTCACTGAAAGATTGACATACAATTAAAATAATGGAAGATTAGAGGATACTAGTACTTTAAGCATGAAAATTATTCATTAGACACAAATATAAAAAACCTCACTTTAAATGATCAGACATATATTGACAACACGAGCACATCTGAATTGAACGAACCTATTTCTCTTGATGAAACGAAACGTGCGCTGATGAGTTTAAAAAATGGCAAAGCAGTAGGAATAGACAATTTACCTAATGAAATATTGAAAAGTAATATACTGACGAAAACCTTCACGAACTGTTAAATGTATGTTTTAGCTATGGAATTGTTCCAGATACTTGGTGTCGAAGCATTATATGTACTCTGCAAAAAAGGCAAAGATTTCCGCAATCCAATGGATTACCGAAGCATAAGTCTGATGTCAACTGTCGCAAAAGCATTAAGTCAGATTTTGAATGAAAGGTTCATCAATCATCTTGAAAACAATAACTTTCTAAGCGAGGAACAAAACGGATTTAGGCGGCTTAGATCATGTCTGGACCATATCTTTTCACTGTGTACAATAATGAGAAACGGAAAACTGCAGAACATAGACACTTTTTTGTGCTTTGTTGACATCAGCAAGGCATTCGATTCAGTGAATCATACAATACTCTGGAATAAACTTTTAGCCGAGGGTGTGTATGGAAATATGTACAAAGTAATTAGGTGTCTCTACTCAAAGCTACAAAGTGCAGTACGATTATCGCCTACGATGTTTGCTGAATGGTTTTCAGTTGATTCAGGTGTCCGTCAAGGCGACAACCTCGCCCCGACTCTTTTTTCATTGTTTATTGATGAATTGATACCACTCATTAACGGACTCTCTTGTGGCGCATTAGTCGGTGACGATATGATTAGCTGTTTGCTAAACGCTGACGATCTGGTTCTTATTTCGGATACTGTTGATGGATTACAAAATCAGCTTAATGCTCTGAACGTTGGACAAAGACACAATTGATGAACGTTAATACAGAAAAGACAAAAAATATGCATATTCGAAAGACTACAAAGGACAGACCTCAATTTACATTTCGACTAGTGGACAACACAGTTGAATTTGTAACTAAATATCGCTACTTGGGACTCACACTATCCGAACATATGAATTATAATGTCTCTGTAAGTGAACACGTAAATGCAGGTAGTTACGTAGATCATTGGTATCATTAACAGCTAAATTCTTTAACATGGGTAATATGGACTACGACATATTCACGAAAATTTACGAAAACACTGTTATTCCTTTACTTGATTATGCATCCGGGGTATGGGGATCCAAGCAATATGACACTATCGAACGCTTACATTATAGAGCTATCAGAACTTTTCTTGGCGTTGGTAAAACAACACCAATTCCAGCAATATTAGCAGACATGGGATGGCATCCAGTTTTTATTCACAACCAGTGTAATGTAATCCGCTTATGGTGTCGTCTTATGAACATGCCTACCTACAGAATTTGCCGAAAATGTGAAATGTCAAGACGTTACCGAAACACGCTGTATAACAGTTGTAATACACTTCTGGAAAAATGCGATCTTTCACACCTATCTGACAATGACTCCGACATCTCAACAAGATTCATCTTAGACTCTGTGAAAAATAAACTTGTGGCAGACTTCAAAGACAAATGGTTTAATGAAATAAACAATCTGCCAAAGTTGAGGACATACAAACATTTAAAAACCGAATTTTGTGCAGAGCCGTACGTAAAAAAGCATTTAACAAGGACCCAAAGATCTGCAATCGCTAAAATTCGCTGTGGTACTTTCCAACTAGAAGTCGAACGAAGACGCTATAGTATCATTCCAATCGATCAACGAGTCTGTAAACTGTGCAATTCTGTGTCTATTGAAGATGAGAAACACTCATTACTCTGTTTTGAGAAATCAACTATTTACTGCAATATTTCAAGATCCTGCTTATCCTCCATGGATAAATGAACTTCCTCCAAATGCAACAAATGCATAGCGAACTTTATCTTGGACAGTGACCGCATCCGATGAGAAATTCTCTTATTATTTTACTTTAACTGTTGCGTTTTCTAATAACGTAGCCATTCGTCCAAAACTATTTGTTATCTATTTTCAAATATATTAATTGCGTTTCAATTTTGCAGTGCATCGTAAACATATATAAGAAGATGTGGTATGAGTGCCAATGAGACAACTCTCCATCCAAGTCAAAATTTATAAAAGTAAACCATTATAGGTCAAAGTACGGTCTTCAACACGGAGCCTTGGCTCACACCGAACAGTAAGCTATAAAGGGCCCCAAAAATTACTAGTGTAAAACCATTCAAACGGGAAAACCAACGGTCTAATCTATATAAAAACAAGAAACGAGTAAGCCTATTTGGCTGGCTGTAATGTAATATTGTACTAATATGTATTTATTGAATATATACAGGTTGCACTATAACAAACCATTCATTATTCACAAATATATTGGACGACTGCCATTTTGGAGGTAAAGATTGAATTAACGATTTCAAGTCTAATCCTCATAATTACACCCGGCCCGTGCTAGTTCCCCATTCATAAATTATCCAGGTGGCAACGTTAGTACTGATAACCTTAACAAGGTCAATAACACTTGTCTGCGAAGTGTGTCATCCAAAATCGTGAGCCTAAATCCATCAACTGGAAACACAACTTCACGATACTGATAAATTTCAGTCTAGGATTATGCCCAGCAATGGACTCAAAGCAAAACAGAAGACGAAAATACTATCTCTGAATGGGCTAGGCTGCGAGGTCGTTGATACAATTACAATTAAAAAAACTGAATGGGTCTATGAATACACATACTACATCGATCTTTAATGACCCTAATGTTGCTAAGCACCTGTCCAACCTCCATGACAAATATGTTGTTGTCCCCGACGAACAAGTCCCAAACATCATCGTTTTTGTGTGTAAATTGCATTACATAAACTGCTTGATAATAGGGTAAGATATTGACAATTCACTTTGAAACACAATATATACCCCCGCAACACTTACCAAGGAGGGAATCCTGAATAATCTTAGGTCTGTTCTATATTCTTCGGAAAATGCCTGTACCAAGTCAGGAATATAGCAGTTGTTTTTCACTGGTTTCGTTGGTTGATAACGTTTGATTTTGTCAGTTTTGATGGACTTCGCCTGTTTGAATTTGCCTAGGAGTTCAGCATTTTTGTTGTACTTTTTTTCCTTTGGAATTTCAACCTACGATGAAAAATATCTTCCTTCGCTGTATTGGATACCTAAATAGCATTAGTGTCATTACAATCAACGTTATATTGCTGGGTCTTCTGAGTGCTCCACGAAACCCTTTCTAAATTAACATCAATTTTATCAGCAATCAAGGCCGGGTTTCAAAATTATTGGGAAACCACCTACTCTAGGAACGGCGTGAATCAGATGTTGTTACTAAATACACTCCAAAGATCTGTTGGTGTACACATAATCTAAACCTCTTTCCATTTGGAATAGTATTAAAACATTTCATTTTCAATGGCATTCCAGATTTCTCTTATCTTCAACCCGGACGGCCTATATTACAGTACTTGCCTACTTGTTTTTTAGTGAATTTGTTCTTGTCCTCAATATGCATGAAATATTGACACTGGATGTTAAGCAATCAATCAATTAATCATTTCCAAAATAATTTTTTCGCCAATTATTACTCTGTTTTAGCATGCGTAATCGTGACATCTTAAGAACTCTCACAAATCAATGGAATGATTTTCAGAAGGTACTAACTATTTATCTTCGAGGGACAAACCACTTTTTAATTTACTTAAATAAAAAACTCCATGTTGTATCCCCACGCCCTTCACTTTCAATGGAATCGAACGATTTTTCTCACTTCCCTCCTGAAACAAATATATTTTTCATGTTTTGGGATTTTGTCAGATTTTCAGAATCCTCTGGTTTTATCCATTTGAATGCCTTAAAAAATTTGCTTAAAGAAATGAAAAAAAATATCTCGAAAACAACCCAAATACACACGAATTGGTCTGTGCTTAACTGAAACAAAAGTTTACAGAAAACATGTAAACCATCTGTACATGTTGTTTACTGTTGCGAACAATTATCATTTACAGGTAATTCAAATCCATTTACGGATGAAAACAAATTAAATGTGAAACCAGTATTCATATGATGAAACTTATTGTAAACAGGTTTACAGTACGCGACGTTTTGTGTGAACTTGGCCTTATTAGATACATGATTTTCTAATTGGTTGTTATTGGTTTTAAACAAGCTTCCAGTAACTGCGAGTACTCTCAGATATGTACTTTGTGTCTTTTGTGTTTTTATTTGTTGTTTTGTGCTTTGTATCGATTTAAAGAGTTGAGGCCTTGTCAACGGATTTTTATAGTCTCTACTTATGTTATACTGTTACACAACTGTCCCAGGTTAGAGAGGGTTAACGCGCTCGAAAACATGTTTTGTATGTGACTGTTCCAAGTCGGGAGCCTGTAATTCAGTGGTTGTCGTTTGTTGAAGTAAATAATATTTGTTTTGGAAAATGACGCTATCAGCGGCATGTTTCCGATACCATTGACCAGAACTTACGGAAGTCGATTATATTTCTCCGCCTTCCGCACTCGGTTTCATATTTACTATTTAACATACTAACTGGAATCTGCTTGTATAACGCTACACTCGAACAAAGTGTTGTAGTCGGACAGGACCAGTTTACATACTTTATTTTATTTACCAAAAATATCTTGACCTGTCCATATGTTTTGTTATTAAATGGTATTTGAGCTATCCCTTTGTTATATTTTTCATATTTATTCGAGCTTTCACTTTTATGCACATGTCTTACAATCGTAAACAATCGGTTTGTATAAATAGATCCGTTTTGTTATGGTGTGACTTTTACACACCAATGATCAGCAATCGCTGTACAAAATAGTTCTCCTAAATAATGTCAGTCTTTCATGCCATTTCAACTTTACAATCATTAAAAAGAAATAATCTGAATCATTTTGTTATCCATTGGATGGATACTGGTCTTTATCCAGATTTACGAAGATTTTAATAATCGGAAATTAGTAATACGGTTGTACCCACGCGGTGCGTATGAATCTGTTTACAAGGTTACAGCAGCAGAGTCTGTAACTGTATCATTATTAATTAACTACACTGTTATTGTACTTAATATGATGAAAACTGCCTATGCAATATAAGGTGTCAACTCGGCCAATATAGATTTTTTCTGTATTGGCCGAGTTCTGATCCGGCCAAAACAGGATTTCGGAACGTCTCTAGTTTTTAGATCGTAAGTCACGATAAACTCAAACTGCAAGTAAACATTTGTTTTAGCCTGGCATCCTGACCCAATCTAATACTTCGTCGATAGGGCCAGGCGTAATACAATCCACGTGACCAACTATCAGCGCTGGACAGGACTGAATTACTGCGCATGTGCATGTTCTATAAACGAGGAATATATCGATCGCATCGTTAATTAACAGTTGATTCACGATGTAACTCAATAACGTTTGAATTATATATGCTAAATTTTTCGAAATTTGCATTTCATATGAAATGAAAAAATAATTTTCAATAAATTCGTGACAATATAAATATTTCCCGCCATGTGTCAAGAAATCACGCTATCCCACGATGCATCATTCTAACATCCAATTGACGAAAACATGTCGTTGTCACGCCTGGCTCTACTGTCGAGCAGTGAGCCAGGACCCCAGGCTAACATTTGTTTGTAAGACAGTTTTATTTACTCACCATAAACAAGCTGAAACGTTCAGTATGGCATATATTTTAGGCTAAAGACGGTCCCATTCATTTAAAAAGCATTTTGAAAGCAGACGATGGAATTACTTCATGTTTGGGGAACGAGTAAATTATCACAAAGTTCATTTCTTGACGACCTCATAATTTCACGATGTCGATGGTACAAATCGATTTTTATAGAATGACAGTATGGTTCAATAGCGGGAATCAGCCCTCAGCTACTTTTTACATAAATATTAACTTCTGGCTTCAACGCATCGTCTTGTCTGGAGATCTTGTTGTAGTTCCAGTTTGGTAAGCATTTTGGAGACGTATCCCGTCCGTCCTCTCTTGACTTGTAATCTCTGGTGATACATTTTGCCGCTTGACGTATCCTTTCAAGCTTGTTTATTTTTGTTACCGTGTAGGGGTCCCATACTATGGCTCCGTATTAAATTATAAGATCCAATCCTGAAGGTCTACATGTGTATATCATTGTTCTTATCTGACACAAATTTCAATAACTGGAATGCTACCCAAGATGAATATATGGTGACCCACGTGAACAGCATTATCACTATTGAAATTGTGTTTAATACCATGATGGTTCAATGTCATTAACTTAAATGGAGACAGATATGGTTAAAGAATGAATATCAATTACATGGGTCAACATGGTCAAGGGCAGAGTTGTTATAAAATAACAATATGACAGAGAAGTGGTTTCAAGTTTCATATAAAGCGACCTGACTGACATGAAATAAAAATCAAAGGAGTATCCCTATTAGTCTAATCATTAAGGTGAAATAAAACTAGTAAAACAATATTATACTATTGTCTAAATCTACAGAAATATAATTTGCTTCAAGTAACAGAAATAACTAGGTCACTAGTAACTTATTTAATGAGTATGTTGGGTATAAGAGCTTGCTTACAACAGGCTCTTCATAATCATTTGGTTTGAAAAGGATACTAGTAGTCTGTATTCTTGATTAAGAAAAGGTAATTGCAAGAAAAAATCACATTACTTAGAATACTTTAGATCATTCAGGTAGTCTTTATTTATATGTACAAAAGAACAGCCAGTAGTCATTGGATATTGTAGATCATTCAAATAGTCTTGACCTATTTATTAGTACACAAGAACAGCCAGTAGTCATTGGATATTGTAGATCATTCCGGGAGTCTTGACCTATTTATTTATACAAAAAAAACAACCAGTAGTCATTGAATACTGTAGATCATTCAGGTAGTCTTGACCTATTCATTTGTACTAAAAAAACCAGCCAGTTGTCATCTTCACTTCACTCACACACATATACGAATATCAATTATATGCATATGAGATATGTTACAATGTTAAAATAATTACGATATGTGAAAATCAAGACTTGCATAAAAAATATCACAATATTAGAGACAGTGGCGTCATTTTTCCTCAGAGCTTTCAGCTCTTTGATTTATTTATTGTTTTGTACATACATTAGGCTGATAGTTTTCTCGTTTGAATTGTTTGAAAGCTGTACGATGACCTATAGTTGCTAACCTTCTACGTCATTTGGTGATGGAAGTTGTATCATTAGCAATCCTACCATATATTCTTATTTTTATATTTACAACTTTTAACTTCGTTTTTGTTCTTCTTTTACTGAGATAGGAATAAAGATTCTTTGAGCTAGACCAAAGCGCTGAAAGAAGACATATTGCCCTTTTATGGCTTGTTATGCAGAATGTGTTTTGCTCATTGTTGAAGGCCTATAGTTGCTTACCTTCTATTTCATTGGGTCTCTGCTGGGGAGTTGTCTCATTGGCAATCTTCTTATTTTTATATTTACAACTATTTTTTTTTCTCTCTTTAAAACAAGCTTTTTGCACTATATGCTGTTATAAAATACAATGTCTACATCACTTATTTGACAGGGTATCCCTGTAAGGTAAGATTGCTGAACAAACTGGGAAATTGTTCATAACTTAATAATCAATTGTAGGTTTTACTTTTATGTCTACTTCAGATTACTACAGAATTTATTTTCCGGAAAAAAGAAATTCACCGATTCGACTTTGTGTATTTTAATTGACCTGGTCATGACCCAACTTCCAAAGCAAGGTTGTCGGCTCTCCGGACATTCCCGAAGTCCTGCGTTTCTGCGCACATGATCATGGCAAAGTCCACAACACATGATCAAACGGATCAAAGGATAAACCATGACAAAGGAACCCATATGTATTTGCTAACATATAGTACATATGCATAAATCAATAATTATATATTAAGACTTATTCCTATGAAAATTTTACCATGTTTGCCATCTGTTAGTATTGAGATATTTAAATAGTTCAAAAAACTTTTTGAGAATGGCATAAATTTGGAGCTTTATAATTTGAAATATGAGTGCACTTGTTGGTGGAAAACGTAATGATTGTTATAAAAAAGAGGCGAAAGATACCAAAGGGACATTCAAACTAATAATTCGAAAATAAACTGATAGACCGTTGGTTTTCCCGTTTGAATGGTTTTACACTAGTAATTTTGGGGCCCTTTATAGCTTGTTGTTCGGTGTGAGCCAAGGCTCCGTGTTGAAGACCGTACTTTGACCTATAATGGTTTACTTTTATAAATTTTGACTTGGATGGAGAGTTATCTCATTGGCACTTATACCACATCTTCTTGTATCTATTGACAAAACAAAACAAAAGACAAAACAAGATTGATGTCGTAGTGACCATTGTCCCAGATGTTATAACCTACTTTAAGATTTCTGAAGGTTAGGGTATGGTGACCAATTGTAGCTTTGTTTAACACTTTTTTATTTTTGTCTCGCCTGCGACGAAAGTCGCGGAAAGCGAGACATATGGATTGCTTTTGCGGCGACGGCGACGACTGCGTCAACAATTGTTAAGTTTTCTGCTTAAGTTAGTTTGATAGGAACTACTTGTGATAAATCATTGATATTTAATTTAAAGTTGCATTTATATCAGTACATTTTCAATGTTAAGTTTTCTTCTTAAGTTAGTTTGATAGGATCTATTTGTGATAGATAAATGATAGTTTGTACGAAGTTGCATTACTATTAGTTCATATCAGTTTGACGACTTTTTTGAGGTCCTACCCCCTAGGTCATAGTCCAGCCACTTTCAATTTATAAGCAATTTTAAATGTTACGTTTTCTGCTTAAGTCACTTTGATAAGAACTATTTGTGAAAGATCGATGATATTTTCTATATAGTTACATTACTATCAGTACATATCAGTGTGATGACTTTTGTGAGGCCCTGCCCCTAGGACATGATCCAGTGACTTTGAATTAAATAGTAATTTCAATTTTAAGTTTTCTGCTTAAGTTAGTTTGATAGAATCTATTTGTGATAGATCAATGATATTTTGTAAGAAGTTGCATTACTATCAGTTCATATCAGTTTGACGACTTTTTCGAGGTCCTACCCCCTAGGTCATAGTCCAGCCACTTTCAATTAATAAGCAATTATTTTGTTTTTGTCAATAGTAACCATTGTCCCAGATGTTATATTCTCAAAAGAGTTTTTGAACTATTTAATATCTCAATTTAATATTTTGTTTGTCGTTTTATATTTTGTTTATGCGTTTGTTTTGTTTTGTATGATTTAAAGAAAAACTTTGTTAATAATTCAATGTATTTGTGTTTGTACGTATTTTTGTTTTTAGGTTAGGCCAAAAAATGATATGTCTGTTTACGGTTACCCGACCGACCCTACAATATTTAATGTTACGTTTTCTGCTTAAGTCAGTTTGTTAGGAACTACTTGTGATAGATTGGTGACATTTTCTATAAAGTTACATTACTATCAGTACATCTCAGTTTGTCGACCATTTCCAGACCCTACCCACTAGATCATGGTCCAGCGACTGTGAATTGATAAGCAATGTTGCTGTCCATCAGATTGTCTTTTCCTGAATTTAAAGCCTATAGGCGAGACATATCTCTGTATCAACAATTTATTATAAAACCTACACTGTACGACTTATAAACTTTTAATTTTCATGAGCAATTAGTTTTGATTGATGAAAGTCAGACTTTCAGTGGTGATATACGATGATGAAATGATCATTCTATCTCCTCATAATTTTATACGAAAGAAAAATTCAGATAAGGCTTGCGTTTTTACATTGGGAGCGTCTAAACACCACCTAGGCCGCCTTGGTGCACTAAGCTCCTGAAACTGCACTAAGCCAATGATGGGATGGTGCTATGAATAAAAAACATACCATCGGATGTAGTTTTTCCTCAAGATAATATATCTGAATTTTTTTGTCAGTATATATTGTAGTTTTGTCGTAATTTGATTTTTTCTGTCATCAAAGGTTTTGTTCGACGGCACGTGCCAGTAATTAACAGGTAATAAAATTACTGATCCATGAAGAAATAAAGAAACATGACAATTACATGGCTAATATATAATTACACCTTTTCGTTTGTCGTTTTATATTTTGTTTATGCGTTTGTTTTGTTTTTGTAGGATTTAAAGAAAAACTTTGTTAATAATTCAATGTATTTGTGTTTGTACGTATTTCTGTTTTAGGTTAGGCCAAAAAAAAAAAATATATGTCTGTTTACGGTTACCCGACCGACCCTACTTTTGAGCGCCGACCCTAAGTCATTTTATTTCCGTCGTAAAGTGAAAAATAAACTGAACTCGTGTCAAAAGTGAAGTTAATGTTGCCAATAATATAAATCAATCGCCTGATACATCCCAATGTTCACAATCGTGAATATGATAGCTGTTTTAAGGAAATTCGCGACTCGTGTGATGAAATAAACACTTTGCCGCCATTTTTTTCCAACCAATAACCAAGGGAAATAATCCAATCATTAAAAATACGGGTAAACTCGGCCCATGATCAACTCGGACCACGACAAGACGAAACCGCATGACTCAAAATCATGTCACAAAAAATAAAATGAAAAAATAAAATAAAATGGAAATACCGACCTACCTACCCTATTTTTTTAAAGTATGTAACCTTAAACAGACATATATTTTTTTTTTTGGCCTTATTATGATTTTAATAATTTTATTTGTTTTAATAATCAAAACTTCATTATGATTCGAAAGTGCACAATTGACGACTAATATCATTAATTCATTTATTAATATTTCATTTTGATAACTATCAACAGATATGAAACATATAGTTTATAAACATATGTAAAGCATGGATGACATTATCAATAAATAAATAAATACTTCATTAAATATAAGAAAGAGTCACAAGCAAATTTATGTCATGATTTGTCTATATATACATCAAAGATTTTAATTTCTAGGTTTTATACGAACACTCTTGGTCTTTTGCTCTGATTTGGTTTTTGCTAGTCTTTGCGGAATTGGAATTTCAAAATTACTGTTGACCGCTCGAATGACTCTGGAACAGATGGCTGTTTTGCAGTCGTTCACAAGTTTAAGAAAAAGTCTATCTTTCTGTTCTGGTGTTTTAGACAACCAACACTGTAGTGACACTTTATGACTATTGTATTGACCAAATAGTTCATAGTTACCGGTTCTGCTGTGTTACTTAGATCTGTGAGTGTGTATGGTAGATTAGATAACCAACTTACACGTTTATTGTATGACTTGTCACGTTTCAATGATGTGTAGTACCTGTTAAGTGTGACAACATTATCTGGTTGTGGATTATAAGGTATTAAAGTCTTTTTTTCTTTATTCTTTTTTTCGTAACAGAAAACACAGTCTTTCTTGGTTGTCCACTTTAAAATATTGCCAGACAGAATGATAAGATCGGTCTTGTTAGTTCTGCCGCTATGTGTGTCCCAGGCGCCGCAGTCATCTGCAAAATTACTATATTTAGAACTCTGCCGTCGAGATATATTACTTGTATTGTCCAGAACAGACTAAACATTGTCTTTGATACCAGTTGGTATAGAGTCGACTACTACAAGTTGTTGATCTAATATTATGGACAGCAGTTGTGTTGCATTTAAGTTCTGACCATTTGGTAACTGATAAGTAGATGGGGCAATAGTACTCTCGGTGTCATGTTCACTAGAAAAACTACTATTTAGAGTGTCAACATCACTAGTGGAGGTAGATGCTACTTCTTTTGTTTCGTCAGTGTTGTTCGATTGTTCTGTATCAGACATTAACTCATTGGTTTGGTCATGGCTGTTTGAATGGTGGTCTGTTGAATTATTAGTACTGACATTGTTGTTAGGAGCCTTGTGGACAATAAGTGAAACGAAATGATTAGGTGTCCATATCTGTTTTGGATTGTGACAAGAAGCGCGTCCACATAACTGTTACATATACACTTTCATCTAGGCAATTGCGAGGGATTGCTGTTAAGTTTAGAGTCTTGAACGAAAGGTCATTCTCTCCATTTAATGGTGGGTAAACAGATTTAATGGGTATAATATAACTCGAGCAAGTGCTAGCAATGTCCACATAGATGACCAACCATGTTTTGAAGCACATTCAAATGTTGAGGTAATGTAATTAGGTGAAACCCAAATTATGTTCTTGGCAATTGGTAGAGACGTGTAAAAGTCTTTTCTAGACACCATTTCAATACATGTGCGGTATCTGAGTTCTGGTTGACAATCTTCTGACCCGCAAAGTGCAAAGGATACTGCATTTGAAAGACAGCTACCGTTGCCAGTTACTTTTCTCCAAGATGAGAAAGATTACATTGACGTAGATGACTTTTGGATGTGATGTCTATAATGCCTGTTGGCTTATTGCTTACTGTATATGAATGATTAAACGGTTGTAAACTTTTCTTCTGGTCGTTCACTTCATCAGAGAAATATCGAAACCCATACTGTGATGACTGAAAATAGGAAAAAGAAAATTATTTATTTATTTATTTATTTATTTATTTACAAGTTTGATCGTTTATATAAATATACATTGTTAATTTCCATTGTTTAATGCAATGTAGGCGTACATATAATAATAATTTTGCAGCTGATTTAATAGTTTCAGGTAAATGAATTGAAGAAAACTACGGTTTCTTATTGGTGCATTCTGAATAAAATTCGGATCTATCATAGCTTTCATTATATACACCTCTATGTCTTGCATTGTTCTGGACATAATATTCAATTTCATGTATGATAGTACAGGTACATTATATTAAGCAATTGTTGTGTTGCTCTTTATATGTCTTTTAACACTCTGTTTTGAACAAAATGATTTGTTACATATACTGCACAAAATGGGTTCTCAACTACAATTATAAATTCTCATATGCTGTTATAGAAATTATTGATATATTTAGAACTTTTGTGATCATTTTGTGTTACTTTCTACAAAATTTCACCATGTTCTGGGAAAAGTTGCTTTTATTGTATCTTCTATTAAATTAGTTTTTTTATAGTATCACCATATGCTAATCTTACTTCAAGCATACGGATTCATTTCATCTCTATGGGTAGCAGATTCTGCTGAACAAATTTTTATTTTTCTAAAAATATGGGATGCCTATATAATTTATTTCCTTTTGTAGTTGAGAGGTTATTTTATACAAGTAAAACTATTATTTTTGTAAACAGAATATTTTAAAAATGCATTGGCGAATTATACAAAAAATATGAAATAGCATCTTCATCTTTGCAGGATGCTGATATGGCTTTATAAAGTTCCAAATTGGACACACCAGCATTTGGATTCTGGCATCTAATATATATAAAGACTCTGATATACCTTTTGTTTGGATGCTGACATCCCAATTATATGCATGCAGATTCAACTTTCTTTTGGATGCTGCCATCCTATAAAAAAAATTGGATGTTCATCCATTAGAGTTAATCTCTGGGATGCTGGAATCCCAGTTGTAAGTAAAAGTTATATTAACATATTATAAATTGAAAGTTTACAGTCATTTCCTTTGGATGCAAGCATCTGTCTTCTTTGGATGCTGGCATTCGTCTTCTTTGGATGCGGGCATCCGTTTCTTTGGATGCTGGCATCCGTCTTTTTGGATGCTGGCACCTGTTTTTTTTAATGCTGGCATCTGTTTCTGTGAAAGCTGGTGGCCGTTTTGTTTAAAGTACTTTCCTTTTATGCTGGCTTCCGTCTTCTTTGGATGCTGGCATCTGTTTCTGTGAAAGCCGGTGGCCGTTTTGTTTAAAGGCTGACATCTTTGCATTGTATGTTTCTTTATATATATATATTTGACCAGGTGACTTCAGTTTAATCACTCAATTGAAAAGTCTTTTATCTTTTAAAAAGAAGTAGAATATTTGGTGTTTGTTTATTATTATATAGGAAAAGCGCATAAATCTAAAACTGGTGACTATTATTGTGATGAATTACAAAAATAAAAATACAACGAAACAGTTATAATATACAATATTATATTGTATCAAAGATTGTTTGAGTTACTGAAAGTGAGCTTAACCTCATAGCATGCTGAAATGATATCATAGACATACACTCTACAATTCGGATTGGTGACTGCACTTTATTAAGGTGCTTCATATGAAGTCTATGACAAACCCCTATTTTTAATTAAAGTATATATTGGCATTAAATATATAAGATATCATAAGGAGATCTGTCTTCCCAGTTGCCTGCATACAATAATACATGTACCGCTTTGATAACAATGCAAAATCTTTAAAATTTCAATTATCAGTACTGGTCTCTCACATCTGTATGTACTGGATATTGTCAATATCACTGGACTTGCTGTATGCAACTTCCAATGCGTCGGCACATCATGTCATGATCTATTTTCATTTCAATCACAAAACTTACATTTTCTTTATTACGATCATTGTTAAGCTTGTGTCTTTTTTCTGTATTTAATATTTATCAATCATTTATTAAAATCAGTTACATAAACTAGAGCTTTTAACTTTCTTTTAACATTTATTACTAATCTGAAATCAGCTGGAATCGCAAATGATCATGATGATCTGGTGCTGTTTGGATGTTTCGTCGCCTAAATTCAACCTGTCCATTAACTATAAAGTGCTACGATACATAATACACAACATATAAATAGTAACCGGAAAGGTACAGCCTCTGCTTTAAAAATGCTGAAACGAGAAATGAAAATCCAATATAGTTTTTAATACACATATATATTCTGACCAATATAAATGTTTAAAGAAATTGCTATAAATGAGTTTCCTGTTGCTTACATCTTTCATCCACGACAATTTGGGCTCATATTTGTCTCTAAGGCAATTATACCACACCTCCTTAGTTTTACATTCACAGTAAAATTTAAACTGGCCGCAAGCAATCAAGGAGTCTATAATCTTCATATAAAATCTTGCAAATATATGAAAGATTGTCAACAATAAGTTTTATGTAGAATAGTGTGTTAAAAATATATTGCCTTCCTCCCAACGTTGAAAATGACTACTAGTGGTTGCAAAAAACTACTTACACCCTCCTCCTTTGTCCATCTCCAGGAAAATGCATGATTATTTGAAGAAAACCTGCATTTAAACTTACTTTACCAAAGTTTTCCATACCAAGTCTGGTGCTTCTGGGTAGTCATCAAATAAAACTATTAGAAAATAATGTGGATAGTGTCCACATGTGGACACAGATGATGCCCCGCTTGCATATCATATAGTTATAAAGGGACATAACTGAAGAACGGTAAAAGTGACGCTACCCAAATTTGAACTTGATCTGAGTTTTGTGGTAATAAGCATTGTGTGTAAGTCTCATAACATTTGGTTGAGGCTAACTTAAGTAGAGAACAGAAACTAAAATTCAGCAATTTTTCTACTTATAAACACGCATAACTCTAGAACGGTTGTGTATAAGTTTTATAACATTTGGTTGAGACAAACTAAAGTTAGAGAACGGAAACGAAAAATTCACCAAATTTCGTACGTAATCTGTATTATGTAGTAATAAGCATTGTGTATAAGTTTCATAACATTTGGTTGAGGCAAACTAAAGTTAGAAAACGGAAACCAAAAATTTGTACCTGATCTTAGTTTTGTGGTAATGAATATTGTGCATAGGTTTCATAATGTTTGGTTGGGGCAAACCTAAGTTACAGAATACTAAAATTTTGCAATCTTTCGATTTATAAAGGGCATAACTCAATAATGGTTAAAGTGACACTACCCAAATTCAACTTGATCTGTGTTTTATCAGTGGAAGTCAAAATTAAACATTGCATTGTATAAAGCATTGATTGTAGTTGATTCAAATATAATCATGGAGAAAGGAAGATAACTCCAAATTTTAAAATTACTTGATAGTTAGAAGAAAATAAAAATTTTGCAATTTGTCTATTTATAAAGGGCATAACTCTAGAACGGTTAAAGTGACGCCACCAAAATTCAAACTTGATCTGTGTTTTGTGGTAATAAGCATTGTGTATAAGTTTCATAACATTTGGTTGAGGCAAACTTAAGTTGGAGAACGGAAACTAAAAATTTTGCAATTTTTCCATTTTTAAAGGGGCATAACTCTAGAACGGTAAAAGTGACGCCACCAAAATTCAAACTTGATCTGTGTTTTGTGGTAATAAGCATTGTGTATAAGTTTCATAACATTTGGTTGAGGCAAACTTAAATTAGAGAACAGAAACTAAAAATTTTGCAATTTTTCCATCTATAAAGGCATAACTCTAGAACAGTTAAAGTGACGTCATCAAAATTCAAACTTGGTCTGTGTTTTGTGGTAATAAGCATTGTGTATAAGTTTCATAACATTTGGTTGAGGCAAACTCAAGTTAGAGAACGGAAACCAATTTTGGGACGTACGGACGGACGTACGTACGTACGTACGTACAGACGGACAAGGGTAAAACTCAAAGCCCCACCGCTACCGCGGGGCATAAAACATCTGAACCACTAATTAAATTGAATTATTATGGAACAACACGCAGATCTATCCACTATCAAAGGGAGAAAAGGGTGCAATTTTATCAATGTCATTCGTTTTGGAGAATTATACCCTATTTGGAGATATTTCATGAAATTGCAATCCCATCCAAGGGTGGATTCATTTACACCTAAATTTATGTTTTGTTTTTGCTTAACCCAAGTCCTATAACATATAACACAAACATTGTGTGGCGATGTTTACATTTTCTTTAATTTTTCGTATTTTCTTTTCATTCATTTTGCTTTTTGCTATTTTCGGTTTTATAATCAAGCTGTCACAAGCTTCAAAATTAAAAAAAAAAAGCAAGAAATGAAAATATCAGCTTTAAAGGGCATGAGCCACGAGATATGAAAAAAATTAAAAATGTTTTTTTGTTCAATTATTAATGAAAGTGAAATGATAATTTGCTTTTAGCAGCCAGTTTGGTTTAATTTTGTCAAAATAAGCTAAGAAACATTGTTGATTCATTATTCACTTGCAAGTGAATAATTCGACCTCATTGAATCCGTTTTATGTGACCATCAATAAAACCCTTTAGCCAGAGACTGATTTGGTTGATCCACAAAACTCATTCTCATACAGGAAAACGATGATTAACATATTTTTAACCTACAATATGAAATCAAACAGACCTAGAAACATCCAATTGCACGTGTTTGCTATCTATTTATATCTATATTTGTGTTTATATCGGGTTATATGAAGGTCACCTTGAAAAGTCTATGGTTAATTAGAGTTGTCTAGACTAAAATACACACGAAATTCTGATACATATTGTCGAGTTCATACACCACAAATTGTTTATTTAAGACTTTTTTTAAATTGGGATATACGTTTTAATATGTTATAAATCAATTATCAGAATTTGAGTCAAATCGGTGAACATGAATTTGACAGCCAATGCCCTTTAAAATTAAATCTGTATGTGCTCCTTTCTGAAACATCATTTATATAGTATTTGACATTCACCCCTTAATATTCACAGTCTTCGCGCTCAACCACAGTCCCACCAGCCCAGGCTTGTAAAATGCTGTCGGGCCTGTAAAAATCATCTCTACAATCCAATAGAATCTAACTAAAATTTTCGTAAAATAAACTTCGGGCCTGTAGATTTAAAAGTTTATCTTGAAGACTGTATTCATACATGACTATGCAGTAAGAGTTTTGCTAATTGTTGAAGACCGCACGGTGACCTATAGTTGTTAACTTCTATGTCATATGGTCTCAGGCTGGTGGAGAGTTGTCTCATTTGCAGTCATACCACATCTTCTTATTATTATATATATACTGTAGCTCTGGTTCCTCAACTGATTTGGGTCCTTTTCAACATTTGTATTAGCTGTGGAATCATAACATCATAACCTTGTGATATGATTCGACCCTCAGTTTTAATGACATGAACTATCAAATCAACCAACTTGCTAGATGAGCACAGTATTATCAGCCTTTAAGGTAAGCCTTAATAGTAACAGGTGAAAATGAATGTTGTGTCCGATAAATACCCCCTCCTTTTTCACACAGAATTTCAAATAGTTCCATTCAGACCCGTGCAATTAAGATGCGAACAATACATTCAATTTTCTGGTAAACTGAATAGACTTATTTTGAATTTACATTGTATCATAGGTCAAATTTATTTGTTCAGTGTATGTTCAATGGTGTTACTATGTCCTTTGATTGAGTTAAGCTATTTCAGTTGATATTTTATAGTGTGTCTTTCTATGTTGGGATGTTACACTATTGTTTCAGAAAAAGGGTGAAGGTTTGGTACCATTAAAACGTTTAAACCCGCTGCATTTGTTTGCACCTGTCCTAAGTCAGGAATCTGATGTTCAGTAGTTGTCGTTTGTTGATGTGGTTCATAAGTGTTTCTCGTTTCTCGTTTTATATAGATTAGACCGTTGGTTTTCCCGTTTGAATGGTTTTACACTAGTAATTTTGGGGCCCTTTATAGCTTACTGTTCGGTGTGAGCCTAGGCTCCGTGTTGAAGACCGTACTTTGACCTATAATGGTTTACATTTATAAATTTTGACTTGGATGGAGAGTTGTCTCATTGGCACTCATACCACATCTTCTTATATCTACTTATCGCTATTTGTCCGTCATTTCTGGACATCAAGTCTATGTTTAATTCGAGTTGTCTAGACTAAAATACACACGAAATTCTGATACATATTATCGAGTTCATACATCATAAATTGTTTATTTAAGACTTTTTAAATTGGGATATACGTTTTAATATGTTATAAATCAAATATGAGAATTTGAGTCAAATCGGTGAACATGAATTTGACAGCCAATGCCCTTTAAAATTAAATCTGTATGTGCTCCTTTCTAAAACATCATTGTTGAAGACCGTACAGTGACCTATAGTTGTTAACTTCTATGTCATATGGTTTCAGGCTAGTGGAGAGTTGTATCATTTGCAGTCATACCACATCTTCTTATTTTTATATATACTGTAGCTCTGGTTCCTTAACTGATTTGGGTCCTTTTCAACATTTGTATTAGCTGTGGAATCAGAACACGTATGATCCTTGTGATATGATTCGACCCACAGTTTTAATGACATGAACTATCAAATCAACCAACTTGCTAGATGAGCACAGTATTATCAGACTTTAAGGTAAGCCTTTATAGTAACAGGTGAAAATGAATGTTGTGTCCGATAAACCCCTCCTTTTCACACAGAATTTCAAATAGTTCCATTCAGACCCGTGCAATTAAGATGCGAACAACTTCTTGTAAACTGGATAGACCTTATCGCTATTTGTCCGTCATTTCTGGACATCACAAAGGTTCCATGAAAATTTTGACGTCACAATAGAAAATATCTGACGCCACAAAGGAAAAGTGAGTGTTGTATGACGTCAATAGTTCAAGTGTAGCAGATTATCAGGTCAAGTGTTCTGATATCCAAATAGCGATATGGTCGATTGTCTCCTGTTACGAGGAAAATTCTCCTTATAACCCGAAAATCAGTAATTCATGGAATTTCTTTTGGTTTATATGGCTTGTGAGGCATTTTTCAGGACAATTTCAGTCTTCGAAAAGCTTCTTGACTTTTAGACCGAAAATCAATCTTAAATCAAATTTCTTATACTTTACATTGCTTGTATTAAAATTGTAAGGCCTCTTACCAGTGGCACTGATGAAATTAACTGGTGAAGGTCATATGGCTAGTGGTGAACAAGTTAATTTAGCTGACCCGATTTTTATATTGGCCATGGCCGTAGGGCTTGTGGTTAATCGTAATTAGAGACATTATCTTGGTGGGTTGTCACGTGCATCAGAATTTTGTCATTTTTTTTCTCTGCGGAACAGCTTATAATCACACATAGAATGATAGGATACATATTTTCAAAATAAATGAAAAGGGTACTGGATGTCACAGGTGCTCACCGCTACTACAAAAGTGCTATATGCACATGTTGGCCAAATGAACGACATGTCCTAATCAGTGTGTTTAAGATTGAAATAAACAATTAATTTCCCCGTAGGCGACAATGATAGCCTTTTTCGAGATACAGCCTTCAGAAAGTTGATTTTTTTAACGAGACCTTGCTAGAATTAAAGAAAAGTTATTAGGACAGTATTTTGGTCCAAAAATATAGGTTCGCGTTGCTTTTCTTAGCGTAATTTGTACTTATCTCCCATGCCTATCAATTTTGCACTTAAAACTATGTGTCTCATCCTAGCGTTTAAAAGACATCTCAGTTCCGTTAGGGCTAAGGAAAATAATTTATTTGGCCTTTGGTATAATGCAGAATGCACGAAGTCTCTAATAACAAAAAATAACGGGCGCACATATCAACCAATCAGGATTAGCTATACTCTTAATTCTGAATACCATGTTGCGCCCATAAAATCTAATGGTGTATTTTAACCTATAACTTCTGGAAAATATTGACGGAAATGAGGGATGAGTAGTGAAAAAATAAATGAAAACGGAACGACTCTGATTCTAAAACAGATGTTAGATTGTATATTTGGGTTGATATAGATATATACGATGTTATATTTTGTCCAGTTTCCCATGTTAAATAATAAAATGAGAAGGTATTTACCTTACAGCTTCATTTTCCGGCGATGCTGGAATGTATAAATGATATAAAACAAGATAAGCGTCTTTGACCTACTTTATTTCTTTATTCGGATACTTGCGGATATCTTCTCAAAATTCAACGGATAGAACCAAATTGCATTCGAAAATCTCATGACTTTTATACCTTTAACGTATTTTCTAAATCATTTATTTATTTAGTATATTTATATATAATTTTTCATTCATTCATTCATTCATTCATTCATTCATTCATTCAAAATCAATAGACCCATACTACTCAGACCAGCGGAGTTTTTCCTTATGTAACTATACAAATGTTTGCTTCTGACTTTTATATATGAAACAAGGCTGTGCTTTATCATCCATAATGTTTAATTTATATATATATAATTTGGTTGGTGATGTTAATGCGTTTACTATACTATATATAAAAATATTAATTTTCGCGAACCATTTAGGTCACAGAAATTCCAAAATATGGCATCAGTAAGGAGAGTTGTACAAATAATGTCAATACACAGAACCCCGATCCAATTTATCTTTTGCTAAAAGTATTCATCATTTTCTGTTTTATATGTACTAACAACATTCCATTTTTCTATAATTTCGATTAAAATATTCTAAAACCTGCAGTTAAAATAGGTCACACGCCCCAAATAAACATTCCCCGATTGGTTGAACTACTGTGGCCTCGATGTAAAGCAACGCAAGCCTCGATGTAAAGAACACGCTTCCCAAGAGTAAAGGAGGGTTGTACAAATAATATAAATACACAGAACCCCGATCCAATTCATCTTTTGCTAAAAGTGTTTATCATTTTCTGTTTTGTATCTACTAACAACATTTCATTTTTCTATAATTCCGTTTTAATTATGCCAAAAACCTGCAGTAAAAATAGAGGTATGTCCCAACTTAACATTCCCCGATTGGTTGAACTGCTGTGGCCTCGATGTAAAGCAACGCAAGCCTCGATGCAAAGCACAAACTAAATTTTCCGTTGATACACAAAAATTTCCGTTAATATGTTGAACTTCGACCCCTGGATTCAACCGATTTACAAACAGAGATGTTCTAGCGCTCAAATGTAATTCTAAGTGAAGTATACTGGTAAAGTCAAATTCTAATCTTTTACAGTAATATATACACATTTTATCATTAATATATTGTCATGCTTCTGCATATTAACTTTTATTTCCGCTGAGCTATAGTTAAATTGTATTCTATACAAATTTTGTTACGTCAAGCAATAGGAGTAAGAATATTTCGCGCCAAAAAAAGAAAATAACCTGCAACATTAAACTATTTTATCATCATGTTTTTGACATTTCCAATAGAAAATAGCCTTTGGTATCAGCAATTGTGGTAAGTATTACTTATTATTGTTAAGGTTCTCCAGATCTGGTTCTCTTGATCTTCTTGACGGTCAATTTAATCCCATTTATCAATTATCCCCGATGACACTTTTTTTTTGACAGAAATGTCAACCCAGTCGATTTGTGTCATGGGTGAAAATCTGATCTATTTGATGAAATAATTTCTTCATTAACTGTACATACAATATTTTTGTTGTGTTAATTGTGTAATTACAGTAATTGTGTAGATTTTGTCGTCAGTGGAGTGCGTGATCACGTGATATTATTATTTGTAAACAAACGGGTTCCTGATGTAACACGTGTCGGAATTATCCATACAAGGTGCAAACAATCTTATATTTCACTATTTGATGATATTTCTGTGAGTTTTAGTAGGTGTTTCAGATCAGAAGTCATAGATTCATAGGCTCCCGATGTAACACGTGTCGGAATTATCCATACAACTTCCAAGGTGCAATCAATCTTATATAATTTCACTATTTGATGATATTTCTGTGTGTGTTAGTAGGTGTTTCAGATCAGAAGTCATAGATTCATAGTACCATACTAGTGTTAGTGTTCCAGGGTTGCGTTCTATATCCAGAGGCGGATTTAGGGGGGTGCAGGGGGTTGATTATATAGGGAATCACTGAAGCATGACTGGAGCAGGCCCCCACTTATGAAAATTTCTGGATCCGCCACTGATATCTTAGCAGCTTCATAGGGCTACGTAGATTTTTGACTACTGAACATGCAGCTAGCCTAGCTGCTAAATAGATAGTCAAGATAGCAGCTTATAGGCTAGCTACATGTTTAGTAGTAAAAAATCTATGTAGCAGCTGCTACTATATTGAACGCAACCCTGTTCAGTAGTTAAATACATGTACACGTAGTTGTGAATTTTTTTTATATGAAACTTCTTTGCCTTTGAAAACAGAGAATATAATCTTTTTGTTTTCAGAAATTCCATTGATGAATCTTGACATCATGGAATAATCTATCACGAGACATTATTATTTGTAAACAAAAGTCGAAACAAACACGTGTCGGAAATTTCGATATCATTCTAAATTTTGGATTATTTTTACAGATTTTGCAAAATATACTACATTCCACCTATTTGTCTAACCAAATTTTTGTCTTGAACTAATATGCCCATGAAACTTATTCAATAGACAATACATTATCATCATCCATATATATATACATGTATGTAAAATAGCTATACTATAGTCTGCACGAAGCAACACATTGAAAATATAATTTCAACAAACATGTTCAATACTTGAAAAAAAAAATACATGCAGTGAAATTTTTTGGTTAAAACACATACATGTATATATGGTTGCATATAATTTTTGTAATGCTTTTTCCCTTCATATTAGTATTACAAAATGTACTAGTCCGAGATTACTCTTACTTCCCAGGCCACGGCCCCAGCTTGTCTGGCAAAACAGCGAATGTACATGTATGACAGTATGTATACTATAAACTACATGTATTTTTAAAATGCACATGATGTGGTCCAAAGTAAGGAGTATTAAGTTTGTAACACTCAGAAACGAGATGTTGATCCCCCAAACCTGTCCTTTTATAATTATGAATACTAAAACGCTCCATATGAAGCCAAAATGTCTTACTTTTTAGTTTTATGAATGCTTAGTCATGTCCACTGTTTTAAATAGTCATTTGTAAATTCACTAACAAATTGACTTATTTTTTGGCAGTCACCATTACACATTAACACTGACAGCTGCAATTGTAGGTGAGGAACCCTTTCCTTATATATAGATAGACCTCTTTAGAGTTAACGTTATGTTTGCTGGAAAATTTACACGCCTTTATGACGTCATTTACTGGATAGAGGGGACCGCCTGTATCACTGCACTATTAAAGATCATCAAGTGTCTTTGTGATCGTCAAGATAAACTAGAAATAATGTTTGTTCTAAAGGTTCTTAATAACATTTCTCTAATGACAGAAGTGCTGATTATCAATTATAAGAATTTAATTCACCAAAATGATTCGTGTAATAAAGCTTTTTTATGCCCCTGCCGTAGCAGAGGGGGCATTAAGTTTTACCCTTGTCCGTCTGTCTATACGTACGTACGTCCCAAAAATTGGTTTCTGTTCTCTAACTTTAGTTTGCCTCAACCAAATGTTATCAAACTTATACACAATGCTTATTACCACAAAACTCAGATCAAGTTTGATTTTTGGTGGCGTCACTTTACCGTTCTAGAGTTATGCCCCTTTACAAATGGAAAAGTTGCTGAATTTTTTGTTTCCGTTCTCTAACATTAGTTTGCCTCAACCTAATGTTATCAAACTTATACACAATGCTTATTACCACAAAACACAGATCAAGTTTTAATTTTGATGGCGTCACTTACAACTGATCTAGAGTTCTGTTCCTTTATAAATGGAAAAATTACAAAATTTTTAGGTTCCATTCTCTAACTTGAGTTTGCCTCATACAAATGTTATCAAACTTTACACAATGCTGATTACCACAAAATACAGATCAAGTATGAATTTTGGTAGCGTCACTCTATCCGTTTTAGAGTTGTGCCCTTTATAAATGGAAAACTTACAAAATTTTTAGTTTCCGTTCTCTAACCTAAGTTATCTTCAACCAAATGTTATCAAACTTATACACAATGCTTATTACCACAAAACACAGATCAATTTTTAATTTTGATGGCGTCACATTAACTGATCTAGAGTTCTCCCCTTTATAAATGGAAAAATTGCAAAATTTTTAGTTTCTGTTCTCTAACTTAAGTTAGCCTCAACCAAATGTTATCAAACTTATACACAATGCGTATTTCCACAAAATACAGATCATGTTGGAATTTTGGTGGGGTCACTTTAACCATTCTCGAGTTATGCCACTTTTTAAATGGAAAGAAAATGCAAAATTGTTAATTTCAGTTCTGTAACTTAAGATTGCCCCAACCAAACATTATGAAACCTTTACACAATACGTATTACCACAAAACTTAGATCTGACATGTACAAATTTGGGTAGCGTCACTTTTATCGTTCTGGAGTTATGTTCCTTTATAATGTTGTATGCAGCGGGGGCATCATCTGTGTCCATGGGGACACATTCTCCATTTATTTTTTATACGCCCGTTTACGGAACGTATTATGGTATACCGTTGTCCGTCGGTCTGTCCGTCCCTCATCAACATGTCGGACATTAACTCAAAAATGCTTTAACCAATTTGCATAAAACTTTAGTGAATTGTTTATATTTATTGACGTGAGCTCCCTTTCGTTTTTTATAAATTTTAGATTTTACGTTTCCAAGTTATGGGGTTTTATTCATTAAAAAAAGGGGGATTTTCCAGTTTTCGGACAATAACTCAAGAATGCTTTCACCAACTTGCAAGAAATTGTGGTGAATTGTTTATATCTATTGACATGAGCTCCCTTTTGATTTTTATAAATTTTCGATTTTACGTTTCCGAGTTACAGGGTTTTATTCATAAAAAAGGGGGATTTTCCAGTTTTCAGACAAAAACTCTAAAATGCTTTCAGCAGTTCTTATGAAACTTTGGTGAATTGTTTATATCTATGGATGTAAGCTCCCTTTAGAATTTTATAAATTTTACATTTCTGAGTTCTGGGGTTTTATTCATTAAAAAAGGGGGGATTTTCCAGTTTTCGGACAATAACTCAAAAATGCTGACAGCAATTCTCATGAATCTTTGGTGAATTGTTTATATCTATTGATGTAAGCTCCCTTTTGATTTTCATAAATTTCTAATATGACATTGAGAATTAATTGAACTTTATTTGTTTATAGTCGGACAACAGATTTACTAAGTATTGCGCAACAGCACAGTGTATTGCAATCAATATGTGACACTTTAATAAATAAATTTATTATTAAAATTTATTATTTATTGCACAACAGCAAGAAATCTTTAATTGAATATATAACCAATTTCAATTTCTTTGACTACATTTATTCAGAAACCTATAATATGTGAAATATTTAATTACAATCCAAATTCAGACCTGTATCAAGCTTGAATATTGTGTCCATTTTTGCCCCAACTGTTCAGGGTTGGACCTCTGCGGGCGTATCCAGCTGCGCTCAGCAAAGCAGTTTATTTAAAGTAGGTCTGGCGAAAAGTTGAAAGGACTGGCAAAACTGTCTTACAGGATCAAATGTTCTCAAGTACTACTTAAAAATCTAAAAACTTTTGAGAGAAAATACAAAACTGGCTGAACAGTTAAAACAAACGAGACTCAAATTAAAAGATCAATTGCTCATCAAGGTATAAACCAAATAAAACAGCCATCACATATATATATATATATATATATAGAAAGAAACATATTTGAATCATGGATTGACATCTTGGTTTGACATAACTTCATTATAACATGCCTAAATTCAATATATTGATGATGAAAAAATCCAATACATTAAAGAGTTTGGTGGTGAAAAACCCAATTTGATATTTGCTTGAATGGTGAATTGGAGTTAATAATGCAATTGAAAAATAACTTTCACTCATTACATTAAAAATAATGGGTAAAAACCCCAATTTGTGAATTCTTATGTGGAGCTCTGTTATATGCTAAATCTGATTAGTTCAGTTTGTAGGGAACCAGTACTGGTAAGTCAATAATATTTGGTGTGTTGTACATGTATCAGAATAACAACATCTCATCAATGGGGATTAGTTGGTCAACCACCTTAGTCATGGTTTTCATGGTCTATTGGCATGTTACAGCTTAAAATTAAAAGGCCAAACCTCAGAAAATAACAATAAGACCTATTAATATTCTGGTGTAAGAAGTTCATCCTTCATTTAAATAAATGCCACCTCAATACACAATCTCAAACAATAGACAAAATAAAAAACTAAAAGTACAGCCGATTGCTGAAATGTATTATTACAAAATGTATTTGCAAACTTAAAATGTTATATTTTTCACAACTTTTTTAGCATTGGGTTCAACCTAACATTTTATAAAACTTGGATTTCATTGTGGCTAGTCTGTAAAAAAGACATCAATTACAAAAGCCAATATTATTGTGACATTAATTTGAGAACAACAAAATAGATGTATATTTTAGGGATATATAATTGGTCATACAATAACATGTAGATTTAAAATGTTATTTTTATTATGATGTCAGATTTGAATGTGGACTTCAGGAATGGGGTTGGTTAAAGACTGGATGTCAAACAGAGTCTTATATATGTATATATTGATTCAGTTGTGATGGTAAATAGATACTGATAGATAAGTGATAACTTTTTATAGTTTTAATGTTTGGTCACCTAATTACAATGATTATGTGGAAGTATGATCTTATTTCAAAAAGAGGGCCACTCAGCAAATATTATTATATTAGTGCATGAACTACTTGCTAGAAACTGAATGTTTTTACCACAACTTTGTATGTTTAAACTGGGATATGTATATGTACATATAATATAAATAAAAACATGTCTTTTTCAGGACTTCTGCTCCATGTTTGGCATGTTGTTGGTTATGAAGGAGAATGTTCATGACAGTCCTCTATTACAAAGTACATGTATATCACTGGATTGAGCTTTTGTCCAAGTGTATTATTAAAGTGCTTTGCTTTGAGCTCAGTTCATTGTTATGCAAATGCATTCTTTGTGATATAAAGATTTGACAGACAACTCACATCTGCACATGATCTGCTGCAAGGTAATATGATTAAAACTGTCAGCAAAAGGAGTTGTACCATCCATTCAATGTGCCCATTTATGGGGAGATTAAAGCATTTTATTTGCACTTGAGCCAAACATTTTTTGTCCAGAAGCCAAATAAAAAAAAGCACAAATTTACCAAACAATGATACTCGTGCTACTAAAAATATGATGCTACATATGCATGTAGGTGGTTTTGTAACACTTTTTTTTAACATCTGTGCTGCCTGCTGATGAGTCTTGAGTGTAAATGATCTTTCACTTATACATACCGGTAATGTTCCTAAGTATAAATTATATTTTTTATCCTTTTGTCCTTCAATCCTGTTCATATCTAAAAGAATTTTAATCAGTTTGTAGGAGTTATGAGCATCTGTATTGGAATCTGCCATATCTGGTATATTATCGTTACTATCAAACCATAATATATCTTTAATTTCCACATTTAAACAAAAACTTTTACTAATGATACTGGGAAGATCCTGAACAAATGTTTAGTTTTTTTGTGGACAAACCCAAGTAAGAAATGACCACCTTAAAGGAACATAAATAGAACCATACAAATATTACATGCATACTACAATCACATCATGCAGAAATGCACCTAATGTGGTCCTCCTCTATTTGTAAGTTTTGCTGCTATCCCAAATCAAATTTTGAAACTTGTTTTATTGGAATAATTTGGCAATCCTTCCAAATCTTTTGCTTCTTTACGCAAATCTCTCCAGCGTTTGAGCACACTCAGCTAGCTGTGTTCCCTTAACAGATCATTTTTTAAAATGTTAATCTATTCACATAGAAGTTATTTCAAAGTTAAAATGTTGAAAGGAAATCCTCCAATGTAACGTTGCACATGCACAAAATTTATTTTCAGGAATGTACATATTATATACAGGAAGCAATCATAGCACGTTTGCCAATATGTAGATTTGATATTAAAAGCAATGTCTAGCTAAATAAAATCTATGAACGGTCAGCACTGATTTAAAGTAGTGTTTCCTACATGACAGTCTTGATTGACCTGATAATGGTTTACTTTTACAAAGTGTGACTTGGATGGAGAGTTGTCTCATTGGCACTCGTAACACATCTTCTTATATATATTGAACAGTAAAACGCAATATTGAATATAAGACTGCTATTTTCAGTGTTTGGTACAGGTTGACTGTCACTGGGCACAACAGTTCAACATAGAACCCTATGAGGAAAACCAGAGAACTCTTTTTGTCAGAAAACACTGTCAAACATCCAAACATACTATCCACACTGATCTGTGTCCACACTTGTTTCCCCGCAACAAAGTTGTCGGGGCCATATAGTATTACCCTTGTCCGTCATTCCGTCATTTCACAACAAACAGTTATACGGACTTTTTCTAAACCCTTCACATAATGAGCTTATATTTAGTATGTGAGTCAACTATGATAAGTTACAAATCGAGTTTACGTTTGGTTTCGCTCCGCTGATATTTGCAAAAGTTACGGGCTTTGGACTTTGAAAATTTGGTGAAAAATAACAGTTATACAGACTTTTTTTCTAAACGCCTTCACAAATTGAGCTGATTTTTAGTATGTGAGTCTACTATGATGAGTCACAGATCGAGTTTACGTTTGGTTCCGCTTCGCTGATTTTTGCCGAAATTACAGGCTTTGGACTTTGAAAGTTTCATGAAAATAGCAGTTATACAGACTTTTTTTCTAAACGCCTTCACATATTGAGCTGATTTTTAGTATGTGAGTCTACTATGATGAGTTACAGATCAAGTTTACGTTTGGTTCCGCTCCATTAATTTTTGCTGAAATAACAGGCTTTGAACATTGAAAATTTCGTGAAAAATGACAGTTGTACAGACTTTCATTCTCAAATTATCACCAAAAATGGCTCTAAGGTTTGTTGCGAACGGGGCCATTCGTGTCGTTCTGACACATCTAGTTTCATGAGAATTAATTCTACAACTTAAAGTGCATATGTAGCATTTTTTTATGTAACCGTTTTCTTTAAGTGACATGTTTATAGCCCAATTAACACCTTTGATGATCGTTAATCTGTTTAACATTCGATCCCGTGTAAATAATTGTCATCACTTCTGAATATCCGTGTGCAACAATTAAAATGTTTACTTTGCAATTTCCTTTAATCGAGACAATTTGTAAGCATAGAAAAGTCTGCTTATTTTCTAAAGCACATATTTAATCAAAAAATTGATGAATGTCGTCAGTAATGAAAGACGAACGAGTACGTGAAAATGAATACCTTATTTTGAAATATAAAACAAGATATGATTATTTTAAGACTGCCATGGATGAAGCACAAACTATCTCATCCTGCCATTATGTCAAAGTACTGGAAATGTTAAATGGAAATGTGTCAGTTGTCAACTGTTACTGTGCAATAATTGTAAATCAAATGTAAATCCTAAATTTTAACATGATGATACTCATATTATCATTAATATTAAAGATGTAGGGACAAGTACTGAATACTCTTACAAAGAAATAGAATATGGAAAATGTAATTTGCACGTAAATCAGGATACTTGTTTGTATTGTAAAGATTGCAGTAATCTTGTTTGTCTTAAATGTGTATCCGAAACACACCAACAACGTGTATTAATTGATACCAATCAAATATATATAGAGAAAGAAAGCCAAGTTCCAAATCTTATTGAGGTATACTACTGTTGCCTTCCTTTATACAAAAGAAAATTACGTCTATTACAAATATCAACAAAATTTGTCAGAAAAAATATGAAGAAAATAATCAAAAGAAAGGAAGATCTGACAACATTACTGGATGACCATTCAAAACGTATGTTGTATCAACTAGAAAACAACTGTAAAAATACAGACTTGGGTAGGAAGTCAGAAGATTTGTGCAAAACGATTTGTCATGGGAAAGTCTTTTTCACGCGAATTAATTGAAATCTTCGGTATATTTAAGGAAAATAACGTTGTAGATACTAACGAGGAAATTGAACTGTTGTTGAAGAGTTCTCACTCTACATCACTTAAAATGATCAAGCGAATAGTAGAAATTTCAGATGAGAAATGTTATGTCATTGATGAGTCGTCTCTTTACTGTGTTGAATTTAAGAAAGAAGAAAAGGTTCATATAAAAAAGATTGCCGATATTAAAGCTTTTGACATTTCTCTTTTAAAGTCCAATGAAATTTTGATAGCAATGGAAACAGAAGGAAAAATTATGATTCTAAAACATTCACTTAAGATAAAACTATTCCACTCTTGTTCAGGTCTTTTACCAAGGGGAATACATATTTCAAAAGACGATAAAGTTATTGTTGGAGTTCGAGAAGAAGGTGAATTAGAACTTTCGCCAGGTGAAGATTGCAAACGACAGATAATAATACTTGACATAAACGGACTAGAGGAAAATGTATTTGAATATGACAAAGATGGAAAACGCATTGTTTCAATGCCGATGAAAATAAAAACAAACGCTGACGAAGATATGTTTATTATTGATATGATTTCAAAACTCGAAGGACGCATTGTATTCTTGACTAAATATGGTAATGTTTCCTGGGTGTATAAAGGGGAAGAATCTGCAAAATATTTGTTTAAACCATGGGATCTGGTCGTTACCTCAAGAGACAATGCTATTATCTCTGACGTGGCGAATCAAGCATTTCACATCTTGAATAGCCATGGACAGTTACTATAAAGGCACAGTTCAATTGATATTGGATTTTCATTTCCATTTTGTCTGATAAATATACCAAGGAAATAACTTGCTTGTTGGATCACACATACTCAATATGGATAATATCACAGATACGTGTAAATACAAATCCACGAACATTTTCCGTATTATCGTCAAAGGAATATGAATAAAATCACCTATTTTAACTATTGAAACATACCTGTAGATTGTTTATTGTTCGAATGTTTGATTGGCAGATTCTTTTTCTCACTTACCACCTGAAATTTCTTATGGGGAATTTTTTTGTACGGACAAATAATAATTTTCACTGTAAATTTTCAATTTATATATTATATAATTGTAATATTGGCAGGTATTGCCAGTCTTCAGTTTTCCATATTGTGTTTCGAAAACTGTTGTGTGTCTTTTGATCGTTTTCGTTTTGATCATGGAATTGTCAGTTCGTTTTCGACTTATGACAATCCTTTGGTATCTTTCGTGTCTCTTTTTAATGACGAGAACAAAAAACAATTTATTCAACAGAAATTTTGACCGTAAACATGCAACAAAAGGACCCCTCGTAGAGTTGTTGCAAGGGTTTGTTCATGCGCTGAAATAGTGGCACTTTCTCTACACGAGGCATCGGATTCGATATACCAATTTCCACTAGACCTGACTGTGTATTATTTATTCTCCACAGGCAAACAGCCGCACCAGTATAGCGTATCTTTCAGTGCACTGATTTTAAAAATATGTGCTTTCAATTTATTCTTGATTGATATAAGGGAAATACTCGGATACTTCTGGTTTGTTATTAAAGTTTCTTTATGCTAATTTCAAAAATATATGGTTTCTTTTGTTACCTTTTCTGACATCGGACTCGGACTTCTTTTAAACTGAGTTTTACTGTGCGTATTGCCATGTGTTTCTTTATTCTACATTGGCTAGAGGTATAGGGGAGGTTGAGATCTCACAAAATATGTTTAACCCCACCGCATTTTTGCGCCTATCCCAAGTCAGGAGCCTCTGGCCTTTGTTAGTCTTGTATGTTTTTAATTTTAGTTCATTTATATGTTTTGAGTTTAGTGTAACGTCCATTTTCACTGAACTAGCACACAATTATATTTAGAGGTCAGCTGAGGACCACCTCCGGGTGCAGGATTTTCTTCCTGCCTTGAAGACCCATTGGTGGCCTTCGGGTGTTGTCTGCTCTTTGGTCGGGTTGTTGTCTCTTTGACATATTTCCCATTTCCATTCTCAATTTTATTTATAGATTTGTACATTTAAAAAAGAAAACAAGACGTTATAAATTTCTTGCGTTACCTTCATCAGGAACGCTCAAATCCGAATATTTGAAAAACAAGGATATATAAGACCCGAAACAGTTGAAGAGATATGTGACCATAAAGGGCCTGAAAAATTAAATCAGTGCAAACCGGACTATTTCCGGTTTACACAAGCTATCTTGCAGTAGCCACTTTTGAAGGTCATATATCATCCAATTTATTGCAAAATATCCTATGGTCTTATCATGTACCCGTATGAAATTAAAGCAAATGTCAAAAGCTAGAACGTCAAATTCACATTTGACCGTGACCTGAATTACAATGTCATAAAGCAAGGATCTGAAATCAAAAGACTTCATGAGTTACCACCATAACGCGAATCTGGTGCAGTAAAATTAGTACCGTTAACGTTATTTGACCAACATTTTCCAGTTACAACATGTCGCAACTTACATATAAGTGATACATTTTTTATTCATATTCATTACAGTTATGAGGAGTAGCAATAACAAGAAATTAAAGTCAAAATATTTAATATGGCTTAATAGAGTAAACGATTATCGGTATTCATCACTGTTGTAGATGAGCAGATCAACTGGCTTATCAGAGTAAACGATTATCGGTATTCATCACTCTTGTAGATAAGCAGGCCAACTGGCTTATCAAATTCCTTTTTGGGGGACCAAGAACCTTATATAAAAACACTCTGGTTTCTATCACTTACGGTTAATGAGCTGTCACTTACATTTCACCGGAACTTCTCAGGAAGAAAGATAAGAAGCTAGCAATATCCTTTAACTTTACGTTCCGCTATATAGATGATGTCCTCTCACTAAATAATTCAAAATTTGGTGACTATGTTGAACGCATCTATCCAATCGAACTAGAGATAAAGGATACAACAAATACAGTTAAGTTTGCATCATATCTTGACTTACATTTAGAAATTGACAATGAGGGTCGATTGAAAACAAAACCTTACGACAAAAGAGATGATTTCAGCTTCCAAATTGTGAACTTTCCATTTCTATGTAGCAACATTCCAGCAGCATCTGCATATGGAGTATATATCTCCCAATTGATTCGATATTCCAGGGCTTGTATTTCCTATCATGATTTAGAGGGTTGCTGCTCACAAGGAAGCTATTAAACCAAGAGTTCCAAATGGTGAAGTTGAAATCATCCTTCGTGAATTTTACGGACGCCATCATGAGTTGGTTGACCGCTATGGAATATCCGTTTCACAGATGATATCGGATATGTTCCTTATGTCGTAACTACAATCCCGTTCCTTTTCACGAATGTGACCTACCGAATTAGACTATTTACCGGGTTTGTAATAAAATGAGCAACACGACGGGTGCCACATGTGGAGCAGGATCTGCTTACCCTTCCGGAGCACCTGAGATCACCCCCATTTTTTGGTGGGGTTCATGTTGCTTAGTCTTTAGTTTTCTTTGTTGTGTTTTATGTACTTATATTTGTCTGTTTGTCTTTTTCTTTTTTAGCCATGGCGTTGTCAGTTTATTTTCGATCTATGAGTTTGAATGTCCCTCTGGTATCTTTCGCCCCTCTTCAGTAATGTCAAATTCATAAAGGAAATTGAACTATCCGATTAAAATTGATCTGAACATCCTAAAGATGTTACGAACAATTTGGAAACATAATTTTGTTGTTTTCATTTACGGTTACAAAGGAAGTAATAGCAAGACAAAATCACACAAAATTGGAAAATACCATGGTTCAGTTGTCTTTCTTTTGTAATATCAACAAACAACCGAATGAAGTAGTTCGGTACTTCTGATTGGTAAGAATATAACCGTCCTGAGATTCATCTATCGATATCTCCACAGTTTTACACAAAAATTGGAGGGGAGTAAAGACGATGTACAAAATATCATGATTGATTACATTTGTATATAAATTTCATTACAGGTCATACTGCATCTAATATACACATGAATTGAATTAAAAGAAAGTTATTTACGCAATTTCATATTTCGCACATAAAGTTTGAATATCCACCTTGATTTTGAAATTAATTGCTTAAAACCCTCCACAATCATATAAATGTATATTCGTCATGACACATTAACTTTTGTGCATCCATTAAAACTAGATAACATTTAAACGTGTCCTCCTGGCTCAAGAATGTTTGTTATTCTTGTGAAGCGCTTGAATTTTCTTACGTTTTGAACAGATTAATAACCTTTCTTATTAATAATTTCTTTTTCTGGAACACCGGGTTGACACAGAGTTATCTTGTTTGATTGTTTGACTTATCTCTGACTCTAAAGAAAACAAAGTCATTAGTTTTAACAGTGAATTACATGTACCTCTAAATTTGCTTGTGTATTGAACCATCTGTACCCTAAGTCTTAGTATGAAACAAATTTCAACTGCGTTCAGTGTATCAAAAATAGCCATGATATAATTTCCGTACGCAGATAGTATGTGTATGTGAATCAGGCCTAGACGAAGACACTTAGATTTTCCGAAAATGAGAACTAATTACTTTGGATTTTTACGGCTTTTTGTTACGAGACAGACAAAAAATCATACAAATTGGAAAAGTTATGTAAATCTATGCTAGGATAGTAAAATCTTAGTGTTTGGAATAACTCTGTTTATTTAACATTTTATAAACAATAAATTGCAGACTTGATATTTTATACTTTAATTAGACCGCTTAAACATTAATGAATCATTAAAATCGTTTATATATATATAAATATATATGGTGTTAGCCCTGTAAAACTACGTGTTATTCGATGGAGAATGTCTGTCATAAAGTTGTCACATGTTTAGACGTGTATATATATGAAATATGTGTTTGACTGGGTTTGTTATACAAATATATAAGGAAATAATTTACAAAACCATATTGTTAAACAAAGGTTTTTCCGGATATCTGGTTTCAAGTTTGAAAAAGCATCAATTGTTTCCAATTTCCCGTTATCAGTTTAATCCAAAGTTTAGTAAAGCTGCAATGGATGAAGCACAAACAATTTCATCCTGCCATTTATGTCAAAGTAATGGAAATGTTAAATGGAAATGTGTCAGTTGTCAACTATTACTGTGCAATACTTGCAAATCAAATGTACATCCAAAATTTAAACTTGCTGATACTCATTTTATCATCGATGTTAAAGATGTAGGGACAAGCATTGAATACTCATACAAAGAAATTGAATATGGAAAATGTAATTTGCACGTAAACCAGGACAGCTGTTTGTATTGTAGAGACTGTGATAGTCTTGTTTGTTTGAAATGTGTATCCGAAACACACCAACAACATGTGTTAATTGATACCGATCAAATATACACAGAGAAAGAAAGCCAAGTTGCAAACCTTATTGAGTTATACAAACATAAAATTACGTCAATTACAAATATCAACAAAATCTGTCAGAAAAAATATGAAGAATCCAAAGAGAAAATAATCAAAAGAAAGGAAGATCTGACAAAATTATTGGATGACCATTCAAAACATATGTTATATCAATTAGAGGAGAAATGTAAAAATACGGACTTCGGTAGTAAATCAGAAGATTTGAGCAACACGTTGGATCTACTACTAAAATGTCAACGATCAAAGCGTGCAGATTTATTATTAGGAACCTTAAATACCATTCAAGATACAGATTTACAACAAGATCTGGAAACAAGTTTCCCTAGATTTGTGATGGGAAGACCATTATCACGCAAAATAATTGAAACGTTCGGTTCTTTCAAGGAAGAAAAAGTTGTAGATCCTAACGAGGAAATAGAACTGTTGTTGAAGAGTACTCACGTAACATCACTTAAAATGATCAAGCGAATAGTAGAAATTTCAGATGAAAAATTTTATGTCATTGATGAGTCGTCACTTTACTGTGTTGAATTAAAGAAAGAAGAAAAATTGCATATTAAAAAGATTGTCGATATCAACGCTTTTGACATTTCTTTTGACATTTCAAACTCCAATGAAATCCTGATAGCAATGCAAAAAGAAGGAAAAATTATGATTCTTAAACATTCACTTAAAATGAAACTATTCTTCTCGTGTTCCGGGTTTTTACCTAGGGCAATACATATTACCAAAGACGATAAAGTTATTGTTGGAGGTCGAGAAGAAGGTGAATTAGAATTTTCGCCAGGTGAAGATTGCAGACGACAGATAATAATACTTGACAAAAATGGACAAGAAGAGAATGTATTTGAATATGACAAAAATGGAAGACGCATTGTTTCAATGCCAATGAGAATAAAAACGAACGCTGATGAGGATATGTTTGTTATAGACATGATTTCAAAACTCGAAGGACGCATTGTTTTCCTGACTAAAAATGGTAATGTTTCCTGGGTGTACAACGGAGAAGAATCCACATATAATTTATTTAAACCATGGGATCTGGTGGTTACCTCAAGAGATAACTGTATCATTTCAGACATAGCGAATCACGCTTTTCACATCTTGAACAGCTATGGACAATTGATTAAAATGCACAGATCAATTGATATAGGAATTTCAAATCCATTTTCTCTCTTAATGAACCGTGGAGGTGACCTGTTTGTTGGAACACACCCAGATAGTATTGATGATATCGCAAAAACATGTAAACGCAAATGTACGCGCATTTTCCGTATTACCGTCAAAGGAATATAAATAAAATCAATAAACATACTTTTTTCACATAATTTCGTTATAACATTACCTACTGTGATATATGTTCGTTACGTTTTAATAAATAATTCTCACTATTTTGCTACCAACATTCGTAAAAGGGTTATAGAATATAAGATGATAAATCTACACCATGTTGTCTCTACTAGATATTTTTCTCATTGGCAATCATACCACATCTTCTTATTTTTATAAACCGCCTCGGTGGTCTCGTGGTAGCGTGTTCGCCTCGAGTGCGGGAGGTCGTGGGTTCGAACCCCGGCCGGGTCAAACAAAAGTCTGTAAAATTGGCATTTGCTGCTTCTCCGCTAAGCACGCGGCATTAAGGAGTAAGAGAAAAGACTGGTCAGGCTCGGAGTCAGAATAATGTGTCCAGGTAAGGTGACATGTCTTCCTGCAGACTGTTACCTTGTGAACTAGCACGTTAAAAATCCGGCTCAGCGTGTCTGTCTAGTACAAAGCAGGGTTAATGCTCATGTTACATTAACATGTTCTCGTCCTGAATATGCATATTAATTTGCCGCTGGACGTTAAGCAGCCATCCATCATCATCATCTTATTTTTATATTTGACACGAGTTTCGTGTTCCTTGTTGTTGCCTTAATTTTCTATTAAAGGTTATTGTCTTGTTGTATTTGCATCTCTATGTACTGCATTCTGGACACATATTTGACATCTTTTTAATTTGTTTTAAAGATATTTTCATTTTTAGTAACATATTGCACTATACCTGGTTATTGTTTATACATAGGTTCTCAGAGATGTTACTTTTCTGTGTTAATTTTTTGTTTGATGTTAATTATGTGATCGGAAACTTTTTCTGATACTTATTTAGCAACTTACAAGTCGTTTTTTAATCCTTGCGGTATGTGATCGTTTTATAAAGAATACATTTTTCACTGTAAATTTCCATGATCAAAATCGTAGTAAATTAAAACTTCCAACTTACTCAGCCTTATTTGACATTTAGACTGTATTTGTATTTGATTTAACCGAACATTTTGATATTTGTCTTTCCAGTCACAAGCGTACCTTATAAAGGGAATTGCCAGAAAGCAGTGTAACTGAAATTTGTAAATGTTGGCAAGTTACTACCAATTGGTCGTCTCTGCAGCAGATGAATTCCAGTTTTCGGGGGTATCATAAACCATGCTCTTAGTGCTTCTGTCTTGGCATGATTTAAATTGTGTTTTTTTTTATTGTTTATTATAGAATGACGTTGCAGTTAAGTTATGACATTCAGTCTACGTTAATCCTAGACTGGTCTTAACTTTGATCTTTTTCGGGACCCTAACTTCAGATACAATCTATATATTTGGAATCACACTTTTAGTCACCAGCATAACTGATAAGGTTAATTAGAAAAACGGATCGTGCTAACTGATATTAGTACCAAACATTTACATTAAAGACTACTTAAATCCCGTAAAATACTTAATATTAGTTCATTAGCTGATTAATTTGTAGATCGCTTGCTGTACATGTATCTATACTATTTTATTTGGAGACCAAAATTTTTTAGCCGGTTTGTCTCCGAGCCGACGATTGTCTGAAGTATTATATAATAATAAAAGTTAATGTACGTAATGTACTTTAAAACTTCATATAGTAATTGCTTTAATTAGCGTAGCTTAATTAATTAAACCCCAAATAAAGTTCCGTAGCTGGTTCCTTACCGTCTACGTTTTGTAAGCAGGCGGAAATGATTTTGTATTCAATTTGTCTTGAATTTATGACAACTCGGTCCACGGCCAACTCGCCCAACTCAAACGCTCTCACTAATTATTACAACTTGCATCACTTTATCAAACTCGCACCACTCAAAAAAATAAAGAGAAATATAACAAACTCGAAAAATCTATATACTATTAAATTTGGAGACCAAAATTTTTTAGCCGGTGTGTCTCCGAGCCGACGATCGTCTGAAGTATTATATAGTAATAAATAGTTTGGGTATGTAATGTACTTTATAACTTCATATACTAATTGCTTTAATTAGCGAAGCTTAATTAATTAAACCTCAAATAAAGTTCAGTAGCTGGTTCCTTACAGTCTGCGTTTTGTAAGCAGGCGGAAATGGTTTTTATTCAATTTGTCTTGAATTCATGACAACTCAAACACTCTCACTAATTATTACAACTTGCATCACTTTTTCAAACTCGCATCATTCAAAAAAAAAAAATATATAACAAAGAAATATAACAAACTCGAAGAAATCATTAGATTGTTTTCTTCTCTGAGTAAATTACTCCTTTCTCGGAGCACCCGTGTCACACAGAGACAGAACTCGCACCAATCGAAAAAAAAAAAATACTACAAACTCGCACCACTGAAGAAATGTTTAAATCATCAGAGAGTTCTAGATTGTTTTCTCTTAGTTATTTCCTCCGTTCTTGGAGCACCTGTATCACACAGAGACAGAACTTGACTCGCATCATTAAAAAAAAAGAAGAAAAAAATACTACAAACTCGCACCACTGATAAGAATTGTTTTAAATCATCAGAGAGTTCTAGATTGTCTTCTCTTACTTATTTCCTCCGTTCTTGGAGCATCCGTATCACATAGAGACAGAACTTGACTCGCAAATTTCGAAAAAAAAGAAATACTTACTACAAACTAGCACCACTGAGAAATGTTTTAATCATCAGTGTTCTAGGCTGTCTTCTTCTTCTCTGAGTTATTTCCTCCGTTCTAGGAGCACCTGTGTAACACCGAGACAGAAGCTACTAATTGGACATTCAAACTCCTATGGAAGAAGAACTTACAAACTTATCAAAACTATCAACATAATGCATCAGCGCATTAAAACAGTATGAGAAACACGAACCCAAGCTGTGTATCACCATAAACATTTCAAGTAGTCTTCAAGCCGCGCTCGCGCGGGTTTTTTTCTAGCAACGCGAAGAAATGTGTTTTATCATTAGATTGTTTTCTTCTTCTCTTAGTAAATTCCTCCTTTCTCGGAGCACCCGTGTCACAGAGACAGAACTCGGACAACTCGTAAAAATATACTACAAACTCGCACCACTGAAGAAATGTTTTAAATCATCAGAGAGTTCTTAATTGTCTTCTTTTAGTTATTTCCTCCGTTCTTGGAGCACCCGTATCACACAGACACAGAACTTGACTCGCACCTTCCGAAAAAAGAAGAAATACTACAAACTAGCACCACTGAGAAATGTTTTAATCATCATTGTTCTAGGTTGTCTTCTTCTGATCTTGAGTTATTTCCCCCGTTCTAGGAGCACCTGTGTAACACCGAGACAGAAGCTACTAATAAGACAATCAAACTCCTATGGAAGAAGAACTGACAAACTAATCAAAACTATCAATATAATGCACCAGTGCATAAAAACAGTTTGAGAAGCACGAACCCAAGCTGCGTAACACCATAAACATTTTCAAGTAGTCCTCAACCCATTTTTTTCTAGAATACAATAAATGAGAGCGTTTATCGATTGCTCTGCAGTGAAAAAACGAAATAACGGCACCATTCATTCAGTACTCTTCAAAGCAAGCTACTCGTCAGGCGATACTCCTTTGGAGAGTATTAACTATTGAGCTTAAATATAATGACAAAGAAGGAGGCACATACTATTCAAACAATGACAGATTGGAGGATAATAGTACTTTGAGGTTAAAACTTATTAATAAGACATACAGGAAGTTTTCATTGTGTGGTAATGTGTATACTTCTATGATAGATCAGGATGACAAAAAACGTAACAAATACTCACCTGAGGAAATCTATCAGAGTACATAAAGTATTGATTCATCTGGTAAAATAGTATAATCACATTTGTGACTCCCCAAAATCTATCTAATTCTAAGCTTAAAAAGAACAAATTAATGGCCAACGTAAATACAAATATCTTATTTAGGGACAAATCATACTTTGTAAAAAAGAACACATAACCTGATTCAAACGAAAAATTCTCTTTAACGGATTTTATTACGTTCCTTGATTTTATGATTGAATAAAAGATAATGTGCTACGTTTGTAGGACGAGTATGTCGACAGTGGGTTTTCCTATTTGGACCACATGTTCTCCTTGTCTTGTCGACTTGTTCTTTGTTCCTCTATTCTTATGAGTCATACTTCAAATAAAGCTTATCCTAAAGAATGAATAGAAGCTAGTAGCATTATCCTTTAACTTCATCTCCCGCTATGTAGATGAGCAACTAAAAACATGGTGACTCTCTTGGTCGAATCTATTCTATTGAACTTAAGGATGTAGTCAGGTGAAAAATCTGGAATTTAAATTACATGTAGTTAAGGAACAAAATGAACTAAAAAAATTGGAACTCCTTTTCGAGATATTTGATTAAAAAAAATGGCGGGAAAAGGTTGACTCGGAATTTTACCTTATATTTAGCATTGGCATTATTTGGGTCTCAAATCGCAGGAAAAGAAATCTTTAATCTGCTTAAATTTTAGTAATGACCTTATATGAGCTATTTAAGTCTTCTATGAAAAGAAAAGTGAGTGATATTGGACAAAATATTTCACCTTGTATCGTAGGAAAAAAAACCAAGGAGTCCGAACATCTGACAAAAATTCCTAAACCTGAAATGACTACACAAATGATACTACTGATACTGCCCATATCTTTAACAAAAATTCTAGAGAAGGACAATAGGTGTCGGTTATGTACAGGCCTTTATGACATAAGAAATCATTCAAATTGTCTTATTGTGAAGTTTTCATTTTTGAGTAGCAACTTTCTAGCAGAGCCTCTTTATGGGATATATTTATATGTTTGATACGATATTACAAGGCTTACGTCTCATAAAATGATTTCATTCACACTCTTTGATAAATGGTTGCTGCGTAAAAGATTGATATTAAATCAATGAGTTATCTTTCGTAGTACAATGTATTGAAGCTTAGGCAGTATAGTCACATAAGATATGATGATTATTTTTTTTCTCTCATATGTTCGACAATTATCCAATTTTACAGGTAGGGTGTTGTCACCTTCGGTTTTGATGGACGGTCACATTGCCCAAAGCTTTTATTTAAGTGTTCTTGGCACCAAAACACAATATTAGGGGTTTTTGAACATAGATTAAAAGATATATTACATCTTCAAACCACCGACTAATTTTGTTAAGACTGATAACATGAAAATTAATGAAAATATCAATATGAAATGTATTCAAAGAAGCCTTCCATTATGCACACAAATAATTACTTTTGATAAAGCTGCACATGGTAGTTTATGACTATTGCATGATTACATGAAACGAAAGGAAAAACATATCAATTTGTTACTCAGCTTTATCTTGAAAAAAAAAAAACGATACCACTAATCAATACGTTTTATATCCAAATATTTTTCCTCCAACATAAGCAGTTTTTGCCTAATTATCCCTTAATTGGTTTTGGTTTTATGTTCAATAAACTATGTTTGTAATATTAAGGATTCCAAGATATGAAATTGGTAATATCTTAGCTAAATGGTTGCATACTTACGATAAAATCAGTTATGCTTTGACAGAGTATTGCAGTATTTGAAGCCAAAACTTCGAACGTATCATAGAAATAAATAAAATCCAATATATGCATATTTCATCATGGTCATAACACAATGACCATAGAGAATTCTAGTAAGACGAGAAAATAATTGAATCAATTTGGATACTCTTACGATAAGAGGAAAATCCTAACCATCATGGATTGAGATACATGTTTATTATGATTAATTTTGAGAGTCATATAAAATATGTTAATTAGTATCAACAAAAAGTACGAGAAAAATCCTAACCATCTCGGAGAAAATATATCTTAGGTTAAGGTAAAGTAGTAAAATACCCTTTTAGGAGATATATTTTACCAAAAAAGTCATCTAACCGTTCAAACTGATACATTATGCGACAGAGCAGAGGCAAAAGATACCAAAGGGACATTCAAAGTTATAAGACGAAAATAAACTGACAACGCCGTGGTAAAAAAAAGAAAAAGACCAAAACACAAATAACAGTACACAAAACACAACATAGAAAACTAAAGACTGAGTAACACCAACCCCACCAAAAAATCGGGGTGATCTCAGGTGCTCCAGAAGAGTAAGCAGATCCTTCTCCACATGTGGCACCCGTCGTGTTGCTCATGTAAGTACAAACCCGTTGATAAGTCTAATACGGTAGGTCACATTCGGGGAAAAAGTACGGGATTGTACGACATTTAGAACATATCCGTAGTCATCTGTGAAACAGATAACGGTCAACCAATTCGTGATGGCATCCATAAAATTTCCAAAGGGATGATTGCACTTTCAACACTGCGAACTCTTTGTTTAATAGATTCATTGTGAGCAGTTACCCTCTATCAAGGAAATCATGATAGGAAATACAAGCCCTGGAATATCGTATCAACTGGGAGATATATACTCCTTAAACAGGCGCTGCTGGAATGTTGCTACTTAGAAATTGAAAGTTTACAATTGGGAGGTTGAAATCATCTCCTTCGTCGTAAAGTTTTGTTTTCAACCGACCCTCATCATCAATTTCTAGATGCAAGTAAAGATATGAGGGAGACCTAACTGTATCTGTTGTATCCATTATCTCAAGTTCGATGGGATAGATTCGTTCAACATAGTCATCAAATTTTGAATTATTTTGTGAAAGAACATCATCTATAAAGCGGAAAGTGAAGTTAAAGGGTACTGCTAACTTCTTTTCTTCCTTCCTAAGAAGTTTCTGTTTGAAGTTTGCTTCATATGAATAAAGCAAGGAACATGTCGGCAAGAAGAGGACCACAGTTGGTTCCCATGAGAATGCCGATAGCAAATATGTTTTCACTCAAGAAATTAAGCATCTCGATAATGTCAGAGATAGACTACAAAATTGTAAGCTTTACAAATTGTTCAGGCATTACAAATCTGCAATTCTATCTAATGGAAGCATTATGACATTGTAAGACTTGACATTAGTATCTATATTTTTATTATAAAAAATCAACAAAGATACCAGGTTTATAATTTGGTACACCAGACGCGCGTTCATGTTTCATATGACTTATCAGAAGAGCAGAAAACAAAATCATTGAAGGGCAAAATCAAATACAATGTTAGAAAGCATGTAAAACTGCAAATTTCTTAAAGTTGTGTTTAATATTACTAGAGCAATCATGGGGGTAGAAAAACCTTAATGTTACAAATAATTTCGTAAATGCAACATTTTATAAACAGTAAATTTTCAGAAAAAGGTTATAAACAGTATAACAACCAAATCTTTCTTCATATGTGGACGGCTAAAATACGCACAGATATAAGTGTTGGTTATAACATGTACAACTTAAATCAGACCGCTTAAAGACAAACGAAGCATTAAAATCGTTTATATGTATATATAAATACTGCATGAAATATCGGATATAATGATAGTATTTACAGAGGCGGATTGAGAGGGGGGCCAGGGGGCCCGGGGCCCCCTTTTCTGGGAAAAAAATGGTTGATTATATAGGGAATCACTGAAGCATGACCGGAGCGGGCCCCTCTTAGGCAGTCAGTGGGCCCCCACTTATGAAAATTTCTGGATCCGCCACTGATTTAGACTCTTATTTGTGATTTGTAATTACCTTATAATTTATAGAGCAAACAATTTGATCAGATAAAACGAAAACAGAGAAGAACCTTTAAGGAAACAATATCTTAACATAATTAGTCACGATTTGGTTGTACAACAAGTTTCTATGGTTAACCAAACTGTTTTTTGTTAGAGCTATATCACGGTAGGTATAGTGTCCTGCGTGTTTTTTTCGAGTGAATCGGTCCACTTTTTTCTAGTGTAGATCAGGTTTTTTCGAGTGATATTACATGCGATCAGATAGATTAACTGCTATTTCGCATGCATAATAATTTTATTCATGACTATTTATCTTCTTCTTCTGAGTACTATACATATTATGAGCACACACTACGCACAATTTCCTTGAATTTTACTTAAAATTCAGCGTTTTACATTGTCCGTGTTTTTCGAGAGCAACATTTAAAACGTCCAGGTTTTTCAAAGAAAATGTGAAGAAGAAAGATGACATTCTTTGCATTTAAAACCGGTTTTGTCTGGTTTATAACTAATTTAGTGAAGAACAATATTATATATTTCCAATAAGTCACAAAAACATATTACAATGTTCATCAAATTAAACCATATTCGACATAATGTGAAATTTATATACTGAAAGCGTTTTACAACAACTTGCAATATTACGATATATAAGAAATCACTATGGCCTTTTTAAAACAATCGTTTGAACCGAGTACAGGCGATTCATAATTTTTTTCCAATTTCAATTCGTGCTACCTTTGTTCTTATAGTCAATAATCTTTTATGATTGATATATAATACTGAGGCGAGTTTAAAAAAAAAGAGTAAGAAAACTAAGGAATAGTAGTAGAAAAACAATAAAAACACAAATGTTCTACTAAAAGAGACCTCCCTCAAAAATAAATTACAATAACAAAAAAAAAAACAACAAAATACACATTTAATCCACCTATGTTATAGTTCCCATTCACTGGAAAATGAGTGTATATTGGACATAAGGACAGAAATTTAGCATTGCAACAGGCTACCTACGGACCCCTGAAAGAATCGTTGCAAGGCTTCTCAACGTGCAGAGAGCGTGGCACTCTCTCTACACGCCCCATTTTGACCGGACGTGGCTGTGTACTTGTACATCTTGCATAGCCCAACGGACGCCCATCTTTGGCAAGAGTTTAAGAGTTTTACTGCCGGTCGAGAAAGGACCTAAGTGACCATATTTCTATTTCTCAATTCCCCTTAGAGGGTAACAGTTTTAGAAAGGTTTGTCATAGATCATGTCTGGTCTCATAGCTGATGAGAACCTCGGGGAGTTATCAATTGTATTTAACAAACAATTGAATAAATTATCTAAAAGCTTTAATACGATCCTTTTGAAATAATAATAAAAAAAAAACGAAATGTCTATATGATATGCGTACACCTTACAAAGATACATTGTCAATTTTTATTCTTTTAATTTCTGATGGAAAGGAAACTATGATGGTGCTTTATTTCTTCACTGTGAAAAAAGCATAGCATACGCTTGATCAGACTCCTCTTCACAGAAGGAGCATTTGAATATTGATCTTGTTTTTTTTCAATTTTTAAAACAATAAAACGTATTACCTTCAAAACAAACAGTAAATGAAACATTTAGGATGTATTTTCTGTTTAAAAAAGTCACATTTACCCGCTTTACACACTATGTAAACATACGTCTCAATCCAACATGTCTGTGCTCACATAAAGATTGTTTACATCACGAAATATCTATATCAGTATACTTACACGAAGATTGTTCACATCACGTACATTTGCTGTATGAAATCGAAATCATGTTTACCTGGGCGTTGGCATGTTTACATGGGTGTGGACATTTTGGATCGATCAAAACATACGTTAACCCGTGTGGGTTGAATGCAGTGGACGTGCATGATGTGAACAGTCTTTACTTGGGCGTAGACATGTTCGATCTTTCCAAATAAACGTATGCTGGTGTCCATGTAATTTATAAGACTTAACAAACAACAATATATACAAATGCATGATGCCATTTATGAAATGTACGTTTTAATACAGCATTATCAAACTGGGTTAATGCATTGGTACATGAACATTTTCATTGTTTTTTGCACGTAACTGCACTGACATATTACTTTTTTAGCCCTAGGAATTTTTTTTCACTCTATAAAACACGGACGCACTCTAAAAAACACGGACATCTCTCGAAAAAACACGCATATAACAATAAAATTACTCTCCAAAATGTCCTTATCAATGCAACAACAAGAGGTTTTGTAAAGTGTCTGTATATCTAAGTATATATAGGTTCCATGTATGCATTTCCTTTGACTTTTGCATTGGTATAAGTATGAAAATGGCTTTAATCTATATTTTGGAATGAAGCATTGTAAGGCTAAATTAAACGTTTTTAAAACAAAATAATGTAGGATTGATGATATCTTTTGACCACAAATAGTTATAAATCTTGTATGATCTTGTATTTTAGAAATTAGCACTTTTTTTTTACGTCTTACCAGAATTAATGTTTATTTGTTAACATTTTTGATCATATTCACTCGAAAAAACGTGGTCACGCTCGAAAAAAACCGATTAAATCACTCGAAAACACACGATCCCAGCCGGATACTATATCTACTGTGTATATATTCATCTATGCAATAATATAAAATCTATTGGACAGTACAACAGACCAAACCAATCATTAACATACATCTAAAATATATATTAAAATATTCAAAAAATATAGACTAACAAACAATGTACAAGATACAGGCACCAAATATTGTGAGATTTAACCAGTTAAATAAGTAAAAAAATCTATCTGTACCATATGTCGTCAAAGTAAAACGTACGACGAATTCCTGTGCAGATGAGCTATCAATAGGATTACCACCAACTTGAAAACGGAAGTAATTTAGAAAACAGGTTCAGAATATTCTCGCTACTATATAACGATAGGTTACCTAACTTTTGCTGCCGGTGGAATAATGAGAGCGAGCAAAACGTTCAAGTTTGCATCTTTTCGGAAATGATGTTCAGTCGGAAGTTTATATTGCACTACTGAATCTGAGGAAGGATATTTGTTTTCGATTTTAATTTTTTTTCTGTATTTATAATTATGTTACCCCTTTCAAAATGCAAACATTATATCTAAGTATTATTTCTTATTCTTCTACTCATACAATGTTTTACGGGGCATAACTTAAGACTACATATACAAGTATTATGATACATGTGCCATTGTAGACAGTACCGTTAATTGATATATTTTACACGGAAAGGTTACTTGAAAGTCAGAATTTGGTACAAACAGTAATATTCATTCAATTGTAGTATAAATGCAACAATATGTAAATATTCTTTTGAATTTTTTTTAGATGTTAAATCATCAAAATTTTGAAACATGGTTACAAAGCATATAAAAAAATGAAATTTACAATTTGATATTACATATGAATTGATGTTGGGATATTAAAAAAAAATTGAAAAAAACGATCAAAATTATAATTTCCAACTGTGTATATATATATATATAAGTGGGTGTGTTGTGCCAAAAAATATACGGAAATAATTCACAAAACAATAATGTTAGAACAAAGGTTATCCGGATATCTGGTTTTAAGTCATGAATTGTTTCAGATTTCCCGTTATTAATCAAAGTTCAGTATAGCTGCCATGGATGAAGCACAAACTATCTCATCCTGCCATTTATGTCAAAGTAGTGGAAATGTTAAATGGAAATGTGTCAGTTGTCAACTGTTACTGTGCAATACTTGCAAATCAAATGTACATCCAAAATTTAAACTAGCTGATACTCATTTTATCATTGATATTAAAGATGTAGGGACAAGTACTGAATACTCTTACAAAGAAATAGAATATGGAAAATGTAATTTGCACGTAAACCAGGATACTTGTTTGTATTGTAAAGATTGCAGTGGTCTTGTTTGTCTTAAATGTGTATCCGAAACACATCAACAACATGTATTAATTGATACCGATCAAATATATACAGAGAAAGAAAGCCAAGTTTTAAATCTTATTGAGTTATACAAACAGAAAATTACGTCAAATTCAATTGTAAACAAAATTTGTCAGAAAAAATATGAAGAATCCAAAGAGAAAATTATCAAAAGAAAGGAAGATCTAATTACGTTATTGGATGAACATTCAACAAAAATGTTATATCAATTAGAGGAGAAATGTAAAAATACGGACTTCGGTAGTAAATCGGAAGGTTTGAGCAAAACTCTGGATGTCCTACTAAAATGTCAACAATCAAGGCGTGCAGATTTATTATTAGAAACCTTAAATACCATTCAAGATACAGATTTACAACAAGATCTGGCAGCATGTTTTCCTAGATTTGTCATGGGAAGGCCATTATCACGCAAAATAATTGAAACGTTCGGTTCATTTAAGGAAGAAAAAGTTGTAGATCCTAACGAGGAAATAGAACTGCTGTTGAAGAGTTCCCACGTAACATCGCTGAAAATGATCAGACGAATAGTAGAAATTTCAGATGAAAAATTTTATGTCATTGATGAGTCGTCTCTTTGTTGTATTGAATTTAAGAAGGAAGAAAAAATTCATAGCAAAAAGATAGTCGATGTTAAAGCTTTTGACATTTCTCTTTTAAAGTCCAATGAAATTCTGATAGCAATGCAAAGAGAAGGAAAAATCATGATTCTAAAAAGTTCACTTAAAATGAAATTATTCCACTCGTTTTCTGGTCTTTTACCAAGGGCAATACATAGTACCAAAGACGATAAAGTTATTGTTGGAGTTCGAGAAGAAGGTGAGATAGAACTTTCGCCAGGTGTAGATTGCAAACGACAGATAATAATACTTGACATAAACGGACTAGAGGAGAATGTATTTGAATATGACGAAAATGGACAACGCATCGTTTCAATGCCGATGAAAATAAAAACGAACGCTGATGATGATATGTTTATTATTGACAGAATTTCAAAACTCGAAGGGCGCATTGTATTTCTGACTAAAAATGGTAATGTTTCCTGGGTATATAACGGAGAAGAATCCGCATATAATTTGTTTAAACCATGGGATCTGGTCGTCACCTCAAGAGATAATGCTATTATATCAGACATAGCGAATCAAGCATTTCACATCTTGACCAGCAATGGACAATTGCTAAAAAGGCATAGATCAATTGATATAGGACTTTCACTTCCATTTTCTCTCTTAATTAACCAAGAAGGTGACCTGTTTGTTGGAACACACACAGGGAGTGTGGATGATAGCGTAGATACATGTCAACACAAATCGACACACATTTTCCGTATTACAGTCAAAGGAATATGAATAAAATCAGCTACTTTGAAGTTGGAAAACTTACTTTTTGTAAATACGGAATTTCGATAATACATTATTTTTTCTGTTATGCATGTTTATTCTGCATAGATAAATTATTTTCATTGTTTTTCTCCAACATACGTAAAAGGTTTACAGAAGAAAATACCTCAATCTATGTCATCTTGTGTATAATTTTCTCGTTGGTAATCATTCCTTATTTTCTTATTTTTGTATATAACCTTATATTGTATTGCGAATTCAAAACATTCTATCAGTGGTTATTGCTATGCTTTTTGTACCTCTATGTATAACATTCTAGACATTTTTTTTTACATCTTTTTAATTTGTTTTCAAGTTATATCCATTTTGGGTTGTTTGCTATTTTCGCATATTGCACTTTACCTAGTTATTTTTTATTTCGGGTCCTTTTAGATGTCAATCTTCTTGGTGTTTTTTGTTTGTTTGTTGTTATTGTGTCATTAGTATATATTTTTTTTTGTTTGGCACCTTGCACGTACTTTTTAAACCTTGCAGTATTTAAACGATTTATAAAGGATACATTTTCACTATAAATTTTCATTTTATAAATTGAATAATTGTAGTAAATCAAATATTCCAACGTCCTATGCCTAAGTTGACGGAAATATAGAATGTATTAAGTTTTTTTTTTATCATAGCAAACATTTCAGATAATGTGGCTTCCCAGTTAAACATCAGACGTATCTGATAAAAGTCATGCAAAATACATGTGTAAATGAAATTAGTAAAAAATGGCGTTACTATCACTTGATCGTCTCCGCATCTGGATGAATTCCAGTTTCCGAGACCATAAACCATGCAATAAGTGCTTCTGTATTGGTATGATTTAAATAGTTTATTTTCAGTTTATAAAATTTGCAGTTAAGGAATGTACTTCAGGCTATGTTGATTTTAGACGGTCTTGACTTTGAGCTGTTCAGGACCATAACTTTTGATCCTGGTGTCTTCTATATATTTGGATTCACACTTTCAGTCACTAGCGTAGCTGATAAAGTTTATTTTAGAAGCAAAAATTGTGCAATCTGATACTGCAACCAATTTTATGCCTTTCTTTCCTTGTCATTATATTTACACTCAATAATTAACATAAAACATATAAAACTTCGAAAAGTATCGCCTGCCTGGTAGCTCGCAGTGACGATATTTTAATCAATTCCGACTTTTCGTTTCTGCACTGCAAAGCAATGTATGTATACACTCTTGTTGTAGGGACAAATATTACTTTGTAAAAAAACACCACACACTTTGAATCAGACGAAAAGTTATTCTCTTAAACGGATATCATTAAGATTCTTGACTTTCTGAATGAAAAGAACATGTTTCGTTTTTCGGACGTGCATTTTAACAGAAGGTCTCCCATTAGAACCACATGTGCTCCTTGTCCTGTCGCCTTGTTCCTCTATTCATATGAGGCACAATTCAAACAAAGCTTCCCCAAAAGAATGAATAGAAGCTAGTTGCATAATCCATTCATGCCCCGCTATATATTTCAAAAAAAATTAAGGGTCGGTTGTGTACAGACCAGTTATGACAAAAGAGAATTATTTAAATTGTTTTATTTTGAAGTTTCCATCGTTTAGTAGCAATTTTCCAGCAGAGCCTGCATATTTTATATATTCGATACGGTAGTCCAGGGCTTACGTATCGTACAACGATTTACTTGATACTTCTTCATAAACAATTGCTGCGTAAAAGATTGATGAAATCAATGACAAAATGGAAGTTATTGTTCACGAACGGTATGGAAGCCATCATGATTTTGTTGACAGTTATGGAATACATAAGTCCCGGATAACTACAGACATGTTCCACTTGTAGAAACACGGTCCTTTGATATGAATCTGTTGAATATCTATAAAGTTTTAGATAGATTTGTGGACAGACCAAGAGACTAGTAGCTGCCAAGTTATTTATTTTTAGAAAATCAATTGTGGTATTCTATATAACTCAAGATGCACTGCAAAACAAATTACATGATTGAACACATATGTTCAATATATAATGATTATGTTAATAGATCTCAATTACACTACAATACGTTCATTGACTGTCACCGACACTAACTGTTATATTTGTACATTCGAGTTATCCTTCGTAGAGCAATGTATATAGACGCGGAGGTAATATAGGCACATAAGATATGATGGCTGATAGATACGTTATTATTTTTTCTCTTGTGATTTCGATAAATATCCAATTTTACAGGTAGGTTGTTGTCACCTTCGGTTTTGATGGACAGTCAAATTGCCAAAAGCTTTTTTAAAAGTGTTCTTGGCTTGAAAACACAATATTTTGGGTTTTTGAAAAGAAATTAAAAAGATGATATGGCATCTTTAAACCATCAAGTAATTTTGTTTAGACTGATTACAATGAATTTAATGAAAATATCAATACGAAATGCATTGAAAGAAGCCTTCCATTATGCAAACAAATGATAACTTTTGTTAATAAAGCAGCATAAGGTAGTTTATGACTATTGCATGGTTACATAAAACGATAGGAAAATTATATCCATTTGTTACTCAACTTCATCTTGATAATGCATACCATTAATCAATACGTTTTATATCCAAATATCTTTCCTCCCACAAAGCAGTTCTAGCCTAATTATCCTTTAACTGGTTTTGGTGTTATGTTCAATAAACTATGTTTCTAAAAAAATATGTAGAACGTATTTGTACATTAAGGTTGCTAACATATGAAATCGGTAATATCTTAGCAGCTAAATGGTTGCATATTTACGATAAAATTCAATTATGCTTTAAAAGTGTATAGCAGTATTTGATATCAAACGAAAACTTCGAATATATAATAGAAATAAATGAAATCTGACATATGCAAAATACTTCATCAACGTCATAGAACAATGCCCAAAGTATATTCTAGTAAGAAAAGAAAATAATTGAATCAGTTTGGATACTCTAAAGATAACAGGAAAATCCTTGGCTGGAGATACATAATTACTATGTTTAATTTTGAGAGTCATATAAATTTATATGTTAATTAGTATCAACAAAAGGTATGAGAAAAATCCTAACAATATCGGAGAAAATATATCTAAGGTTAAGGTTAAGTCATCTAATACCTCTTTAGGAGTTGTATTCTAACAAAGAAATCTCATTTTAAGACTTGACATTAGTAACTATAGTTTTTGTTATAAAAACTGATCAAAGATACCAGGATTGTAATTTGGTACACCAAACGCGCGTTAATGTTACATAAAATTGAAAGTTAAAATCATATACAACGTTAACAAGCATGTAAAACCGAAAATTCCTAAAAGTTGAGCCCAATATGACTAAAGCAATCATGGAGGTAAAAATAGTCTAGTGTTACAAATAAATTCGCAAATACTGTATTTTTAAACCAACAATTCTCAGAAAATGGTTACAAACAGTATAATAATAAAATCTTTCTTCATATATGAACGACTACAATACGCGTAAATATAAGTGCTAGTAATAAAATGTACTACTTAAATTAAACCGCGTAAAGACGAATGACCCATTAAATTCGTTTATATGTTAATCTAAATACTGTCTGAGAAAACGGATATAATGATGTATTTAGACCCTTATTTTTAAATTTGTAATTACCATATAATGTATAGAGCAAACAATTTGGTCAACAGATACAACGAAAACAGAGAAGAACCTTAAAGGAAACAATGTCTTAACATAATTAGTCACGATTGATTGTATAACAAGATTCTATGGTTAACCAAACTGTTTTTGTTACAGTTATGTATCAATATATCTTACAATACATATTCTTCTACTCGTACAACTTTTTACGGGGCATAACTAATTTTAATCTTTTGACATATACATATGAGATTTAGTATTTTCGTGTACTCACGTAACCTCTACCTTTTACTTCAATGTTTACAAATCGATTAATGTGATAATTCCTAGTCTGGGTCAAATCTGGGTTATATTGAGAAATACATTTGATATTTGAAATATTGTAGTATCGTCTAAAGACTATGTGTCGCTTACTGCTATTAATGAAATCTGACTGTGATCGACCTTTATCTCAAGATAAAAAAATTTCTTTTTGAACATTTTATGTCCGTACAATAATTTAATTATTATTTAACATAAGTTTTTGATAATTGACATGTTAGTCTTTATCCTTTGCAGACCATCCCTGACCTTAATCTTTGAAGTCGAGGTAAATAATTGATTTTCAGGGACATTTTCGTGTCCAGGCTAAAAACTTTTTTATTCTCTTTAAAAATTTGTTCAAATATGGGTGCATCATCTCAAGTCTTTTTTTATTTTTTTCCATGGCGTTGTCAGTTTTTTTTTTTTTTTTTTACTTATGAGGTTGAATGTCCCTTTTGTATCTTTCGCCTCTCTTCTACCAGTAATTGGCCTTAGACCTAAAATTCAAATATTTAATTTTTGGTTGCCAATTTTAGGATTTGTCTTCGAATGATTTTTTTTTAATATAAAACAACTGCCCAAGCACACAAGACTATAAACATGTAAGTCTAGTACTATAAAGACTATATAGTTTCTTTCTATTACCGAAGAGAGGCTAAATATACCAAAGTGACATTCAAACTCATAAGTCGAAAATAAACTAACAACGCCATATCTGAAAAAGAAAAAGACAAACGAACAACAGTTCACAAAACACACGTCATTTCGGGGCCTTTTATAGCTGACTATGCGGTATGGGCTTTGCTCATTGTTGAAGGCCGTACGGTGACCTATAGTTGTTAATTTCTGTGTCATTTTGGTCTCTTGTGGACAGTTGTCTCATTGGCAATCATACCATATCTTCTTTTTATACAACATAGAAAACTAAAGACTGAGCAACACGAACTCCACGAAGTGACTCTATAGATGAAGAGGAGACGTGAGACAAAGAATCTCAATACCATTTTCGCCAAGAAAGAACATACATTTACTGATATTGTATGATTTGAATTTATTATTGAACTAACCAAATTCCATTTTGTTGTTTACAACTATTAATTTAAAAAAAAAGCTGTAACATGCAGTCCTAGTGTGTTTTCATTATCTAATTACAATGAAATTGAATCTTACAATATATTCACTGGAAAAAAAGGTACATTATGAAAAAAGTAAAATCACAAAAATACTGAACTCCGAAGAAAACTCAAAAAGGAAAATCCTCAATCAAATGGCAAGATCAAAAGTTCAAACACATCAAACGAATGGATAACAACTGTCATATTCCTGACTTGGTACAGGCATATTACATTGTCAACTTGAAATTGTCAAGTTTTTATTTGAATGTGCCCTTTTTGTCCGGATTTATCCTCTTGATGTGTGATGATAAGAAATGTTTTGAACACTTGCTTCATTAATCTTCCTTCACACTTTAAGCTATTAACCTCAAAATAGTTACCTAAACAATGCTATTGATCGATTGTGGCATACAGATGAAATTGAATTTGAAGATGAATGTTTCGCCTAAAACAATTTATATTATAATACATTTACCATGGAAACTTCATTTCTACAAACAACTACATTTCATTCCATTCTTGTTTAAATATAAAATATTCGGTATATTATAAATTACAGAGCTGATAAAGACTCCATTAAACATAATATCTAGAATTGTTATCCACTCATTCTTTTAAATTCATGAACACATAACTAAATTTCAAAGATAAAATTGAAGAGGTTTAAAACAATTTATGGAATGAAACAAATAGACGAAAGATACCAAAGGGAAATTCAAACTCATGAATCGAAAATAAACTGACAATGCCAAGGCAAAAAAGAAAAGGGCCAAAAGACAAACAACAGTACACAAAACACAACATAGAAAATAAAAAAACTGAGCAACACGAACCCCACCAAAAAACCGGGTATGGTCTCAGGTGCTCTGGAAGGTAAGCAAATCCTGCTCCACATGTGACACCCGTTGTGTTGCTCATGTAAGAACAAATGCGGTAATAAGTCTATACAAAAATATGCATCTCGGGATTTTTTGTTTTACATATAATTCCATCTTTTCTTATTTTGGCCGATTTAGCTAATGTCTCAATGCCTTAAAGCCTTAAACAAAATTATATTGACATTTACCTCACATTCATATTTGATTCATAAGACAGCTGTGAATTTCTTGAAATAAGTGGCATGAAAGAAGCTTCAACATCACGTCCACATATTCATCTTTTTTTTTTATCAACTTTATCATGCGATGGTGCAATTGTATTGCTTATTTGAAGTGAACATATATTAAACTTCAGGGCATACTCTAAAAAATGAATTTACACTGGCAAGCTTTGACAAAATATCTTTAAACGATAACCATGGTAACAATTTGCAACTGACTGACATAGTCATGTCTTTAAAGGCAACCTCCAAAGAAGTTGAAAGCAGGAGCATGAATCATTTGTACACGTATTATTTTCGTTACATAAAAAGACTGAAAATCAAAGAAGGCAGTGGAAATAAACAACAAAACCCAAAGAAACATACAACACGGCCAAACGAAAAAAAAAACCACACAGAGACCAAGAGTTCAAACAATTCTACAAAGAAAACTTAGTGAAGTTTGATATTTGAAATGAAAACAGAATCTATTTTTGAAGTGCCAATTCAGTCCCCCAAAGTGTGATTTTTTATGCTTAACTATGAATCCATCAGGTGACAATAAGCATAGTTTTTATTTACATTTTAAGTAGATGTAAAATAGTAGCCATTAGTGCTAATAAAAGTTCATATGAAGGTACAACAAATAGATGTTAGTATATGACAGGTAAACAATCATTTGTATAAAAATATCACCCATCGTTTGTGAAAATATGTAATTTCTTCCGGAATGTAATGTATTGTTTTCATGGTCCATAGTCTTTGGAATCCAATTGAACATGATCATGCCTCCAGTTTCCTTCGTCTAAAAAACTATTTGCAAAAATTAAATTACGATCGTAGCACATACAGTAATTTTATTTAGTTTCAACATAATCGCATTTAGTGTTTGTTAAAGCTATCTGAGTGTATGGTGCATTGATACCACCCGGTGTCTACTGGGTGAACGGTACTACATCGGGAACCGTCGCGGTACCGTCAAGATGAGAGTATATAAGAAAGTGTGAGAAATAGAAATAGTTGTTTGGTAGTAAAGAGGTACATGAGTTGGTGTTAAAACTAGAAGTAGAAAGAACTAGATATTTCTTTTATCTACGAATTTGAATATGTACATATTTTTACACTAGTTGGAAGTTAAAAAATAATTTTAATATTAGAACTAAACTTAATATTATGTTAGCTGTTAATATTTACTATGGATTTTACATAGATACACAATATTTACGGAGATATTGTTTACCGAGCCCGGAAATTTAGAAACGATCCGGGTAAACTTATCGATCCTTTAAATAAACTTATTCTAAAAGGTTACCAATTCAACACTGTAATTAAGATCTTTGAATATTGTTTTTATTGGTATAAATATTGATTTTGTCATCCGTAAATTAAAATCAAACTAAATATTATTTGTATATACATATACATATTCGTGGCTCTACAATCTGTCGATACCTGTATCTTGACATTGCACAAGTTCGTGTTTTCTCTGACTGTTCTAAATCTATTTGATGTTGGATGTGAACTGATTGATATTTTAGTCTTCAATGCATGATGTTTGTTACTAATTGTTATTGGCTTTGAACTAGCTGTCAGTAACTGCGAGTACTCTCAGATCTGTACTTAGTGTCTTTTTGTTGTGGGGATGTACAAGTACCCTGCCACGTCCACTCTGTGTTTTTGTTACTTGTTTTTGTGCTTTGTATCTATCTGATGGGTTAAGCCCTTTCCAAATGATTTTTTAGTTTGTTCATATGTTGTACTGTTACACCGCTGTTCCCGCCACATTCTGTATGTGCCTGTCCAAGGTCAGGAGCCAGTAATTCAGTGGTTATCGTTTGTTACTGTATATCATATTTGTTTTTCGTTCATTATTTTGTACATAGATCAGGCCGTTAGTTTTCTCGTTTGAATTTTTACATTTGTCGTTTCGGAGCCTTTAATAGCTGAATATGCGGTATGGGCTTTGCTCATTGTTGAAGGCCGTACGGTGACCTATAGTAGTTAATTTCTGTGTCATTTTGTCTCTTGTTGAGAGTTGTCTCATTGGCAATCTTACCACATCTTCTTATTTTTATAATTACATGTATGTCAAACAAATCTTTCAGTTATTTTTCTGGAGGTAAACGTCACTTGAACTTAACAATTAAACATGGTTCCAGTTCATGTATGTAGACCCATAACCAGGTCAATCACATCGAAACTTTTTCCGCTTGATGTAATATGTATCGAATTGGTTCCAACGGATGAAAGTTAACTTGAAATGGCGCGAGCTTTCGTTGAACTGTTTTTACAGGTCCATAGTTAATAAAGAACGTTCTTCGTTTGCCTATTCGCCTCGTATGAAATACCAAAATTAGTAGAAATACTTGTATTATTTGGAATACATATTCGGCTTTAATAAATTTTAGTCACAAATATATATTTTTCATGTTCGTACGGGTTAAATGTTCACTAAAGAAACAACCACATTTCGGATACTAAGTTAATGGACAACAAAAAGATTTTTCGCTATGTATTGTGAAGATAACAACATGATAGCATATATTTTAAACTATGTTAAATGTTAAATGAAATGTTTCTGAATTGTGTCTGAAAATCGGTTAACAAGTGTTGACTATATCTATACTGTTGTTATGAGTCCAGTTTCTAAAACAAAACCGAAAGCACAACTATGTAAGTTGATGATAACTTGGCTTTAAACTTAATGCATACTTTGTAAATTTTCAAGATTGACACACGAATAGCACAAATACACTGCATTACGTCCATTTAATAGCATTCACAATTTTGTTGATAGATAGCTAACAATAATTGACCATAAAAAAATTTATCTAAAATTTTCTTGTCAACTTCCAAAAAGACAGGCAATTTCCATAAGAAGAAAATGCGAGAACCCTTTAAAGAAACTACAAATTTTAGATTAGTCTATGAAAGTGTCATATTGAGGCCACTTATGTATCTTGACCAAGATGAAATTTTGATTTCTGTAAAGATCCAAATACGTTTGAAAATGAGCATGGTCCTATAATACAAAGAATTTTACCCTTTAACTTTCATAGTATAAATCAGTATTGTAGTTCGGCATAAAAGTAGTAGGTATGGTTCTCTTTTAGCTTTAAGAGTCATAAAATTATCAGGATATCCTCTTTCAAATTTGTAGTTTCTATCATACCAAATATATGTAATGCTATAATTCAAACACTTCATTCTAAAAGCACCATTTAAGAAAATTTAGAAGAGCCATTAAATTGAGACGATTTTGCCAGTTTTTCTTTCGTGCATTTAGATTTGTAGTAGGAAGCATTAATCTTAGAAGTAATACGAATGAATAAACCTTATTGTCGATTTCGAATGGATAAACTTTTCATTTCCTTCTTATATGGGTTAATATAAAAAAAAGTCAGTGATTTATCAGGTTTAGATCATTTCACTTCAAAAACAGAAATACGATAACAAATAGAAAACAATTGACAGTTCCTTCTCTCTAAAATAATCTTTAAATTGTATTTGTTATAGATTAATCAATCGACATTTCATTAACTCCGTCATATTACTGGTGTACTTAGATTAACTTTACCTTTGGTACTTAAAAGAGAGGCGAAAGATACCAAAGAGACATTCAACCTCATAAGTCGAAATAAACTGACAACACAATGGCTAAAAAAGAAACAGACAAACAGTACACAAAACACAACATGGAAAACTAAAGACTGAGCAACACGAACCCCCACCAAAAACTGGGGGTGATCTCAGGTGCTCCGGAAGGATAAGTAGATCCTGCTCCACATGTGGCACCCGTCATATTGCTCATGTTAGTATATTTAGGAATTGAAGCATATGCTTATAATAAGAACAAAATCTAAACATTTTTTTGGGGGGATAATGAAATAATATCCAAATATAACATCTAAATTATAAAATGTCATTAAATCATAACTATATAATGGAGCATAATATTCCTTTCCAAACTAAATAAGCATTGATGTTAATGCTACTGCATACCATATCTCAAAGGAATGTCCTGAAAACTTCTAATAAAAACCTAACATTTAAATTTTGAGGTCGATAGAGTATGATCGATTGATGGGGGAGCTGAGGGTGGCTTGATATACTTCACATAAATGAGATACACAGATGCTGATGCAGCTGTACACCTCAACGTTGTCGATGAGGTTTTTTGGTTATAAGTAGACTATATTTTAGCATTATTAGAATAGTATGGCAACGTATTTCAGTTAACAATAGATGGAAGCAGTGGCCACAGGATATTTTATTCCATAAAACAAAGACGAAATGAATGATAATGATGCTAGAAAAGAATTAAAAAAACGTTATAAATTTCATGCGTTCTAATCGCTTTTCGTTATTAACCTTCATCCGGTACGGTCTAAGCCGAATATTTTAAAGCTAAGGAAATATAAAACCCGAAACAGTTGAAGAGCTATATGACCAAAAAGGACATAAAAAATCGCCAAATCAATATAAATCAGCTTTGCCAAAGGGAGTTGAAACCTTGGTTTATTCAAGATTCTGATTTCTAATCGGTGGATTTTGTTTAACTTCTCGAGAACCGTCAATTCCATTGGTACTATGCTTGACGGGCATATTCATTTGAAGGTATGGTTATTAGCAAATGTAATCACGTTTTGTATCAATACAAATTTGAGACGACTGCAGCATAGTGTGAATTCTACATTGAAGCCGTATTAAAAAAATAAATATTTGAAACAATTTATAGACGTGGTCTTTTGTTTGTGTTTAAATTTTTTGAATTCAGAAATTGCTACCAGCAGTGGTCAAAGTTTTCATTGAAACCCAGCTGGAAATTGTATTTAGATTGTTATCAAGATCAAATTAAAATAAAAGCAAAAGATGTATGAATCTTCTCCAAAAGACGAGAAAAGGACATTCTCAGTTATTTTGTAATACTTTAAACCTGTCTTCAGTAATCAGCGATACAGACTGGTTTGATACCTTGGTGCTGATATATCTTCGTTCAATGTGCAAATGTGCTATGGAAATATTCTTTACTGCTGAGCTCAATTTATCATTTATTCAGTTAATACTTTTGCAATGTGTCTTTTATCACAGAAGACATGCCAACGCACCTACCTATATTATGGATGCAGTCGTATATCTGAAAAACGTAAAACAACAATGTTCCTTTAGACACAATCAAATACTTTAACTTGATGTAATTTGTTTCTTTAGGCATGTTAAAAGTCATTAACAACGTCTAGCTGGAAAGGAAACAGTCTGATTAAATTCAGAACCAACTGTCGTAAAAAGTTAACTTCAAATAAATTATCGGCTTTAGTGGTTTGGATTGCATTCACACAAATTGTTGCAATTAGAAATAATAGTAATGTTACTACAAGTTCAACAGAAGTAAGATATAATCCAATATCAAACCGTGAAAATATCTTCATGACGACTGACGATAAATAATCAGATTTTAGCTTGTAGACTACCAAATCCAAAAAAAACAGACGTATATTTTTGTAAAATTAAAATAACTATCATCCAAATACACAGCTTTGATTGCGAGCACCATTGACAATAATTATTTTACAATGCAACATATTACCAGATTTATGTAAAGTGTTATTATTATTTACTAGTGCTGGGTCGATACCACTGCTGGTAGACTGTTAGTCCCCGATAAAATCATTAACCTAGAAGTCAGTGTTTCGCCAGTTACACCATTCGTTGCATATTTTTCTTAGATTTCCGTTGATAAATTTAGAAATTATCCAGAAACTACGGTTCCGACTCCAGGAGGAAAGTTGACATTTGATGTTTTTGCTATTTTTGCAAAGCCCTTTCTGGTTATAAATCTCCTCTTGGTATTCATTGATCCTTAGCTTTCCAATTTTGTTTTTGAGCTTACATAATGAAAGTTAACTCATATAACTTCTTTGGTTGCACCGAATTAATAAATTGTTATCAATATTTCACTTAATGTTTTGGCTAGATATGTATTTCCCATATGATATGTTATTTCTCGTTTCACACGGAACGGAGTATGATTGTGATATGAATAAATGATAACACAAATGAGTAAATTTGGTTTGCTTGTCCTGCAATATGATACGAAATTGCATTTTTTCTATTGACAATGTGTAGGTTAATGATGACTACATAAGGTCACGACAACTACTTTTCCTCCGTGGCAACGTATTTTTCAATAATAAATAAAAAACGCACATTTTCATTTGATAAAATCTTCTATTTTTCAATTCTACTTCATTCTGGATCGTAGACAATTTTGTTCGATGATGATGGGTGGCTGCTTAATGTCCAGCGGAAAATTAATATGCATATTCAGGACGAAAACATGTTAATGTAATATGAATATTTGCCCTGCTTTGTATTAGACTGACATGCTTAGTCGGATTTTAACGTGCTAGTTCACAAGGTAACAGTCCACAGGAAGACATGTCACCTTACCCGGACACATTATTCTGACTTCAAGCCGACCAGTCTTTGCTTTACTCCTGATTGCAGCGTGCTAAGGGGAGAAGCAGCACATACCAATTTCAAAGTCTTTGGTTTTACCTGGCTGGGGGATCCACGACCTCCCGCACTCGAGGCGAACACGCTACCACGAGAGTACCGAGGCGGTTAATTTTGTTCGAAAAAGACAGTATGTAGATCTTTGAATTCTGAACATAGTTGATATGTCAGATTTTCTGTATCTACGATTCTCGAAATAATAAACAATTTTTACATTTTACCTCTATGTTCTATTTTATTTTTAGCCTTGTCGGCCATGTTGGTTAGCCCGAAGGATCATCGGACACGTTTTTAAACTAAATAATTTTATGTTTATTGTGGCCAAGTGTGGTTTCAGAAGAGAAGCTTATTGTATAGTTAACGGATGACAACATACGACAGTCGCCAAGTAATAGCAAATGCTCACACTGACCTCTTGGTCCAAGGGAGCTAAACATACGCGAAATATATCTAGCTCTTAATTAGAAGAGGTGGTTGTAATGGCAATCTGGCAATAAAGACCACGAGTAAAACGATAATGGTCTTATACCTGGTCTGGATACATAAAAAAAAGTATAATAGTACATTATCAACTCTATATTTCTTTATTGAAAATTGTGTACATAACATAAAGGGCATTCTTATCTTAGAACTTTTAGTACATGTACTTTGTGTTGATGACATTCTCTGTTCATTGTTATTGTTGAAGTTCTTTCAATACATCAATATCACGAATGTTGTAGTTCAGCGTCATAGTTCTCACCACACTGGAGACATCTTAATTCTTTAATCAATCATACATATCATCTTGTTTATCGCTTTCTGACAGTATAACCGATGTCGACTTGTTCCTAGCTTTGACACTAGCTGTTGGGTCAACTTCTTGAGCAAGATCTCGGCTATCCGAATTTTCCCGCAGTTTTGCGTTTAAGGGCTGCCGCTTGGAAGTTGACTACTAGATATGACTTTGGAATGGTAAGAACGATGATGTTTTTAGGCAAAATACTTTAGATTGCTTTCAGTAGCTGTGACCTTTTTTTTTTTGATACGGTGTTCTTATTTATGTTAAGTTTGTATTTTGTTTTCTGTTTGATATTTATTATGAATTAAGTACTTAATCAACTGTAAGAGATAACAAAATTAGTTCAACAAACCACATGTTCATGTATCTGTTCCAGAATCCTTGACAGTGATTGTCTATTGTCATAGCTTGATGTTTTTGTTATTAATTTTGGAGAATATTTGGTGTTGATGACTCAAAGTCTCCTTTCAAGCCCATTTAGGATAACAAATATTAAGGTTTTGTTAAGAACTGCAAAAATGAAATAGAAAAAAAAAGTACACAAGGAGTAAGAAACAAATTAAACATACCTTTAAACTTTAGTACATCACATAGGTGTCATTAGATACCTTCGTTTCGCACAAATTACAGAACGAGTTAATTATGACAGTGTCCATTCATATTTGCTATAAGGAAACATCGAGCAGATTCGAGAGACAGCAAAATATTTTGACAAAAAATATTTTAAACCTAGATATAAATATTCATAAAATATGAAGTTGTTTGATGTATGTGTTCATTCTTCACCTTTTTAGTTATAAAAAATGTTGATGAATTACCAAACAAACTATAGAAATTATCAAAGTGTATAATTTTTTCCACTCCTTGTTGGCAGAGAAACTCGTGTTTTAAAATAACATTCATGCGGAACAAATTTTACTGCACCAGATGCGTATTTCAACAATTCATGTCTCTTTAGTGGTGTTCGTAGCAGAAATACTTGAAAATTCAAAAACTTATACAAAAAGTTGAAAAGCTGATTAAATTATAAAGGTCCTACAGTATAGCCAAACCCGGTTTAAAAGGTTCGTGATCTTTATAAAGATAAGGAGGAGTGATATGATTTTCAATAAGATAACTAACCACCACAGATAAAGGACGTGGATGTAAGCACTTCTTTTTTTCTCACTGCACTTATTTTGATGTAGTCAGTTTCGGTCAAGGTTCAAAGCGTATTTTATCATGTCTTTATCATGAAGTGATAATAAGCATCAAATAGTTAATATTAATCGATTTTTACATATTGATGGTGTAACAATATGCTATAGAAAAGCCCGTTTTCAACAGAATTTCTGCTAAGTCTTATAAACTTCTCTATTAGGAACAAAATAATACCTTTTGTATTGTTTTGGGGTTCTAAGGTAAAGAATACATTCTTTTAAGCCCAGTCACCGTACTTGGGCAATCTTTCATAACCAAAAACATGCATGGTTGAGTGCAAAAATTCGCACTGATGACTACTTTAAATATAATATGAGTGCTCAATTCAATCACTATATCCCTTAACCACAGTCTCTCAGTGACAATCTTAATTTATTTCAATATGCCTCAATATATTTTGAAGTAATAACATTCACTGGTAGGTTATTACAATCTTGTATTACTTCCATGATGCGTTGTGAAAAAGAGACGAAAGATACAGAGGGGGCATACAAAACTCATTAGTTAAGATAAACAGACAACGCCATGGCAAAAAAAAAACAAAAGATGACGATTAGACAAACAAGTCCTCAGAACAAAACAAAGAAAAGTGGAGACTGAGTAACACGAACCAAACCAAAAATTGTGGTCATATCTGCTGCTCCACTGCTTCACTTATAGCTTAAAGAAATGATGTGTTTCAGCGATGTTTCGAAAGTTTTGAATTATGACAACAGTAAGAAATCTGTCAGAATGTGTATCTTAAAATACTTTTACAATTTAACATTTTTGAAACCTTATAAACATCACGCCTTCTGAAAATGTGTATGGCAGTAAGATGTGTATCCGTGTTTTGTTTGTGTGGTACGGTTGTAATTATGGTAAAGCTACTCTTAGTTCAAAATAGAGAAATTCACATTTTACGATAATAAGCCTTCAATACAACCAATAGTGAAAACTTTCATAAAGCACTGACTGTCATACCAAATATCTTACAATTTCCTCTTACGTTTGGGTGAGACAGTTTCGTAATGTAGCATATGTACGTGATTAGCTTTATAGCTAAACTTTATTTAGAAGATCGTTGGTGAACATGACATATAGAATTGAGATTTATTGTCATTTTTTAATTAAATATAAATTTGTGTTTAGACAGTCTAATAATATTGTCACGTTCATTTCGATAAAATCTCTCTATTTCGGAAAGACTTATAAATGCGAAAGTTTAAGCCCGAATAAAAACGAAATAGGTCAATTACTAAATAATAATATCTCAAGGAAAGCTTCATACCAGATTTGATACATGCAACTACCCATATTTTCCTATTTTAGTTTTCCTTTCTTTGCCATTAGATTCTACAAAGCTCACCTAGTATTGGTTAACTGGTTCGTTTTTTTTTGTTTTTTTTTGTTGTTGTTATTCCTGCAGTGTTTTCAATATCTTCTGTAAACGGAATATTTAAATGTATAATGAAAAATGTTCCTAAATGATTTCGAATAATCAGAATAAGGTACTACCTTTCATAATCCAGTTTAACGTCAGATATAGTGTAGCGGGAAGATATGGTAATCCGAAAATCCCCTTTCTGCACTCATCTGCAAATTAACAAATCTCTGTTGGTGAAGAACATATCGTTCCAACAATATCAGAACAGCATTTTTGCACTGACAAATTTATGTCTATCCTCAACAGGATTCGAACAACAGCTGTTGCTGCAAACAACAGGCATTAACACAACACCTGCATTATGTGCACAGTTGAGGTATAGTTCCTTAGATAGTGAAAATAATTCTTACTTTTAAACGAAGCACAAATGTTTCAAGAGTACTAGTAACACATATAGAGGAGGTGTGGTTTATACGTAAATGAGACAGCAAACCAACGAAACAATTAACCAAATTCTTGTAAATCAAACTAAAAATTGAAAAAAGAATCGAGGATCTCCAGAATTGCGTTAACATGTACCAGATTATGCAATTATAGTTATGAAATAATAACACAAAAATAAAACGTATTTCCCATCCCTAAACGTACCCCAAATTACAAAGAAATTTACGCGACGTGAAATCGACATAGCACGAAATAACAATTTGTTACTATATTTGGTATATACAGACAACAGAACGTGTTCTATCTGCAGTATGAATATTGATTCTAATGCAATTTTATGTAACAATTTTTTCATTGGCTAAAGTTACCGTCAAATCCACAGTTGACCAGTCGTAACTAAGGAGGGACCCGCCATTTTGAATTCATGGATCAACAAATGTTCGATTACTACAATATTATCGAAAATAAACAACACCTACCTCAAAATCGCTGTTTTGATGTGATTTTATCAAATTTGAATCGTAGAAGTAACGAAATAACCTTCAGTTTGTATGTTTTCATTTGTATGACGTCATGTTTAGCCATGACGTCTTTGCGCCAAAATCATTCATGAAGTTTCGCGGAATTTTATTAAATTTCAAATTTATTCATTTTTCAAGCTCTAACGTATTATTTCTTTTGTAATGCATTAGAATCGGAATAACAGTACTGTAGTTGAAGTTGCCACCGTCAATTTTGATTTGACGGTCGCAAATATCCGTTTTACTGTCTCGCTACGCGTCGCCAGTAAAACTGCATTTGCGACCGTCAAATCGCCAATTGACGGTGGCAACTCTTCAACTACAGTACAGTTATTCTTAATTCATCAAATACCTTAGTTTTTCATTAAAGTGAGGGGCTTAGCATCAAAACATTTCGGATCTAATGTTAGTAATTAGAGTTGCAGATTTCTAAAATTCTTATAAATGTACTTATTTAAGCTAGCAAGCTAATAAATTAAGATCTCTTTGAAGTTGATCTTTTGAGAACTTATCTAGTGGAAATTATATTCAAGTTCCCAGGTGTCTCGTATAGACAACATTTAGCCTGCATCTTGTTATTCTTTTTCACCAATGTCCATTATAAAAAGATTTATTCCGGAAACTGACAATTTTATTGTGGAGATTTATTTAACGTATTCTTGTTCATCCCACTATAAGTGAGTATGCTCTGAATCGAATTCCCCAAAGAACTATACCCAAATCGGATAACGCGTCAAGTCTCTAGATGCCTCAATTTGACCAAATAGCATTGTCTGTTAAAATACTTGTATGTCCGACAAACATTGTATAAAACCATCAAAAGTTTATGTTTTAGATCGCTTTTAAAGAGGAGTTACTTAATAATGACAAAGAAAGGCCCTATAGTAAAAATGTAATCATATAAATATATTTGTTTTACGGCTTCAGTTGTAAATTAAATTCCTGGTTTCTAAAAACAATATTGTAACCACGAAAGAGACAATTTTCCAGTAGAAAACAAATGAAGTTGAAGTCTTGAGACTTACAGAGTCAATTTTCAACAATTTATCTGCACTATATTTAACAAGCACCAATAAACACTAACTCTCCTACTTAATCAATCAATTAATTAGAGGAATGTTTCCAGGGTCCGCTTTTGTAATGTTAATATTATAATCAAATTAAACTTAATCGTTATAAGAATATGGAGATGATGTATGATTGCCAATGGGACAACTATCCACCAAAGTTCACATAAAGTGGATATAAGCAATTGTATGCAACCGTACGGCTTCAACCATGAAAAAAAACCATACCGTATAGTCGGATATAAAAGGCCCAGACATGAAAAATATGAAACAATTCAATTGAGAAAACCAACGGCCTAATTTATAACAAAACAATTTATGAAAAACAAATATGACAGACATGAACCAACGACAACCACTGAACTACAGGCTCCTGACTTGATCTGAGAGTACTCGCAATTACTGACAGCTAGTTTAAAGCCAATAACAACTAATAAAAGAAATTGTCCGTGTCATACGGAACAAAATTGTTTATAATGTATCTTATTCCATTAATCTATTCTTCAAACTATATTAAAATGCCTGCGGATGCAAGTATCTTTCATGATAAATGTATCTTATTATATTTCCCTATTTATCAATCTATTATAATATGCCTGCGGAGGCCAGTATCTTTCATGAAGTATCTGCAGTATATTGAAAAAAAATAATAAAGATGAAGCTTTGTGCGTGACTCTTGATGACGAATTCGTTGCAGTTCATTGATTATATCTTCGATATTGCACGATGGGAAAGTAAGTAAAGAGTAAGAATTGACATTCTAAAATGTCGCGTATGTTGCTATATTTGATACCTAATTCTGAACTTATTGATAAGCACATGATTCGAGTATGACATGAGCTCAGCGTCAAATTTACATGTACAGACATATTATATTCCACACTGTACCCATTGGGGCGTGAAAGTAATCCAATTTTTATCGGTTTACTTAATAGTTGAAAATGACTTGGATTAAATATTTCATCCTGAACAACCTCGTATGAAACCTTCCATGTCGTATATAGGCGTTTGTTTATTTTACCCACTCTCTGTTTTCACCTCCCCAAATAAAAGAAAAAGTATACTACAAAAGTATCACAATGGGTATATAAACGGTGAATACGTCATAATGGGAATATAAACGGTGAGTACATGTATGTCACAATGGGTATACCAACGGTGAATACATATACAATATATGTACATTGTCGGAAATATAAAATTTATTTGTATGAGCTTTAGAAACAGGACGAAAGCGAGGCTCGCCGAGCTTTTCTCCTGTTCGCAGCAGTACAAATAAATTTTATATTTCCGACAATGTACATATATGTTTTATCCTAAATTTACACCCAACACTTGAAACTTTAGTTGTTAAAATCTAAATCATTGTCTCTAATTTTCAAAGAAATCGACATAGTTTAAACGCGGACCGCGAAGAGGACCCCAAAATGAACTGGTACGCAAAAGAAATATTCACATTACCGCTTGCTCAACATAGAAGAGGGTAACAGGAGACTTTATATGTACAAGTACAAATAAAGCAAAAATTATTTGTGTAACTGTTATTTGTACAATAGTTGGCTGATTGCAGGATAAATTGCAATGGGTATATAATCGGTGAATACGTCACAATGGGTTAAAAAACAAAGAGTACGTCAATCGAGATTTTGATGTAAAAAATTCTCATACAGCATGACACTGATATCAAGTTATAGTAATTTTACTTTATGTATTACATTTCAATTAATTTACAAGATACTAAAAGTGAAAAAAAAAACCAGTTAATTCAGATTATTTCCAGTAAGATCAATCTAGCCGAAGTCAGGAAAGGAGAAGGTCATTAAGGATCGAAATCAGGAAAAGGAGAAGGTCATTAAGGATCGAAGTCTGGAAATGGAGAAGGTCATTAAGGATCAAAGTCAGGAAAGGGAGAAGGCCATTAAGGATTAAAGTCTGGAAATGGAGAAGGCCATTAAGGATCGAAGTCTGGAAAGGGAGAGGGCATTAAGGATCGCAGTCTGGAAAGGGAAATGGTTATTAAGGATCGAAGTCAGGAAAGAGAGAAGGCCAATAAGGATCGAAGTCAGTCCTGCAATCGTCGATATACTGCTAGCTATTATGATATAACACACAATAGTATAGTTTATCACTACTTACTGTAGTCAGGCTCTGCGTTGTTGTCTAATTTTGACATTATATGCTTTTAAGTAAAAGATGTCTTTATTTTTAGACATAATTTTTTTTATGAACTAACTGAACCTTATACATTGAATAAACCTGTATTATTTTCCATTGTCATTTCTTTTTGGTATTTCAATGTATAAGGTTCAGTTAGTTCATAAAAAATTATGTCTAAAATAAAGACATCTTTACTAAAAGCATAATACCAAAAAGAAATGACAATGGAAAATAATACACAGGTTTATGACAAACCGTTCTCTTCAAATCTATGTAGCCATTTTTTCAAAAAATGTACACACTGACATTTATTTAAAAAAAAACACACTGAGAAAAAAAAACAACTTAAAAACATATGCTGAGAATCAAAAATCACACAATGAATTTTAAAAACTTAAAAACACACACTGTGAATTAAAAATTACACAATGAGACTTCGTATAGACACACTGAGGATAAATAAACAAAAAATTGAAAATTGGTTTTGTTTTACCCCAGTCCATGTTTTTTTTTTTTTTTTTTTTCAGTCTTCAGTTTTTCTGTAATGTTGTTTTTTATCTTGTCATTGTTTTTTTTCTTCATTTTTGCCATTATATTTTCTTGTTTTTTTTTCCTTCAAATTATGCTTTTTATTGGCCCTTCCTATGTTTTATCTCCTTTCACTTTTAATTAATTAGTTGTTCCACTCGGGTATAATTTTACTTTAGTAAAGTGCATCTGAATCTCTTACAAACTATTTTCTTTTTTTTTAAATCTCAATTCGTAACTTCCGCGACAAATGACGTTAACATAGTTTTGACGAGAACGACTTGACATACAGATTCATCATATGGTACATAAATCTGCCAAAATAGTTTATAACTACAAAACTTAAGTGTATTTTAATTGTTTGGAATTGGTCAGGAAAACGTTTTCTTGAGATTCAGTGTAGGTAATAACTTTGACTAGCTTTATGTAGGAGCGAACACATTTTGATCCTGCTTTCCAAATTATGTGCCGTTATTTACTTCTTAGTAGTCATCCTGCGTGTAGCAGCACTGTACAATTTTTTTTAATTGTGTTTATTTACGACATATAGTGGTCTAGATAGGCAAAGGGGTACGTAAAACCGGTTCAACCTGTGGCCACCGCCTTTTGTGTATTACCAAGTCATGCTATTTAGACCTGGTAGTGTTCGTTGTTGTTTTGTTTGTATATCTGTATTGATGCAGGAGTATT